>CM061048.1:2296512-2672867 GCA_030762985.1 Adelphocoris suturalis
GCAAACGTAAATTCTACCAAGCATCATTTTCTCATGCCCTAGTTGTTCGATCTCGCTCAAATTCGGATGATAGTTGGGGGATGAATATTTTATCATCGTATATTAATTTCAACATGATTGTATCATTAATAGCTACTGCGCATGCGCCTATGTGAAATCATGGTAACAAGCCTATTTTCCTCAGTTTTCATCACTTGACGTTCAGTAGCAAGCTTGTCCCCCCACCATAGGCGCCTGGTCGCAGTTATTTCCAAACAGCTCCCATAGCTTTCAGTTCCCTGACCGGAACGGCTCCGAACTAGTTCTTCGAAAGCCTTTTGAACTCGATGTCGAGCAGCTCGAACTTCTTATCACTCTTATCAGTTTCCATTACGCTTTTTCACAATCAAACCCCGAGCAGATAAATATACCTAAGTATTTTTCCCGTCTTCCATTTGAGTGATAGGTACCTTTTGTGATTAATATTACTCATATTTTTCCTGCATTTTATTTGAGTTACCTATAATATGCTTCATAATATCATTAGTTGTAAGTGATGGAGTGTTCGTTTTACCTATTCCTACGATAATTAATAAACACAGTTTCAAAACGTTTTTGTCCTTCGCTATTTCCTTCCCTTATGGCCTCCATCCACTCATTTCGGTGTGTTGGCATATTTTTGTGATATATCAGGTGTACGTACCTACCTTGCATACACACCCGATTGAAAGAAAAAGCAATAATCAATCATGGAAATGGTAAATTCATTTTAGAGCGAATCGTGTACCAATTTAATTTTGACTAAAAGTTTTGAATAAAAGTTTGTAAGATGAAAAATTTATTCACTTCCTGAAGGCATTCTTATTGCAATTTCACAGCATCATAAAATGTACCAACGTAATAAGTACCTCCATACTTGCAAAATTTAACTAGGTACCAAGGTAATTAGGTACTCCAACAAGCAAAATGGGATTTTCAAAAAAAAAAATTTCTGAATCTGCCTCTACAGCCATTTATTTGGCCCATAAACCTGTGGCTGGGAGTAGGTACCTGTCTGGAGGAGAGGAGACTGTAGAACACTGATTAAATAGTCGAAGGACTTCACGCTTTTGTCTCGGTTTGGGGAGATATGCAAGTGCTATTCGATACAGCGTGAAAAAATACGTAGAAACCGATCCCGAACTCGTATTTTCATAGAAGGTAATTTTTCAAGAAAACCCTCGATTTCAGAGAAAAACGATGTTGTTCAACATTAAAACATGAGTAGTTTCCTCCTCTAATTAGAAAATCAACATTGAATACACCGTTGGAAATGTATGCTCTCATTTCGGTGCAGTTTTTCCGTTCTTGTCTTGAAAAATATTGGTTCTCATAGTTCAATTTCCGATTGAAAAAACTCAAGGTTTCCCAAATTACGTACAATTTGCTTTTCAGAGGGCTTTTTGTCTCAAATCTTGAAACGTAAAAAAGCTCAGGAATTTATCTGATAGAAAATTTAATGTTCTTTCCAAGGTGTCCTTAGATTCGAATTTACACTGCAAATTAAGGGTCGTTTAATTGACAAAAGGTCGAAAATACGAAAAAAATCTCAAATATTGAATTGCTCAAAAACTAAGCGTAAAAAAATCTTTTGAAAGGAACTTTCGATCAGAAACGAGCTCTGAATCGACCCCAGAAGTAGGTACTTACTGACCACCTTATGCGGGACATCCAGTCATCGGTAGGTAGGAAGTAGGTACAGCTACCCACTCTTTACAATACTTAAGCATCATATCAATGTCAATACAATGACACAAAAATATCAAAATAGCCCTTCAAAGTAGACGCTGGTATCTACCAACCTTCCTTACTTATCTACCTAGGTACCGAAAAAAGAAATAATACAGGTAGGTGCCTACATTAAAAGAAACCTTTCAGTCGTAAGTACATAGTTGTTATTCATGAGCAATGACCGGGAATCATTACCTACATGTTCAGAAATCATCTGCAAGGCCTTCTAACTTTGAAATGAATCATTGAATTGAATTGATTTTATCACTTTTTTGTAAAATAAGACATTAGGTAGGTTGGTATACGCTTAAGCATCCCGGGTGCATGAAAACCGAGCTGGGACCCATTCTCTAATACAAACATTGAAAAAAAGGAGAAAAGAAAAAGAACGGTTAGAGATTGTCAAGAAGCAGGTAGAGTGGGGGGACAAACTAAAATGTGGTGACGTTCTTCGGAACCGTTCCAGTCAGGGAACTGAACCGATGAAAGCTATGCAGAAAAAACAGTGTCCAGGGGCCAATAGTGGGGGGACAAGCTAGCTACTGAACGTCAAGTGTTTTCAACCGATTTGGATGAAATTTTCAGGGAATGTGCGGGCTAGGGGGTAGACGGTCCCCTATCAGTTTCATCGTTCTTGACTCAATACCTCTCTCTGCGCATGCGCAAACGTAAATTCTACCAAGCATCATTTTCTCACGCCCTAGTTGTTCGATCTCGCTCAAATTTGGATGATAGTTGGGGGATGACGATTTGATCATCTTATATCAATTTCAACATGATTGTATCATTAATAGCTACTGCGCATGCGCCAATATGAAATCCTTGTAACAAGCTTATTTTCCACAGTTTTCATTCGATCTGGATGAAATTTTCAGGGAATGTGCGGGCTAGGGGGTAGACGGTCCCCTGTCAGTTTCATTGTTGCCAAATCAATATTTCACTCTGCGCATGCGCAAACGTAAATTCCATTATGCTCCATTTTAGCGAATTTTTGAAGAAAATTAAGCTATTGCTCTCGCCTCAAAATTTGTAGAATGTGAATTTTTGAAAAAATTTTATGCAGAAATCCGTTTCAGGCTATTCTGAATCATATTCTGAAGTTTAACGCATTTATTAATGTATGTATGTATATATCTATGTATGTATGTATGTGTCATTCCACACGATAGAAACTTGAGCTAGAATTGTGTAGAATTGTGCTAGAAACTTCAAACAAATTTTAAAATGTTAAGGACACAAAACGAAAGTTCAAGTTCGTTGGCCAGCATGATCGGATTACATCTTCGGGTTGAAATTTTCAAAAATGTAGTAAAAAATTTCAAAATAGCCTGTTTTTGCGATTTGTTGTGCGAAATAATTTTTTCTGCATACTAACATGTGGTATATTCGGAATCAGCGTAAAATTTCCTATAAGAATATGTATCAAGTTTTCAAAAATTTCAAAGTTGAAAAATCAGTCAAAAATCGAAATAATGCCGTTTGCTAGTTGTAAAAATCGGTAATATTTGCATGAAACATTGTCCAAATTCAGATTGAACTACTCTTATGGAAGTATCCCTGTATAACCAATTTTAACCAATTTTATATCAAGATTTGATGATGTTATGATAGGATACTGTTAAGATTTCAACTACCTTCAATACTGACCACATTGGACATCGAAATTTATGAATATTGACCTACATTTGTCTTTAAATCTACAAGATTAGTTTAATAATAATAAAGAATGAGTACCTCCTAATTATTTTTAATAATTTGATTCCATGTTTGTCTATCAAAATCATAAACTAAAATTTCTCTACACGATCAATAGCGACTGAAATGTCGAAGATTTCTTCAAAAATTCGCTCATGGGGTCATGCTGCATGACTGGACCTTTTTTTTCACTCCCTAGTCGTCCGATCTCGCTCAAATTTGGAAGATAGTTGGGGGATGACGATTTGACCATCCCATATCAATTTCAACATGATCGTATCATTAATAGCTACTGCGCATGCGCCTATGTGAAATCCATTCGATCTGGATGAAATTTTCAGGGACTGTGCGGGCTAGGGGGTAGAAGGTCCCGAGTCAGTTTCATTGTTGCCAAATCAATACTTCATTCTGCGAATGCGCGAACGTAAATTCCATTATGCTCAATTTTTTCACTCTAGTCGTTCGATTTCGCTTAAATTTGGATGATAGTTGTAAGAATATGACTTGATTACCCCATATCAATTTCAACACGATTGTATCATTAATGGCTTCTGCGCATGCGCCAATGTGAAATACTTATAATGACCTTAATTTCCACAGTTCTCATCCGATTTTGATGAAATTGTCAGCGAATGCGCAGTTTAGGTTGTAGATGGTCCCGTACCTATTTCAATGTTTTCAACTCATTAGTTCATTCTGCACTTGCACAAACGTTAATTACGTTGAGTACCATTTTTTCGTTTCTTAATTGACCAATTATGACATTTCACGCTACTTCTTGATTTACTCTTCTTTTCTGCTATGGAATTTTTTAAGATCATTTAAAATTTTTCATTGATCTATACATTCATGAAAGGTAAACGACAAAGCTATGTGCTACAACTTGGCAGGCGTTTTTTACATGTAAAGAGCGGCTGCATAGCCAACTGACCCATCTTGTTACCCAATAAATCAAATTCATTCATATACAGGGTGTCCCCAGAACCCCCCCCCCCCCCCCCTCAGATAAATCGTTAATAATGGGTCAAAACAATATATATTTTTTCCAATTTTTTGTAAGGATATCAAAAATGACAAAATTGCGCACTGCGCACTCGCACAAACAAACGTGTCATTTTAAATGGGAACCCCATTTTTTATAGCAGATTTGATTTCTATGTAAAATTTTATGAAGGAATGGCCCATTACTCGATTTTCAAGTGCGCGCAAACGGGCACAATCCCACTCTAAACGTGCAAAAATTGTGAAATACTGAGTCTTGAAGATATTTAATTGCCTCATGTGATACATGATTTTAGAGTATTTTTTCGTGCTAAACATCGTAATGGTGTTCATTTATTAATATTTGCAACACCAACTCGGGAAAACACCGGAAAAACTATATTTTAGTAGGCTTAGTGCTTTGACAAAAATTTATAGTTTTTTCAAATAAATATAGTTTTTCCGGTGTTTTCCCAAGTTGGTGTTGCAAATATCAATAAATGAACATCATTACGAGGTTCAGGGCGAAAAAATACCCCAAAATCATGTATAACATGTGACAATTGAATATCTTAAAAACTCAGTGTTTCCCAATTTTCGCACTTTTAGAGCGGAATTGCGCGCTTTTGGATCGGAATTGCGCGCACTTAAAAAGTTGAGTAATGGATCATTTCTTCATAAAATTGCAAGTATAATTCAAATCTTCAATAAAAAATGGGGGTTCCCAATTAAAATAACGAAGTTAATGTCAATCGCGCAATTTTGCGAGATTAAGATTGAGAAAAAAAATTTGTTTGACCCATTATTAACCATTTTAGAAGGGGGGGAGATCCTGAATATACAATGGAATCTACTAATCATTATCACAACCATACGACTCAGAATGGTTAAAGAATTGATGGAAGGAGATGGACGTGAGTGACGTAAAATAAAATCAAGATTGTGACCTACATGACTAGCCAGAAATAGCCAGGGATGAAACAACAAGAATGGTAAATGTTATGACAGTCAGGCGCTAGATGGTTTTCAACAAATTTCATTTCAGTAGAATGATACTGAATGAAATGGAATGAGTTCAGGAGAATGAACTGCCCATGGCTCAACTTCACCCTTGTAACACCCTCAATCTTAATTAAATTTCCATGGATTTTAGCTGGTTACATTCTAGATAGTCCTCTGTTAGCCATATTTCCGTAGGTTAAAGGGTACTCATTGCGCATGCGGCAATACAAATTTCTATCGGTACTTCCGTTAGCTCCCACATTTTCGAGATAATTTTGATGAGATTCTTAAGAATCGTGCCTCAATGCCTTACATTCAGAATATCGCGGGCCATTCAGATCCAAAACAATCTACGCAGTTCCATGGTTTCTTCATATTTTGTGCGGCAGTAGTGGGTTTTGTCCTCACTCTTTCTTGATGATACAGCAGGGCCTCCTGTCCCCTCTGGCGTTGACCACACTCAGTGACTTCTTATATCTTGTGGTCTTCCCATTTTTGGTTATCATGTTTGTGATCCTCTCTCGATGGTGTGCATTTGAGGCAGGGCGAGTACTTGTATATTCTCCCATCCTACTTGATTCGGATAGAACTAACTTAAATCTACTATCACAGCCTTAATCACACTCGGTTTCCATATTTCAATGTATGCTCACTCAATCAATAAATTACATTCATACAGCATCGCGGTCATATTCATACTAGCTGGTGGTGTTGGGGAAAACCCACACCCTCCTCCTCGGGCCCACCCTTCCTATAAAAAAACTTAGGTACCTAAAACCTAAAAAAAATGAAAAACATAAAAACTTAAATAGGTACCTAGAAACATGATATTTCTATACAATCAGCCCCAGTTGGTAGCCGAATAGTTGCGTTCGGGTGAAAGCTAGTGAGAGGTGTGTATATTATCCAACTGAATTCCCTATTTTATAATGTATAGTCATTAATTCAGTTCAATGATAAATCTGGTTGTGCATGAGAAAGTTGTGTGCCACACCCACTTCACAGACTTTTATAGGTTGCGTTTTGTCTAGGCCATTTTATATTTTCTTCAGATATCTTTAACCCAACGTCGACCACGTGGGGTCCAGGTGGGCCCCATGTGCACCTTTCCCCCCCTCCCTTATAGCTACTTTGCCCCTCACTGCCTGCTCCTTGAGTAGCTTCCTACTCAGTACTGCTCCAGGGGTTGGCCATGGGTTGGCGAGGTAGCAATGGTCCTCCAGGAGAGTGTACCTTTTGAATTCATTTCTGTTTGATGAAAATCGTTGTTGTGTCATGGGCCATACCAACTAGTGCATTCAACCAGTGGGTGCCTGGGCAGGACAAGAACACAACAACAACAACCGAACGGGGAGTTGATTGTAGGTGATAACTGGCTGATTGCTTTGATATCGGAATACAACGAAAATTGGGTCGGCCGGCCCCGTGTCGCCGAAAAGTGCAAGGAGTGCAAAATGTGAAGGAAATAATTAAAAAAATTATAAGTGGCAAGGGCACCTTTTTCTGTTCATTCGTGGGAACGATCGAATAGAAGACAGTTCGTGACATCTAACAGTGAATTTTTCTTAATCAAAAACCTATATTTCCCCCAGTGTTTTGAGATCGTCCCAGCTGGCGCAGTCGAATATTCGAATCTACACGATTTCCAGGTAAGTCTAGGATAAATTTACTATTTCATTAAAGTTAAGAAGCATTTAATAAGTGAAAACCTCGACCACGTGGGGAACTTAGGTTCTAAAAGAGAAATAACTACACAGGTTTCAAGATAGTTTTCACTAGTTTGAAGCTTGGCTAATTGCGATTCACTGTTTTGTTGTCCTATAGATTAAGAAAAACGTTCGGGTTATAAGTTGGTTTCGTTGCTACACCTACAAACATCACGATCCGTTTCTTAACAATATAATTACTTTGGGTAGGCACAGAAGTGGAATATTTTACGTACCCACAGACCTATTTGCGTGATTTGAAGTTCATCTTGTTTATTTTCAAATAATCTTTCCTCTCCTAATCCATTTTACTTTTTAAAAAAAAATTCGCACGTGCCCACTGTTCAACAATCATTTGCTTAGTATTGATCATTTAGAGCTACTTTAGATAACTAAATTTCATAGTCCGGTTTCTTATTTCATTTTCACGCTGAATTCTGTTTCGGGCTCACTCCCTTCCCTCGTTCAGAATCAGTCTTTCTTTTTGTGGGAAGTGTTTTACCGCCGGAATCCCAGTGCCTGTATCCGAGAATTAAATAAAATAGAAATGAGCAAGGGATCTCAAACTAGTGTGGGCAAAATGATCGGAAACCTACGAAACGCTCTGCATTTCAATAAGCAGACGATAAATGGTAAAGAGTCTAGCTCTGCGCCCCAACCAATGGAGTTGACGTTGGAGAATGGGCCGTATCTAGAACCTAGGATTCCTAACAGTTTTGACCCTCTAATGCAACAAAATAGCTCGTTGCCTGCTAGTGGCGGTAATCCCTCTGGTCAGCCCTCTGAATATGACCTTCTACAGAGGACACCAGAGATACCCCCTTCTCTTCTACCCAATACAGTGGCGGGTAGAAATGATGATGACATGGCCGCTGCAATGAGGTCCCTGGAAGTAAGGGTCGTATCGTTGGTTGCTGAGGTATCTGATTTGAGAAGGGCGTTAGATTCCACCCGTGTCAATGAGGCAATGGTTGAACAATTATTAGACAACCAGACCTCATTAATGGAAACCATGACATTCATTTTTGATAGCATGGCAGGGCATGCAACTAATGTGAGGTTGGTCAGGGAGTCCACCGATAGAATCGAGGATCTCCTTTGTCGAAGGGAACCTGAAGACCCAGGCAATCACCAACAAGTGGGTCAAGGGAACCCGGAAGTTAAGGAGGATGTACTACCGAATGAGGAAGGATGGCCGCCCATACAAGGCACAAGTACCCCCCATCTAAAACAGAATAGAAGGGTGACCTGGGACGTGCCACCACCATCCAACCTAACATTTACTACGAAAAACCAATCAGGTAGAACCTGTGAAGTACAACCACCCTCTAATACCACCTCATTGGCACATACAAAAAAATATCCCCAGTCCCCACCGGGATACTTTGCCACATTTCATAGTTCCACTATGAGAAACGATACTTGCCCGGTCCAAAGTGAACATGAAATCAGCAACTATCCGGAGCTCTCAGAGCTAGGCATGAAGTTGCGAAATAAATTACCCACATTTGGTGGTGGGAAGAGTGAGAAGCTGGAGGACTTCATCCGTTCACTGGCGGATGCTGGCAAATTGTATCGTGCTCCGGCCTGGTTCTGGGTACAAATAGCCCTAATGCAGTTGAGGGGGAGTGCCCGGACCCGGCTGGAAGGGCAGATTAAACAAGGGATTGTGAGTAGTATGGAGGAGTTTGAAGGGGAACTGAGAAGACATTTCGAAGGCCCTCAGACACGTTCATACTACACGTCAAAACTTCACTCTGTGCAACAACAGAAGGGTGAGACTGTGGAAGCATATGGAGCTCGGGTCAGGGAGCTTATGATGAAATGTGTAAAACATCCCAATAATCCAGCTTTAGTGGAACAGGCTGAGGAAAACGAAATTTCTTCATTCTGTAAGGGCCTCACGGCAGAGCTGGTGTTACCAACCTTGCAGAGTCAGGCTTCAACATTAGCTGAAGCCATTGACTTTGCATCCAGCTACAGGACCCACCTTGATATGGCCAAAGCAGCTGGTGCCAGAGATAGCCTCAGATAAACCTATAACACCCACACAAACCAAACCACCAACACCCAAGACTGAAAAGAGGGAACCCGAGCAAAACGGACACTATAAAACGGACTTTAACAAACAAAATTCAAAGGGCTACAACAGGGGGAGTAGGTGTTAGCCAATGGAAAAATAGCTTCCAAAAAAGGAACAACTTCCACAGAGGGCCTTACTGCCATGTCTGTGGTGCACAAACGCACTATACCAACCAGTGTGATTACAGACATTGCGGTCCTAAAGCAGGTCAAAGGATCCCACCTGGACCTGCTACAGATAGAGGTTCAGATAGAGGAAGTGGAAACCCCAGTACTTCCACAGCCCCAAACGAACAGCGAGGAGCCCAACAGCAAGGGACATAACCCAAAAAGGCCTGAAAGACTCCAACTTGATCAACGACCCGGAACACTCAAAGAAGGACACAGAAATTGAAATTAAAAAAATAAAAATAAAATAAAAAACGTTTCAAAACACAATTCCTCCCTGGCAAATTACTTGGGCTGGAGTGAGAAAACAGAAAATGAAAAGAAATAGAAAAACTAAGGTGAAATTAGGTGGAGCCCCCTTTTTTCGGTGTGAATGGTAGGGTAGGCTCTTCCTGGGGAATAATTATTGTGGATACAGGATCCCAAATCACACTAGTTGATCCATCAGTGTGTGAAGGACCTTTTGAACCCCTAGACAATATAGTAATAGTGGGACTGGGATCTCAATCCATTCAACCCCTAGGTGCAACAACTATAGAAGTAGCTATAGAGGGATGTGAGCCATTCATGGCCTATGCAGCTGTTTGTGCTCTCGGTGGTAAGGCTCTGATATTGCTAGGATGTGATGTGCTAAGTGAGAGGGAAGCCATACTTGATGTAAAACGGAAAATTGTCAATTTGTATGGTGAACCCATAAAAGCTCAGACACAAGAAGAGGGAGCAATATTTCCCAATAGAGAATCAGATCATGAGTCCCACACAGAGTACAACTCAGTATACGCTGTGTTGAAAGAAGAAGTGGTATATACCACCAGGGTCTGCTGTGATACTGCCACTTGAGGCACGCACCAGCACCGGTGTAACACCAATCACTAGCACAGTACTCTTCACTCCCAATAACAAAAACACCCCTGAAGTGTTAGCACACTCCATGAGTGATGCTAGGAATGTTGTGACAATGGCTTGCAATTTAACACACCAAGTCATAATATTACCGCAAGATAAATTAATGGGAAAAATCGAAAAATCGAACCTTATGTGCCAATAGAGAACAATAGTGTAACCTGTCTGATTACTGAAACGAAAACAGAGGTTGAGCGCACAAAGGCACTAAACAAAGAATTATTAGAGAAATTAGAACACTTACCACCAGCACAGCAGGAGCAGATAAAGAGCGCCCTCCTCGAATACCAAGACATATTCAGTTTTGAAGGATTCGATAACCTTGGGTGCACAGATTTAGCTCAGCACCAGATAAAACACTGGGGATCATCCTCCTATACGTGCACGGCCCTATAGAATTGCTCATGCCCAGAAACCTATAATAAGGCAGCTCATACAGGAGCAACTGGACCAAGGAGTAATCAGAGAATCAACCAGTGCATGGAGTTCTCCTGTGGTGTGGTGCCAAAAAAGAGGGTGGCTCAGGTTTGAGGTGGCGAATGTGTGTAGATTACAGAAAACTAAATGCCATCACTGCACCTGAGTTTTACCCTCTACCACGTGTTGAAGAACATCTTGACAAGATGGGTAAATCCAGATATTTCACAACCTTGGACCTTAAATCAGGATACTATCAGTGCCCCATTTATGACAAAGACATCCCTAAATCTGCCTTTGTTACTGATGAGGGCTGCTATGAGTACCTAAGACTTCCATTTGGGTTGCAGGGAGCTCCAGCCACCTTCCAGCGCCTAGCTATGAGTTTAATTAGGCGACTAGGATCACCCAGAGCCCTATGCTTTCTGGATGATCTGATTCTTTTTCATCACGATTTTGAAACACATATCCAGGAATTATGCCAACTTCTAGGGATACTCAGAGAGGCAGGCTTAACCCTACACCTTGCAAAGTGCAACTTTGCTAGACATGAAGTCTCATATTTAGGCCATGTGGTGGATGCCAATGGAGTGCACCCCGACCCTAAGAAGATTCAGGCAGTGTCAGAATTCCCCCCACTCAAAAACTTGAAGGATATTAGATCTTTCCTAGGACTCTGTTCCTATTATAGGCGCTTTGTACCCAATTTTGCAGGAATTGCTAAGCCACTTACAGATTTGACAAAGAAAGACATACCATTCAACTGGACAGAAGCTTGTGAGACAGCATTTTTGAACCTAAAAACTCGGCTCATAAATGCTCCAATACTAGCATATCCCGATTTCACAAAGCCTTTTATCCTAGCCACAGACGGAAGCAAGGAAGGCTTGGGGTGTGTTCTGAGCCAAATGGATGGTAAAATAGAACATCCTGTTGCTTATGCCTCCCGCCGCACAACAACAGCAGAATCCACATCATATTGTGCCACTGAATTGGAATTAGCTGCACTTGTATATGGCGTAAAACAATTTCACCATTATTTGTGGGGAGTGGACTTTGTTGTTTATACTGACCACCAAGCCTTGAAATATTTAAATACGCATAGACTTAAATTCCCGCCTCACACGATGGGCATTACAGCTGAGTGAATACAGATTCTCTATAGTTCACAAAGCAGGTAAATCTCATGGCAATGCAGACGCCCTATCCAGAGTCTTGGCTACAGAAGTCCGTTACCTTCCTGTGATCACTAATGATGAAATAAGAGGAGAGCAGGAGGTAGATGAGGATACGAGAAGCCTGGTTACCAGAAAGAACTTCAGGTATTCTAAAGATAAACTCATCTGCAAGGATACTTTGGATGGTCTTAAAGTGGTGGTACCAACGAAACTAAGAGAGAAAATATTACAGCTCTACCATGACCTTCCTCAAGCAGGTCATGGGGGCAACAAGAAAACACTTCTAAGAGTCCAAGAGCAGTTTTGGTGGCCTGGCATGAAAGAAGATGTTAGGAACTATGTCCAGTCCTGTACCTCATGCAGCCAAAGAAAATATTATGGCAGAAAAACCGCTCCCCTTGGAGAGTTTTCTGAACCCTCAGAGTGTTTCTCTCAAATTAGTGCTGATATAGTGGGACCACTCCCCTTAACACCAAGGGGACATAAATACTTCCTCTCAATAATTGACCAGTTTTCTCGCTATGTCGACTTCTACCCATTACCCGACCACACCGCTGATTCAATTTCAAAAGCATTCTTACAATATTTTGGCAGAGAGTAGGAGCACCATGTCAGATTCTCACTGACCAAGGAGCAGAGTTCAGTTCTGAGCTTATTAGCCACTTCTGCTCTTCCTTCAAGGTAAAGAAAGTTAGAACTACAGCCTACCATGCCATGGCTAATGGGCGGGTCGAGAGAATTCATAAAACTATGTCCAACATCCTTTCCCACTATGTATCAGCAAATCAAGCTAACTGGGATGAGTACCTCCCCATCGCACAAATGGTCATCAATTCACAGAGCCATGAAGCCACCAAATACTCACCCTTTGAAGTTGTATTCGGGAGAAAGATGCGACTCCCTGCAGCAGAAGACATGAATCTGGGTGAGGATGTGGAACCTTACGTTTTCCATGTGGAAAAATTGCGAGACACTTTGCAACAAATATGGAGCCAGGTACAGGCTAATCAAACAAATGCCACACAAAACATGGCAAAACAATATAATAAAGGGGTAACAAGAAGGAGTTTCCATGTGGGACAGTGGGTCTACCTACATGATCCTATGCTCAAGACAGGAAGAACAAAGAAATTCTCCCGACCATGGAAGGGCCCATACTTAATCACTGAGGTTCCCTCTAAGCTAAACGTGATAATCATTGTTAGAGGAAAACCAAAGAGGGTACATATTAACCGAGTAAAGCCGTCCATCAGAAGGAAAAGCACCCTCCTTCCTCAAGCAGTGAGGGGGAGATCCCCTGAAGGAAAAAAGAATCAAACTCCCTCAACTCCAGTGAATGAAACTCCTATGATACCACAACTAAGTTCGCCCTTATCAGAAAGTAATGTGAGGAGACAAATAGCTCAATCACGAGATCTGATGCCCCTCACATATCTTGAAGATGAGGACATGTGGTGGGAGGAACCAAAATTGTTGGCTACTCCAGAAGCTCAACATGAAGAAGGGCAGGCAGGATTAGATGAAAGTCCTGCTTGGCTTGGCTGGGATTCAGCTGGTCAGAGTCCTCATTCAAGCCAGCATGTTCCATACCCTTCTACCAGTACTGCCCCATATGACACCCCTACTCGCCCCTATAACACAAGGGGAAGAAAAATAAATTTTAGGAAACTGGCTGCTGAAACTGACTCAGATTCAGATAGCAGCTGATTCATAGTGCAAAAATTATGTATATAAATAGTATGTTAATGGGATGCTAATGTAGTACTTATTGAATTGAATTCAATAACTATTTAAACGTTCAATAATGATAAAGATTAACATAGTGAGCAATTAATTAATTAGGTTACGAAAATCAAAGGCATTAAACGTCTAAGTTTGAATAATAGCAATCATGTCACTGAGGTATTAAAAAAAAAAAAAAAAAAAAAATTGATAAAATTTAAGAAGTAGTGATGTATTTACTTAGGGGAAATATAATAATCTAATTTACAATTTCAGGAAATATAAAATAAGTGTTTTGATACTGGTGTAATGAAATAATATTTGGAAGTTAATGGATTTCCTCATTTCACAGATTTAAAAATGAAAACGTTGCTCCTTATAACCAACATTTTCGTGGTCCCAATAATGACAGGAATCGGGTTGAGTGGAACGGGAGAACCTCACCAAGGAGTTCTGTTTGAGGACAACATACGGTCCAACATGCTGAGCTTGGTTGTGCTCTACAACTTCCCACCCAGCAGGACCTTGCCAGTAATTTCCATCCATGAAAATGTATTATATTTTTGTTTTCTAATTTTTTGTCCAGGATCCACAATAGTATGCATTTCTCACTTTCCAGGAACAAACTGTTTTTTTTAATATATTTATACTTGCATTTTTTAATACTTGCATTTTTATCAACCCTTCAATAATATAATTTAAATAATAATTCCTGACTATATTATACAATTTGTGTGTGTACTAATCAACATTACAAATTTCAAAATTTAGTATCAACAGCTCAGTCACCAGGAGGCGACTTCCAGGTGGCCAAGGGGGGGAGGGTGTACATTTTATTTGTTTATGTGTTAAGACCCTCGCTTTGCATGCACCCCTGCTTAATATTTCCCCAGTACAGAGTAAATAATACCCCGGGGTAAGTGTCTGTTATGTGTGTGTTACCGGTAACCGCAGCTGCGTTAGTATGTAAGACAATATCCCTTTATTGAATTTATTGGTATTATAGATAATTTAATTTTCAGTTTTAACCACAATTTTATTTTGTTTCTTAGACAATAATTGCTCACTATGGAAAAGACTGAATATTGTTAAATGTTTATGTATAACATATAATATAATGAATAATAATGAATAATGCTAATAAGGGAAAAATATATATAACAAAATAATAATAATAATAAGAAAAAAAAAACATATAATAAAATAATAATAATAAGGAATATATACATATATATATATATAATAAAATAATAATGTAAAAAAAAAAAAATAAAAATAATAATAATAATAATAATAATAACTTATTGCAATTGTCTTATTGAACTATATAAATTCATAAATTGTAGTTGAATTTTAAATTTAAATTTTTATTAAAAAAAAAGAGGTCCCTTGCCACTAGGGAAATTTCGACCGAATGTATTCAAAATTATCTTCTTTTTTTTCAGCTTTAACTACTCCTTGCACTAGTCCCTTGTCCCACACACAGCGGCTGGACGAACAACCCTTTCTCCCCTGGACGACCCAATTAGTAGTTGGAAACCTTTGGATGAGCAAAAAGCTGGTGTCACCTATTGTACTCCCCAAAGAGTGAGTTCTGCCCAGGCCAATGAAGATCTATGGGACTAAGAGGATGAATGGACCAACAAGGACAAAAAAAAACCTAGACCTGGCCACACAGCTCGAGGACTAGCTGTGAATTGTTGTCGGGGGTGATGTCATGGGCCATACCAACTAGTGCCCACAACCAGCGGGTGCCTGGGCAGGACAAGAACAACAACAACAACCGAACGGGGAGTTGATTGTAGGTGATAACTGGCCGATTGCTTTGATATCGGAATACAACGAAAATTGGGTCGGCCGGCCCCGTGTCGCCGAAAAGTGCAAGGAGTGCAAAATGTGAAGGAAATAATTAAAAAAATTATAAGTGGCAAGGGCACCTTTTTCTGTTCATTCGTGGGAACGATCGAATAGAAGACAGTTCGTGACATCTAACAGTGAATTTTTCTTAATCAAAAACCTATATTTCCCCCAGTGTTTTGAGATCGTCCCAGTTGGGGTCTGAGTAAACCCCACGTGGACTTCCGAGAAAACAAATTTTCGGCACATTCACTCACATGTTTTGTCTTAATTTTCAATCGTTTGAGCATACATACGTAGTGGTTACTTAGGTAGTTCTCCTGTTTGCACCTTGGAAAAAACTGGGAATGTGAATCAGTCGTTTTTTGTCCATACTAGTAGACAGTGAAATAGAGGACGAAATCTTGCCTAACGATGACTCAGTGTCCGACGAGTTCTTTCTTGTGAAAACATAAAAAATACCAATCGCAATGTGACTGAAAACAATTGGTTCACGTCATACGAATTAGCGGAGGAGCTCACTAAATGTAAACTCACTTTCGTGGACACCATGCGAAAAGCAATTTTCGAAAAAGTTCTGTGTTGGCTGAAGTTCCGTATTTTATTCAAAAACAATGGGCCTACTTAGAGTTTATATGCCTAAAAAGTTGACTGAAGTATATATTTCGTTCTGATATAAATAAAAGACTTGAACGTTTTGCTTTTTATTCCTTTCTCCTGCGTTTTTGGTTTTCTTAGATGAGGAAATTCTTTGGCCCATTTAATTTCAGAGCTACAAGCTGCAACTTTGCTACCTTAGACACGATATTAGGAGGGTATCCTCGTAGACACCTCAAAATTGATTGCATGATGTTTTGACGCATGTCCCATGCAACAATAGGGCGGCACAGCCAGAAATGTGAGTGGGGTCCTGGTGGACCCTACGTGGGCGACTATTATTCTAGCTCCCACGTGGTCGACGCAGGGTTAAATAGGTAGGGCCATGTTGCCTTAATTAAAAATTAGTCTTGTTATATATGAGCATCAACTAAGGGATCTTCGTCAAAGATCAGTTTGGTTGGATAGTTGCAGGACTCACCGCATGGACGCTGTTGGGATCTGCGAGCCAGCTGTTGTACATGTCCTCGACGTACGTGGACGAGGAGCCATTGAGGAAGGATTCGGCGGGAACGGCAGAGCTGTATTGTCGCTGGTGAGACGGACTTTGTCCTGGGGGCACGATGTCTCCAGCCTTGGACGCCGCCCCGCGGACCCAGATGGCGAATTTTTCGGGTCCAGCCGCATTAGGCAGGAAGGGGACAATGTTTTTGAATGCTGTGCGTGCTCTATGCATCTTGGAAAGTTGCGTCTGAAACAATAAGACAGCATGAATGAGCTAAAAAGTTTCTGAAGATTACTAATGACTAATTATATGACTGGACAAAAATGCCTGTACAAGTTTAGTGAGCTTTGAGCTATTGGAATATGCCATCATCACCACCATCAAGGAATGAGGGCTACTTACATAGAGAACACACCATCAAATCACTGAACAAATCGAATACATAAAAACGTGAATCAACAATTGATTGTACTCATGTAATATTTATCACTTAGCAAGTCAACTAACCAAAGGATAAAACTATATTAAACCTAAAACAAACAACTTAAACATCAGGCATCAACCATTTGTATTCAAAACCTTTTGATAGGAAACAGAAATATGACAATGATTCAAACTTCTAAATAAATCCCTGTAACAATCATACTGTCTGATAAGAATGCTGTGTCATTTGGCAACCCGTATTACCGGGCAGCTCGCCTATTTGTACTTTTGCAAATAAAGGTTTTCTCTGTCTATTAAACGTCTCTCTCATTGTTTGTCTCTTTTTTACTTGAATAATATATATGTATATATATATATATATACAGGGTGTCTCAACTTGAGTAGGCAAGACTTCAGGGATCAATTCTACAAGTAATTTGCAACAAAAAGTGTCTCGTAAAGCGTTATATTTTAGAGGCTTCGTTTTCGAGTTATTGACGATCTAAGATTTTTTTCGTGTTTTCGACCTTATCTCCTAAAAATGGCTGTGACCCCATCATTCTTTGAGTATTCTCAAACCTGAGGATACCGTTGGAAAGAACGTTAAATTTCCTCTCTTTTTGATGCCAAATCATAATTATTCAAGAGAGTTAAGATACCGAAAAAAGAGGTCAAAGTACAAACTTTGTAAAATTCTAAAAATTTGGGTTTTTTCAATCTGATTCCTCCCTCCATAAAAAAAATGAACAGACGTTTGCAAGTACAAGTATTTCACATCTGGGGAATGACTGTAATTTCCTCAGTATCCGCAATGAGTGCTAGTGTCGCGCGGCCGCAACGGGCGGGCTTGAGACACTACTGGCCCATTCTTCCTTGAGTTCGAAGAGCGAACCACAGAGTGGGCAACAGGCGGATATTGTCATACCCACCAATATCCTGCACCTCCATATTCATTTTCTTCAACACCGAATGGATTACGAACTCTAGCTCGTAACTAATTTTTGTACGCCCTTTAACTGAGCTGTCCCCGAACATTGGGTTCAGCTGGTTAGGGGGTGAACGTAATCTATTGAACTGCCTCCTGTCTCCCCTACTAATGAAAGTTCTGTCTGGGTGATGAAGACCGAAGAGCCTGCATTATGCGCATGCGTAGTAGCTATTAAAAATACAATCGTGTTGAAGTTGATATGAGGTAATCAAGTCATCTTCCAAATATCATTCAAATTTAAGCGAATTCGAACGACTAGAGTGTGGGAAAAGCATAATAGTATTTACGAGCATAATGGAATTTACGATTGTGCATGCCTATAATGACGAAGTATTAATTTTTCACGCTGAATCGAATGGTGACACTTGCAGACCTCTACGACTAACGAATAAGGGCGAAAGTGCCCTTTGACCCTCGAAACTCAGAGAAGGGCACTTTCGCCCTTATTCGTTAGTCGTAGAGGTCTGCAAGTGTCACCATTCGATTCAGCGTGAAAAATTACGTAGAATTCGACATTTAAATCATAAAGTTGTGGGAGATCGTTTTTTCCTGAAATCCATCGATTTTTGTTAAAAATACCACGTTTTTCGCATTCAAAAGCCGTTTTTTCTCCTTGTTGTTACTTTTATCAATTTTTTGGCTATACCGTTAGAAAGCTGATAAGATTTTGAAGTTTTTACTGTACTTGCAAACGACTGTTCATTTTTTTTATGGAGGGAAGAATCAGATTGAAAAAACCCAAATTTTTAGAATTTTACAAAGTTTGTACTTTGACCTCTTTTTTCGGTATCTTAACTCTCTTGAATAATTATGATTTGGCATCAAAAAGATAGGAAATTTAACGTTCTTTCCAACGGTATCCTCAGGTTTGAGAATACTCAAAGAATGATGGGGGCACAGCCATTTTTAGGAGATACGGTCGAAAACACGAAAAAAATCTTAGATCGTCAATAACTCGAAAACGAAGCCTCTAAAAAATAACACTTTACGAGACACTTTTTGTTGCAAATTACTTGTAGAATTGATCCCTGAAGTCTTGCCTACTTAAGTTGAGACACCCTGTATATATATATATATATATATATATATATATATATACATTAAATAAATATATATATATATATATATATATATATATATATATATATATATATATATATATATATATATATATATATATTATATATAGTATGGTTGATGCCTGTTGCTAGTGGGTTTATTTTAGGTGTAGTTCCGTATATGACGGATTAGTTCTCGACAATTTTTGTAGGATGCTAAATGCTAAATATTACGTGACTCTACTACTAGTGATGCATATTTCAAGGAACCTGCTTACCTCCTTCTTTCATGGGTTTGCTTGACATAATCTAAAAATAATTTTCGTTTCTGGTTGGGGATTCGATGGTGTTCTCCATGTAAATAGCCCTCAAGCCTCGATAATGAGAATGTATTTTGCGAAAGCTCGACAGCTGTCAGATTTTTTCTCCCGATTCTTCCTTTTTCCGATATTTTACAGATTACTATTGACGTTGCTCATTAAGAAGATACCCTTGAAGTTGCAACCAGCATGGAGCATAATTGTTATACCAATTATTTAATGAAACACTACTTGATTAATTAATGATTTCGTGTTCTTAGATATACACTAAATCTGAGGGTCGATAGGATTGATTTCACACAACTAAATTGTCCACTTTTACTCTTTCTGCCACTATCTTAGTATTCCACGATTTCACTCACCTCAAAATACAAAAATAAAAGTAGAAATCATTGACTCATCACTTTTTTATACCACCTCCTTCGTAAAATCCAATGTCTGCGCTTCTGGATTTGGTTAAATTATACGAAATTCCTTTCTAAAAAGTTGAAAGATCAGGAATGTAGGAACAATACGTTTATACCCCAATTTAACCATTTTTGTCGCGACCGAATTGGCAGATTCGGGTATTCTTTTAGTTACAATCAACCTTAAGTGTTTTGTAATTGGAGAAAGAAAAGCGTACATAGATCACTTCCCTAAAATTTGCATGATCTCTTGGGCTATGTCATGCCTACCTTATATAAAACATAGTTTTCTCTTAATGAACAGATGAGAAGCTGGCCGACTTGTAACCAGAAGCCTAAGAGAGCAATGAGGTGAATGGCAACAGGCCCAGGAGATGGAAGAGACCGAGACTATAAAACTGCTAGCAAGCCAGCTGGGAACACCATTCTAGTCATACCGTACTCGCATTTCAACTCGACTTTTCTTTTGATCAAGCTACCTACCTCACATCCGCTACCTTTCTAGCCATTGGTGTCTGTCAAGGACATCGAGTGTTCATTTCCCTATCCAGAAGCACCCAGCTTCTTCCCCAACTGTAAAAGACCCCTTGAATAATCAGGGCTCCAGAGCTTTGTCCATCTCTCCACCAAGTACGATGGTGCCTTGATTTGTCAGGGCTCTGGAACTTGTCCTTACCGCCTACAAGTAAAATGTGCCTCCAGCAATCAGGCTCCGGAGTCTTGTTCCTATGCGGACATAATTACGATGGTGCTCTCAAGCGGGCTCCGGGTTGATATCCAAAAGTATCTCATCTTCAGATCATTTGTCTGACGTTGCCCTGGTTGCTCCAGGAAATTATCAACCTAAGTCTCTCCATGTTCTAATAAGTTATAGGTCGATAGGGCTTCACCGATTCAGGTTCCGACCCATACGAAGTTTTTACCAAGTTCAATTTATCGTTCAACTCGCTAGGCTCTCTTAGAACGAGTTCATCTTTCTCAGACTCACTTAGCACAACATTTCACACGTGGAAATCAGAACAGGCTATAATGAATTTGATCACGTTATTAGAGGGTGGACAAACACAGCCTGCTGCTTACAAATAATTTTTGTGGAGATAGTGGCATGTGGGATAGTGAGATTATCAACGTGAGATTATTTGGGATTTACATTACCAAAGCTGAAATTACCAACGGTGGAAAAATCTAGGTTTCCAGGTTATTCTCAAGAGATTTAGTTCTCAAACGTAGGTGGGAATCTCAAGTTTTCATTGTCGATTTTTCAACTTATTTTTTTCCACCTAGATCAGGAAAATTGACCACTGCGAGTCAAGAGCAGTTTTATTCCGGCTTGGAGGGTCTCGAAAAGTAGAAGAGAATGTCAGAAAAAAACAAGAGAAATGAAGAACGAAAGTAAAACAAGGAAGAGGGAAGGACGAGAGGAAGATTTATTTATCATACTAAAAAACGGAAGTTAGTGAAAAACGTTGTCTATTTCCACGAAAAATAAAGAGTTACAATGTTAAATCGATTTCGACGGTTAGGCCATCATCAGTAACAAACAATAACTGAAGACACATTAGAAAGGACACAGCTTATATAGAGACAGGTGAAGGGAGATTGAATCCCATTGGTCGAGAGAAAGGAAAGGGGCAGGAGGTACAACCAATCAAGTGCATACAAAGTGAAAGGGAGATTGAATCCCATTGGTCGAGAGAAAAGAAAGGGGCAGGAGGTACAACCAATTAAGTGCATACAAAGGGAAAGGGGATTATAGCTAATCAGATGAAGTGAAAGGGGGGAAATAACTAAATAGGGTTTCAACAGTGTGAAGGGATAATTCCAAGGTTTACAGAAATGGACCTATCAGTGGTGAAATATATTGAGGTATATCCTCATTTAAACATTTACCAGACCTGTCACTTTTGATAATTTCGAATTTTTCAAGTACATTCAACATACCTCCCTTTGGGCAAAAATGAAGAAATTCTACAAACTGTCTGTCTTTTTTTTTCCCTGAAATCCTCCATATGCTCGTCTATTCTTTCCCTAAATTTCCTACCAGTCTGACCGCAATATTCGTAGCCACAAGAACATTTTAATTTATAAACTCCACTTTTATCCTGCACACTAATTTTATCCTTAACGGATCCTAGTAATGCTTTAAGACTATTTCTATTTTTAAAACCTACTTTATAACCTCTCGATGATAGAATTTTGCCAATTTTATCAGAAATTTTCCCATAATAAGGTAAACTTATCCATTGCTTTTCTTCTAAAGTTACATCTTCCCGAGCCAGATTGGAAACTTTTTCCCTACTCTTTTTCCTAAGAACCTTATCCCATATGGTATCAACGAGATCTCCTCCATATCCGTTACTAGCCGCTATGCTTTTGATAATGGATTTTTCTTTTGATAAATTTTGTTCACTCATTGGAATAGATAGTGCTCGGTTGATCATACTATGGAAGGCTGCATGCTTATGTACTAAAGGGTGATTTGAACTACTATGGATCGTTATATCGCTATATGTATCTTTTCTGTAGATTGAAAAATCATGCTTCTCATTTACTAAAGAGATGGACAGATCAAGAAAATTTAGTTTATTCCCGCCGAATTCGAGGGTGAATTTGATATAGGGATCTAATTTATTGATTTTTTCGTTATTCGGTTTTTCGTTCGTAGTTAGATTTAGTTCGTATCATACTAAAGTTGAATCAATCAATATATATATAGGCATATGAATCTGAAAATTTGAAAGAGGATGGTTCCAGAGTCTTTCCAGTTTTACATTCTGCTGTCTTTCAATACAAGAGCAAAGCCATGAAACTTTCAAGAGTACTTGACTCAAATTCTCAGCTTTTAAGCGGCGTATTGGGAACGTTAAATTCTAGCAGGTGATCAGACAGTGGCTTGGCGCCCAGGGAACTGCGTTAAGGCTTCTTTTGGCATTTTTCAAGGTTCACTGGCTAACCAAACTTATCCTTGCATCCCTGCATGAAGGTGCTGAGAGATGATACTTGTGGAATCGTACAATCTTATTGCACCTAATTGCAAGCTCGGTACGTACTAAATCAAAATTGTGCAGGAACCTTGGATGGCTATTCATCTCCGATGAGGCTCCACCTCCAATACTGCTAAATTAATAATGATCATATTTACCACCGGAAGTTGGTTGGTAAAATCGTTTCTCCCTAGAAAGCACCCAATAGACAAAATGTAAAATCCAATTTATTTCAAATGCATCGAGCACACAGCAAATTATGATTCACGGGACCGAATATTGGTAGGCAACATATTTCTAGTTCCGTCCAAGGAAGTTTTCATTCAGAAAACTGCTGTTAAAACACGCTTCAAGTCAATGTCAATGAAACGTCTGATAAAAATTAAGTACCTACCTAATCTCATAAATTTAATTATGTTGGAATACGGATATGTCATTTAGTCATTTGAAAGCCATTATCAGCCATTGTAACCCTGGAACGGGTAATTATTTCACGTTACAGCTTTGCAGGTTTAACGTAAAACCAACTCATTTCGTTACCTTGTTTATCAATAAACTCCAGAATAAAGGCAAGCAAATAAATGCATTTATGCCCATTTTTTCCGAGGTAGCGGGAGCATTTTTTCCGCTTTCGGGGGTTAAAAAAAGTCTCCAATATCAAAATCTTCACTCTTTTACGTTTTAGACCACTCTGAAAAACTTTTTACGTGTCTGTCCGTGCGCAGACAGGCATAATGTCAACAATTTTCATTCGATTTGATGAAATTTTTATGGAATGTGTGGGATAGGCTGGGTCGATCCCCTATAAATTTCATTACTCTCAAACTAATACTTCACATTGCGCACGCGCAAACGTAAAACCCATCAAGCATAATTTTCTCACGGCCTATCCATCCGATCTCGCTCGAATGATGATGCGATTATCCCACTTGAGTTTCATCACGATCGTATCATTAGTTGCAGTGCATGTGCGAACCTCAAATCCTTGTAACAGCAAGCAAAACTTCCACAGTTTTTCGATCGGTTTTCGGATTTCAATCACATTTAAAGATATTGAATGGATTAACTTTCAAGATTATTTAAAACATTTTATTGATCAATACACACTCATGAAACGGATACGAGGAAGCAGCTGTGTGCCACATCCAACTTGGGAGAAGTTTTTAACCTTGGTCCGATAATAAATTAGTTTTCCTAGCCTCATAATATAATAACACCTGATTTTAAACGATTTCCTATTTCAACGTTTTATAGTTTGTTCTAGCTAGTTATATTTTCTAAAAGCCAAAATTGAAACTACTCGTTTGACGTTGACGTAGACTTTACATAGTGAGTGCTCCACTCCAAGTTATCTTATTTCGAGTATTAGTTGGATGTTTGTCATCGGTCCAGGAATTCAGGCGCATAAGAGACCTCGACAATGTCAGTTGTTTGTGTTTGGCAAGGTCAACAAAACGACAAACAGAACGTAAAATCTCCCCTCGAGATTCGGTCTCTTCTCGTCACCCAAACATCTTGTGATGTGGAGATCCACTCTTGGAATACAGCGGATGACGTCCGCCATACCAGCGTTGGTCGAGACAAAAATACAATTCGAAATGGTTGTTGAATATTAATTACACACACACTATCAGCCACTTCTCTTCGAAATTCGATCCACGAAATCAGGACACGTTCCAGATTACTTTTGTAAATAATCTTATATGAGGAATAAGTTACGATGGTAGAACACACACATATATCAGGGGAAGTGTTTCGTAGAAAAGCGCGATATGACACGAATGTTGTAGAGCATTGTTGTCATTCATTTCAGGGAATCCGGGGTATTGTAGCTCGCGAGGGGACGTTTCTTCTATACAGGGTGTCCCAAACCTAATGGTACACAATTCAAAGGTCGATCCTAAACCTTCTTTCTGATCGAAAGTTCCTCTAAGCTGTTTTCGAGTAATTTAATTGTCAAGATTTTTTATGTTTTCTACCATACGATATTAAAATGGCCTTAAGATCCAATTATGAACACTAAAAAAATAACCGTTGCAAAGACCGGCAAATTTCCTGTCCTCCTGATGCCAAATCAATCTTGTTTAAGCCGACTTAATACGTAAAAAGACTAAAATCCAAATTTTGCCAAATTTCCAGAATTTTATTTTTTTTCACTTGTTTTTCTGCTCTCACCATACATACTCGTACCTTTTATTTTTGAGAGGAACCCCACAGAAAAAACTTCCTCGAAACCTCACATTTCTAACGGTATTGTCAATGTTCAAAATAGATCGAAAGCACCATAAACAAGCTATCCGGACTAATGTTTAGAGCAACATGTGTTTTTGTGAGAATCATGGAGGCTAGTTAGTCGAAATGAAGATTTGGAAGTTTTTAGTGTTTGTTTCACGTAAAAAATATAATTTTGAGATTAATGATGAATGACGTAGTTTTGAATGTTATGAAAGAAAGTCTAACTGAATCAATAATCCAATTAAGGCGAATTTTGAATACCAGATTCATTTAGTGAATTAGAAATATCCGTTCAGAACATTTGGCGCCCAATTACTTTCTGAAAAATCGGAAGATGGAAGGTCTGGTTCTCGATAGCCGTATTTAAAAAATTATTCGTTGTATAATAATAGTGAGCGTATCATAACAGTAAGGTCCTTACATAACATTAAGGTCCTTCAAATCTTAATTAAAAAGTCCAGTCATGCAGCATGACCCCATGAGCGAATTTTTGAAGAAATCTTCGATATTTCAGTCGCTATTGATCGTGTTGAGAAATTTTAGTTTATGATTTTGATAGACAAACATGGAATCAAATTATTAACACATGCACAGAGTAAACTCATCAGTTGTGATTACATTTATTTATTTATTTATTTTAAAGCACCTACTACCTACGTTTTAAACAGCATGGTTCTAGGATTGGTTATACAGGGATACTTCCATAAGAGTAGTTCAATCTGAATTTGGACAATGTTTCATGCAAATATTACCGATTTTTACAACTACCTAGCGATCGGCATTATTTCGATTTTTGACTGATTTTTCAACTTTGAAATTTGAGAAAACTTGATACATATTCTCATAGGGAATTTTACGCTGATTCCGAATATATCACATGTTAGTATGCTGAAAAAATTATTTCGCACAACAAATCGCAAAAAACAGGCTATTTTGAAATTTTTGGCTACATTTTTGAAAATTTCAACCCGAAGATGTAGTCCGATCATGCTGGCCAACGAACTTGAACTTTCGTTTTGTGTCCTTAACATTTTAAAATTTGTTTGAAGTTTCTAGCACAATTCTACGGAGAGTTATCGTCTGGAATGACACATACATACATACATATATACATACATATATACATACATACATACATACATACATAAAAAAATGCGTTAAACTTCAGAATATGATTCAGAATAGCCTGAAACGGATTTCTGCATAAAATTTTTTCATAAATTCACATTCTACAAATTTTGAGGCGAGAGCAATAGCTTAATTTTCTTCAAAAATTCGCTAAAAGTACGGAACAGTATTCGATCAAACCTCAATTGTGGTAGGAAAATGTGTATGAAGAAAATTAAGATAAGTGCTAAAAAGCTTCACAAAAAGCTTTTCAAATCATGGATATGTCGCCAAGTAGGAAATTCGATGTCACAAGAAGGGAAAATCCTTTGAAATATGAATAAAAAATGAAAAAAATCTTGGAATAAGTACAATTTATAAAATATTATACAGTAATACTCAAGAATGGTTTTTGATATTAAAAGTGGTGACATTTCTAGTGGTAGAGATCACTGGTTCATTGCTGAGATGAGATGAAGTCCATTCTTTCCATCGATATTATTCACGTTGAAATTTAAATTTCCCTCGAGTATACTTCCTCATAATAAGTTAAATGACATTAAAAACAGTGATCGGAACACTATTCTTACATTTTTGAGGTACACAGGAAGATTCAAGGAGTCGTTCTAAAAGGAATAAAAGTATCCATAACCTATATTCTACGTAAAAGTTAACCAAAATACATTCTTAAGTAAATACCTATAACGACGGAGGAAAAAAATGAAATCTAGGATGTTCAGATAAGACAATAAGATATACACCTACAACATAGTTATGATAAAGAAGCCTTAGGGGAGATTGGACATGGCCAAGACGAAAGTCACTGGTCCTCCCGACTTGTTCGGGCTCCCACTGTTGAATTGAACTGAATTGAAGGTAGCTTGTCCTAACCTCTTTTTTGTGCTACTTCAAATATAGCCGCTTCGGGACTATAAGCCATCAAGTTCAACTCAAAGAAATCTCGAATATCTCACATTTTTTAGCCCAGTGTGATGTAAACTGAAACCAATAGTGCACGTTCAGCATTGATTGTAGTCTCGATCGCATCGCACAAATACCACCAACTTCATTATGTCATTATCTTCATTTGCATAGCTTCCTGATCAAATTTGAGGAGTTCGTGGTGCATTGAGTGGTGCAGAGGTATATTCTTCTTTCTCGTAGATACCAGCCCCCCTGCTATATTACGTTTGAATTGAGAAATTGGTTTACATCCGGGCAACTCAACACTACAGCTTCGTACGATAAATAGCTTAGAAATTACCTTTAGAAGGCTCTATTCTGCGTCAAGTATAAGTCCTATGGAGGCTACATGTCAAATACAGCTTCGTACGAAACTGAGTGATTGAGTGATTTTCTGTAGCAAAATTCCAACAAACCATCTGTCAGAAAACATAAGCTGTATCTGTGTCAAAATAAACTAGCAAGAAGTTAATTCAAGATTGAAGTATGTACACAGGATGAGTGATAAGCTCTAATTTGTACAGGAAAAGAGAGTGATTTACGACAGGCGGCCAGACGTGGAACGTTCAATGCATGAGAATGACCGCTGTGATCCACTCATCGTATTACATGAGTTCTGGCCGGCACCGGTTGCATCTGGCGAACAAGATACCGGCTGAAGGCATTTTTTTAAAGCTACGGTCTTCAAAACATAGGGACGAGCTAGGTTCCCAGAATTGATAGTTCAGCCCTTGTCTATAATGAAAGTTTGGTACTCATCCGGGCACCAAACAAATCTTTCCCTTGAATTTTTAACTGGAAGAGTCAAGAAAAACATACATGGACCTCACGAAATAGGTAGGAACGTTAACTCTGGATCGAAACTTATGTAGGCGCACGAGTGTTCTTGGACTGTTTTTAGGTGGAAAATGGAAAATATGCCATACTAACCGCACAAGTCTATTTAATTTGCATTTTTTATTGATAAAACCCCCAATCAATTTTGATGACGTTGACACGAGTAAGGTAGGTAATTATCGCGAATTTTAGTTAGACAATGAAGCTACAATAGCACCAACAATTCTAAAATGAAAAAGTTCCAGTCATGCAGCATGACCGTATGAGCGAATTTTCGTAAATCATCGTATTATATAATATTAGATTGTTTTGAAATTTGAGCTTTTTGAGTGCAAGTAAATTGTTAAGTGTTGATTCTATAGCAAAAAATGTATTCTAAATAATAATCTCCAGTTCAAATAGAGGTTTTAAATTTTTAGCTTTTTTGCAGTTTTCATCGATTTTTTAGCAAATTTTAATGAATTTTAAGTACATTTTACAGCATAATTTTTTACATACATTTTTGAATGTTCTATTTCATAGTTAATAGACTTTATTTGAGCAATATTCTACCAGCAAACATGAATTAAACGATTTGTAGCCGTTTTTAGCAATTTTTAGTGATTTTTTTAGTACACTTTTTGAAATTTGACCAATTCAATGTGCTCAAAAAGTGTTGTCAAACAAACTCATCCTTTCATTTGAAAAGCTTGATTTTTTGGCGAAAGAACGAAGTTTTTATTTCAATTCTATCGAGAGTTATCGTCTGGAATGACACATACATATAAAAAAGCGTTAAAATCCAGGAATCATTTCAGAATGCCTCAAAACAGATTTCTATGAAGAAAATTTTTGAAAATTTTTATCTTAAAATTTTTGGAGCCATTGCAATAGCTTTATTTTCTAAGAAAATTCGCTAATCATCAAAATCTTTCTTCAGGGAAATCCATGTTGAGGCATTCTGAAACGATTACTTGAGTTAACACTTTTCCATTCGTATATAACATACATGTATGTCATTCCAGACGATTTCTCTCCTTAGGATTAAGATGGAAAATACGTTCTATGGCCAAAAAATTATAGAATTCCAAAAGAAAGGATAATATCGTTGGACAGCACTTTTGAGTAGGTACTATAAATTGGTCGAATTTAAAATAAAATGAAAATTGTAGAAAAAATACTAGAAATTGCAGAAAACGGCTAAAATTTAATAGGTATGTATTTTTTATATATTTTTGTACATTTGTTTATCGACCAGGACGTTACAAATTGTATTAATATTTGCATTGATTATTGTATTGCATTGAAATTGTATTATTAATTATTGTATAAAACTGCAAATAATAATGAAATTCTAACATCTTTTTTTGAACAGTAGATTATCATCTAGAACAAGTCTTTTTCCCATAAAATTGATAGTTAACAGCATCAATGCACTCAACTCACATTTCAGAACAATTCAACATAAATTTAAATTGTCGAAAATTCGCTCATACAATCATATTGCATGACTGGAACTTTCTGTTTTTACAAATTACATAAGTTCCTTTTGCTAGATGACTAAAACCACTTGAGCAGTTTTAATTGTTGACTTATGGTCGATTTTTAATGTACAGTTTCATTCTGCAGTCTTAGATATCATTGACTTGGAAAAATTCGAGTAGGAAAAATCACGAAGGAACCTATATTAAGTATATTCAAGCATTTAAAGCTCCACAGTCTAAACTACATAAAAAATCGAATCATATACCTACTCAGACTTATAATCTCGAAAGGCAACATTGGAAACTTAAATACCTACGACGAGAAGTAACAGTAGAAAACATCACGGCAAATGGGTTTTTACACCTTCCATTAAATTACGAAACTTGTTGGATTTTAATCCATTATTTTAACATATTTAAAATTGATCTTCGAGACCTCTTGACCAATGGGATTCAATCTCCCCTCACCTGTGACTATAGAAGCTGTGTCCTTTCTAATTTGTCTTCAGTTATTATTTGTTACTGATGGTCTCCTACCCGTCGAAATCGATTTAACATTGTAACTCTATATTTTTCGTGGAAATAGATAACGTTTTTCACTAAATTCTGTTTTGAAATGGGTTCCCACAACTTCGTCGCAAGTGATTTAGATCGTACCTGTAGGTCTAAGTTATCACAAATTCTGCAAGCACATGTGTTGCGGGCGCTTACTTTCATGGGGACAACCCAGAAGGGCTTCAATTTACAAAACTTTGAACAGCTGAGTTTATAGCTTGAGCCAGCACAAAATTTTGAGAGTAAATCCATCAATGTACCTGAGAGGTAGCGCTTCTGCTTATTCAATTTTTTCCGTGTAATGCAGTCTAGTTTTCCTGGGCACATGATGCTATTTTCATCATCCTCAAAAAATCTAGTTACGTCAAGTTTCACCTCTTCCGTTATTTTCTTCAACTTCATTCGGGCAACACGACTGTTCGTGATGTCACGAACCTTTCTATTGAACAACCTCGAAGAGAGAAATTTAAATTTGCTTAGTAAACGACACTGCTTCAGGAACCTCGCATTGCTGAGGAAACGTCGTCGGAACTGAGATTTCACTTTTCTGTTCAGTGTGTTGAAATAACATTTTACTGATTCTGCTAAGAGGACGCTCCGAGCTATCTGTTTTGGAGTTTCATTCTTCATTATGTCCTTCACTTTGCTTTGGGGGGAGAATGTAGAAATTTTAGCTCGTCCGTCTTTTCTTCAAACGCTCAATAATTGTTCTGCTCTTCTTCTGGTTTTCGTCTTCCAAATGTTCAATCCTGTTTTTCTTAACATCACTGCTTGATTTCTTTCGTTGAGATGCCAATTTCTGGATGTGCCGCATTCTGCTGGTCGATGGCTGTGGTGTATCTGCGAAGCTTGAGGGTCCTGGTCCTACATGTTCTATGGCTGTCTCTTCTTTTTTCAGATTTTCATATTTTCTCTGCTTCTCTTCCTTTTTCCCGAAATTGCCTCACCTCTCTATCAGTCATGTCTTTCACCAATTTTCTTTGTTTCTTTTTAAGCTTCATCTGATTTTTTGATGTTCTTTCAACTTTCGTTCCTGAAGAAGTTCCGGGTTGTTTTTAATCTTTTCCCTTCTGAGTCTGTCATATTCTTTTTTCTTAAGTTTCTTCTCTTCATCATTGCTTTTATCTGTGGGACATTGGACCTGTGTACAATATTGAGCTGTTGTGCCGTACGGGTTAGGCGTTGCAATGAACCGTTTCTCTTGCGATTAGCGAAGTTAAGCAACGTCGAGCCTGGTGAGTAGGTACTTGGTTGACCCAGGTAAGGGTCAGACGTCCAAGTAATTTTCGCGCTTCTGTACGGCGAACCCCTCTCCACCCAAGGGGGCGAGGCAATGAGTAGCTTTAAGCGAAATCATCAGAACGAATTCTGATCCTCCATTTGGAGGGCAGCTGATGACTTCCGCGACGCCCGAGGTAGTCGGACGTAAAGCCCCAACCTGAAATGGTTGTCTACTTTACTTTACTTTTACTTACTATTGAGCTGTTGTAAAATCTGACCTTTTTTTCTATTTACTATTCCTTATTTTCTGTCAAGAGGTTTAGACACATCTAACTTTTAAAAGGTACAATGATACACAGGACTGGGGCAACCAGCGAAACAATTTAGTCAAATTCAACTTAAAAAATGTGTACCCTAGGTTTGAGCCTCAAGGGGTAAAAAATTGGAATTAATAAATAAAAAATTAAAATACTAATTCACTTTATCATGAAAGTTAGTCCCTCATTTGCTGAGTTACTCCCTCACTGCTTATGAAGTTAGGGATTAACATATGAGGGACTAACATTTTGTGTGTTTCGTGGAGTTGCACCACTCCACATGCTTTTCTCAGGAAAAATAATAATGAGAACCTTTACTCCCTTTGAAAACACACAAATTAACGCAAATGAATCATTTTGTTTCTCTTACCTTCTACAAGATTCACGCTGGTGAGGGATTAACACGTTTGATTGACGAGAACCGACTCTCACACTAACGAATTCACAAATAAACTGAACACGTGGGAGGTTGGCATGGAACATGTTATCCAGAGTTTGGCGCCAACCTCAGCAATGTAGCCAACATGATAAACTTGGTAGTTTTTCTCTGGAGAGTGGTGGGTGCCTTTTTAAAAAAAATGTGAGGGACTAACTTCAAAACCTGGGGACACAAGTGATCATGGCTACTGATTCTTTGGTAGACCACTACAGAGGCTACCTACAATCAAAAGTGTTACTTGACAACCTTGAAAATCATATGGTAAAAAATATACAGCGATATTATCACTCATATGACTACTTTTCACATTCAAAGTAAGAATAGATAGTAATTTAAGGAGAAGGTTTGAGATTATATTTTGAAAATTTAGTCCATTCCTAGTGAAAAAATCGTCTGCCACCTCGAAAGTTGTGGAATACAAAATGGCGGCCCCATAAAGATGGCTTAATTTGCCCATCTTAAAGTTTTTCTCTAATAATTCCTAAACCGTGCATCCTACAGAAATTTTCATACGTAGCAAAGTTGTAGAGCATAAAAATATAAAGCGATCCGACCCAAAAAACTATGAATTATCTCCGGCTTTTTACTTTGTAATTTAATGGGGAAAGGACTCTGCTAAAACATGCTCGATATGAACTTTGGAAATTATTCAACCCTGAATCGAATGAGGTTTGGCAGACCTAAATTAGACCAATATTAAGGCCGCTAGGTGATTTTGAAGGGACTGACCCAAAATTAGCACGATTGTCAATTGTTTGCAATTCGCTTATTTTAGGAGATAATTCATAGTTTTTGGGTCGGATCACTTTGTATATTTTATGCTCTACAACTTTGCTACGTATAAAATTTTCTGTAGGATGAAGATGGGAAAGTTAAGCCATCTTTATGAGGCTGCCATAGGTAATTGGTTTACCATGGTAAATATATCGTTTATGCCATAGGTAATTGGTTTTCTAACATATTCGAAGCCCCACCTCTGGTACACCTAAACAGATAATATATGGGTTTCTTCAAGGATTCTGGATTTGAGTTTGAAGTAAAAACCGCTAAATTTCGAACGACTGGAATACCCCATCCAAACGCGGTTTTGATTCATCTCCATTGGAAATTTCGGGAGTCAGTCTAATAAAAAGTAGTGGTTAGTATTTTAGTAAAGTAATATTTCAGTAAAGTCACGTGTAAAAGCTTGTACAATGGTATCGGGTCGTTAAGCGAATAAGTACAATGCCGGTTCAAGTCCTTGCCAAATTACCAACGGCTTTGTACCGAGTATCCTGTAAAATACCAAATTTTATCGACACAAGGTATTTCGGGACCTTAAATTATCAACGCGACATAATTTCTGGTGAAATTAGGGTGAATTTGTCTATTACTATACAATTAATTTGAGGTTTATGGCCGATAAACGAAGCAATCATCGGCGGAAAAGTATAGTAAAAAATGGAATCATGTTGAGAACATGCCAAAGCATATTATCCGACCATAATAGCATGTTTCTAGTAGAATCCTTAACCAGGCGACAGCATTTTCGGTGAAATTTTCGATTTTTACTTATCTTCAAGCAGCGCCCTCTGCCAGTTTACCGGCTAACTAGTGGACGGAGCGTAAAATAAATAAGTTCATCGTGTTCAGCGCATGCGAAAACCCTTAAATTGACCCAAAAAAATTGAAATCCGTCCTTCAAATCATCACCTCGGCACCAATTTAGAGGTTGGTTTACATAGCGGTCGATAACTGGCCAAAATCGACCCAGATAAAGTGGTTAGGATTAATATTTTTTGCTAAAAATTTAGGAGGGTCATCCTGACATACCAAGGAAGCAAAAAACAATGGGGACAAGAAATCCCAGAACCCCATATGCACTATACTATATATATTCCACCACTATATGTATATGCTATATGTGTGCTATATGTGCTGTGCTGTATGTGGCTATATGTATTCCACCACTTTCCAGGTGGCAGACAACGATTTTTTCACTAGGATTTTCAAAATCTAATCTCAAACCTTCTCCTTAAATTACTACCTATTACTATCATTAACAACAAATAGTAACTAAAAACTATAAATACCATAAACAAACCTAGTGGTCCGTGAAAACTTCTGATCTTTGTTAGTGGGCAGAAACTTCAAAAAGGTTAAGAACCCCTGGCCTGTTTTGACTCTTCAAATCTTATGGATAAACCTGGTATTACTGCAAACAACAGATGAACCGCTGGTCATGCCAGCCATTCTATAAAACTCATTAGCCGATGAGGCGAGGAGTTGAAAGACCTGAAGAAAGAATGCGTCCTTTCTCGATAGTTATTGGAATGTACATCATAATTCCTCGAGGAATAAACAACAAGAAGCTGCCATTCATTGAGGGTCCCTTTCAGTGCTGCCAACCCGTTTCAGCAAAAAATACCTCCAAATTCACGAAAAAATCCCAAAATCCCCCGGGATGAATCAGGAAATCCCCAAAATTTAAGGTGCCGATAGCAGCAATTTTGGACACAATATTGATCACAAATTGCAAGTAATAAAAGGTCATAAAACAAGGAATACAATGTGAAAGAAATTAAAGAGCGGTTTACTACCGCAAGAAAACGGAGAAACTCAATTACCAACAGCAGGTGGTTACTTATTATGGTAAACCATGTTGTCAATAAAAGAAAAACTTGACGGGTAACTTTCACACGAGTAATAAATTGAATAGGTAAACATCAACATGAAATAGATCACCAAAAAAATGTATAACTACAAGTATGACTCGTAAGTACCAAACAGGAAAAAATATAAGTACAATTACAGTACATAATGAAGAGAGATCCATTTATTTTTTCTCCAAAATTTTGAAGAAAATCTTATTAATTGGGGGTTAAAACCCTTCCCTTTCCTTAGATCTTCTATAACACTCGTCTCATTTGATGTAGGTAGTTTGGCGGCCGTAAGTATTTATTGTTTTTTGGAATTAGTCGGGATGCGGCCCAAGGAAAATAAATGAAATTATTTCATTTATTGTTTTATTTTGTAACGTTTTTTCCTCTGGCTGAGGACATCTTCAGAACTTGGTGAGACCAGGAAAAATTCATAAACATCCGAAAATAAAGCGGATTTGTCAGATAAAAAATAGAGGTTCACCAAGTCAATTCAATGTCAGAAAAGTAATAAAAAAAAGTCCAGTCATGCAGCATGACCCCATGAGCGAATTTTTGAAGAAATAATATTACCGATTTTTACAACCAGCGAACGGCATTATTTCGATTTTTGACTGATTTTTCAACTTTGAAATTTTTGAAAACTTGATACATATTCTTATAGGAAATTTTACGCTGATTCCGAATATACCACATGTTAGTATGCTGAAAAAATTATTTCGCACGACAAATCGCAAAAAACAGGCTATTTTGAAATTTTTGACTACATTTTTGAAAATTTCAACCCGAAGATGTAATCCGATCAAGCTGGCCAACGAACTTGAACTTTCGTTTTGCGCCCTTAACATTTTAAAATTTGTTTGAAGTTTCTAGCACAATTCTACGGACAGTTATCGTCTGGAATGACACATACATACATACATATATACATACATACATACATATATACATACATACATACATACATAAAAAAATGCGTTAAACTTCAGAATATGATTCAGAATAGCCTGAAACGGATTTCTGCATAATTTTTTTTCAAAAATTCACATTCTACAAATTTTGAGGCGAGAGCAATAGCTTAATTTTCTTCAAAAATTCGCTAAAATGGATGGTGAGTAATTATTCATAAGAAAAAATAAAAAGAATGAAAAGATAAAAACGAAAAGGAAAAGATATAGAAATTGAAAATGATTTGCATCCATTAGTCAACAAACTGTGAAAATCAGATTTTCACAGTTTGTTGACTAATGGATGCAAATCATTTTCAATTTCTATATCTTTTCCTTTTCGTTTTTATCTTTTCATTCTTTTTATTTTTTCTTATGAATAATTACTCTTTACTTACTAATTATGAATAATTTTACTTACTAATTATGAATAATTACTCTTTACTTACTAATTATGAATAATTTCATGCAAATATTACCGATTTTTACAACTAGCGAACGGCATTATTTCGATTTTTGACTGATTTTTCAACTTTGAAATTTTTGAAAACTTGATACATATTCTTATAGGAAATTTTACGCTGATTCCGAATATACCACATGTTAGTATGCTGAAAAAATTATTTCGCACAACAAATCGAAAAAACAGGCTATTTTGAAATTTTTGACTACATTTTTGAAAATTTCAACCCGAAGATGTAATCCGATCATGCTGGCCAACGAACTTGAACTTTCGTTTTGTGTCCTTAACATTTTAAAATTTGTTTGAAGTTTCTAGCACAATTCTACGGACAGTTATCGTCTGGAATGACACATGCATATATACATACATACATACATACATACATACATACATACATAAAAAAATGCGTTAAACTTCAGAATATGATTCAGAATAGCCTGAAACGGATTTCTGCATAAATTTTTTTCAAAAATTCACATTCTACAAATTTTGAGGCGAGAGCAATAGCTTAATTTTCTTCAAAAATTCGCTAAAAAAAGAATGAAAAGATAAAAACGAAAAGGAAAAGATATAGAAATTGAAAATGATTTGCATCCATTAGTCAACAAACTGTGAAAATCAGATTTTTTACTCACCATCCATTTTTTATTACTTTCCTGACATTGAATTGACTTGGTGAACCTCTATTTTTTATCTGACAAATCCGCTATATTTTCGGATGTTTATGAATTTTTCCTGGTCTCACCAAGATCTGAAGATGTCCTCAGCCAGAGGACGAAACGTTACAAAATAAAACAATAAATGAAATAATTTCATTTATTTTCCTTGGGCCGCATCCCGACTAATTCCAAAAAACAATCGTCTCATTTGGTTTGGGTAGCTGACATTCGTACCTGACACAGTCTGTGTGTATCATGTCTGTAGTATCATCGTAACATCTTTCAACACCAAGGGTTGACCAATGTCGATTTCACAGGCATTGGAAATATGGCGACACAAAAATACAGCGACTAGTCGACAACTTTCAACACCCCTTGTTGAAAAAGGTCGTCCAAGTCAACCATGGGGATACGTCGACATATTTACATCGACATCCTTCGTATACCTGACATGTAGGTTAGAATGAAGTGTATAGTTTGGTGGTCTGGATGCTCGCAAGCTCGCATCTCAAAAATACATAACATCAAGTAGTCAATCCCTTAGTAAAAATGCAGATTAGTTGGATGTGTAGATCAGAATGAAGTGTATAGTTTCGTGGTCTCATAACACGATCACATAACAGTTTAGAAACGTAAATGTGACTTTTCATTTAATCCTCGAATTGAAAGACCCCATGGGACCAAGGCTGAGGACAGGTAGTGGCCAAACAACCCTTTTGTCGTCGTTTAGCAGTCGACCAGTTTCAAGAGGGGTGTTTTTAGCTCATGTTCAACTCCTGTTGTTGAAATACAGCGAAAAACGGATCTCAAATTTTTCGACATAAATCCGTCGACCAGTTTCAAAGATGTGCGTTATCGACGTTCTTCAACACCTGGTGTGGAAATATGGCGACAGGAGGTGTCGACCAGTTTATGTGTCGACATATTGCCAAGTTCCCGTATCATCGTGCTAACCTTCAACTCGATTAGTTATTGGAAACCTTGCAATATTGTTTTTCAGTAACCAAGCACTTACGATTATGTTCTGTACTTGATTGACGTGTCATCGCTTAATGAGTTTGTTCTAAGCTTTAATAGTATTTTGTTATACAGTTAGTTAAAGAAGTATTTAGTAGGATACTACAATTTCGTTGCTCAGGGACGAACTAAATCACTCGCGACGAAGTAGTGGAAACCCATTTCAAAACGGAAGTTAGTGAAAAACGTTGTCTATTTCCACGAAAAATTAAAGAGTTACTATGTTAAATCGATTTGGAAGGTTATGCCATCATCACAACAACTGAACAGTTCAGTTATTGTTTGTTACTGATGATGGCCTAACCGACGAAATCGATTTAACTCTTTATTTTTTCGTGGAAATAGACAACGTTTTTCACTAACTTCCGTGTTGTTCAGTGAATACGATCAAGTGGAGGGTTCATTTTTCCATTTGTAATCATGATGAAATTCACCTTTGATTCATATTGTATGGCAGTAGAAAAATAACAAATATCAAGGATTGGCAGTGAACCCCCCCACAACTCTGTGTTGTGAGAGCACTTAAAAATTCCCCATGGGGGGATAAATCTCCCCGAGTTGGCAGCACTGGCTCTCGTTCATTCGAATTTGTTATTGCGGTTAGTAGGGGAGCAACGACCTTTGGAAAACCTTGGGAAGAAGGGAAAGCGTGAGGTTGTGCTGGTCGAGGGCAATAAAGAAAAACAGATGAGTTGTGGGTTCACCAGTTAGGCGCAGTTCCCTTTCTGACAATATACCTACCAGTTAAGGGCACGTTTGACCAGGGGGATAAGAATTCAACGCTCTTTCGGTGTCCTTGTCCATAACTCTTATTCGACAGTGAATAGAAGGCAGTGGCCGTTTTAATGTCAAACAACTGGTGCGAGGCTTCACACTACTTTCCTTACTTGTATTCATTTTACATGGATGCTATCATGATGGGTCACATCTTAGAAGGATGGGGTTGTTGTTCGACTTTCAAGTATAGGACTCCATTAGTACAGAAGTTTCTTCAGGTGGCTGTCAGTAAGAGACCGATGAACACCGATTGTAGGACTTATTGTACTCACTTTCCGAGCGAGTAAGAAAGTGATAACTGTCTTCTAACCATCCCTAAAAATTGCAACAAACTCCTGGTTTTGGCAGAATATTAAACATGAATAGAGTAAATTCAACATTGAAAACTGATGTATGACGTTCGAATCAATTTAAAAGTCAGCTCAATTACTGCTTTGTCGTACAAAAACTTGTTAAGCTATGCTTAATTTTAAATGTTTGCTGCGGTAAGTGGTTACTACTTTAGAAAGTCGTGCGATCTTCTTAAAAAAAATTCTGCGACTCCCACAATACATGAGTATAGCTAGACCTTATCTGAACACACATCTATACGAACCGAAGAGATATATACATTTTCATGAAACGTATAGATTAGGGTACACATTGAACAAAATACCCATCCCAGCACGAGTTTCAGAAATTGATTTTCAAGGTGATTGCAAGACTTTCCCATCACCCTCCGGGTTAAGTAAGGAAAGTAAAAAGTAGAAAATAAGAAAAAATGTTGAATGCAAAAATGTATACTAGAAAACAAAGCGTTTAAAAAATCTCCAAGAGGAATGTTTTGTTGCAAATTAGTTGTAAAATCGATCCCTGGAGTTTGTAAAAAGTGTTGACCTTGTACGTAAGCATATGAAAACGTCTGCCAAGTTGGGCGGGCAGTATAGCTTCCTCACATATTGTAACATGGACGTATAGAATTAGTTGAAGAACAAAGTACGAGTCGTAATGATTGATAAGTCGCCGTAATAAGAAATTAACGTTTGCGCATGCGCACACACTACTATTAATTCAACGGCAATGCAATTTAAATAGGGGAACGTCTAGGAGCTAAACCGCACAATCCTTGAAAATTTCATAAAAATCGGTCCATTAGTCTCGGAGTTTTGTCTGTCGATCAATTTTAGTTTTGCGCATGCGCTATAGTTATTACTCCACCAATCGCGATATAATTCATAGGGAATTTTTCTGGAACATATACCCATCTACTGCACGAGTTTGAACGGAATCGGACCAATAGATGATAAAAATCGACGTTATTATAAATTAAAGTTTGCGCATGGGCACATACTACTATTTAGAATTCAGGAAAATCTCCTCGACTAGTAGGAAGATTCGATATAAACGAGAGTTTTTTTTAGGTAGTTCCCAAGCTAGTCTTTTGGTTAAATGTAGTTTTTTATTGTTCCATATTCACGATTTCGGCTCAGGATCTGAGCCCTATTCATGTATATCTATTGCCTGGTAGGTGTTGTTATCGGTAACTATGCATTGTAAATAGCTATACTGAAACACTGGTTACCATCAACTAGTAATATTGTTTGTTTCCTAGTTGATGGTATCTAGTGTTTCAGCATAGCTATTTGGGTCATTCTCATTTCATTTGCCGCTTTCATGTCCCCGACGACGAATTCTCACAATTCTTGACCAACACAAGCGATTTTGGGGGAGAAAAGGGTAGTATAAGTTGGGAGATCAACGAAGAAATAATTTGACTGCCCAAAATCCCCTTTAACCAATACACAGTGTCCAACAAAAACCTTGAAATCCTGGAAACTCATGAGTGTTACTGTCCCCTCCTACTTAACATGTAAGTAGAAGTTAGGTAGTTTGGAAACAATGACAATCTAGAACTGGCCAGGGTTACTAGCTGCAGTAGGTTGGTTCCTCTTTATTTAGAGTAAGGTTTTACATTTTTCAGATTTTTCCCAACCCGTGAAAAACTAGTTTTTCAGTCTGTCCCCCATATCTCATCTCAATGGGACCTCAGGAGTGTTATCATTTTTGCTATCAAGAAAGCCGATGGAAAATGGCGGGAAACAGTCAGATGTGAAGGTTATATTGTCCAGTTGAAGATGTGAGACTGCAGTGGAGTGCTTGGAGTTGCAGCAGTTTTTACAGCGAAAGAAGCCTAAAAACATAGGGAGTATTTTTATTTATAATCATGAGTGTTACACTAATTACGAGTGTTTTTAGTGCTTAAACAAAATAATCCGATATCAAGAACCATACTGCTTGGTGACAGGTTTCAAACAGTAGCCATCCCCGAGTTTTGCCACTTCATCATCCTGTGTGACGCCATTTTTACTGAAAATTCTCATGAGTGTTATCTCTCAGGAGTGTGACCAAGTATGGGTAAAAAATATATAAAATACAACATCAATGAAAAACTCACTGTTCATCTATAGAACACAAATCTGCAATTTACAATGGGTAGTATTTGCCGATCTAACCTCATTTTCGAGCACTTTCATATTTCACATTTTTGAGGTTCTCAAACGACCCAAAGCTGCAAATGAAATGAGAATGACCCATTTACAATGCATAGTTTCAGACTGATAACACCTACCAGGCAATAGATATACATGAATAGGGCTCAGATCCAGAGCCGAAACGTCGTGAATATAGAACAATAAAAAACTACGTTTAACCACAAGACTAGCTTGGTCACTACCTCAAAAAAACTCTCGTTTATATCGACTACCATTTATGTGACGGCAATGAAAGTTATAGGGGACCGTCCCCTATAATATCCGTGATAATGTCATCAAAATCGTCGGTTTAGACTCGAAGTTTTGCCTGTGTCGATATCAGTTTCGCGCATGCGCATTTGTTATTACTCTACCAATCGCAATATAATATATAATAGGGCATTTTTCTAGAACATGTACCCTATTACCAACCAAGATGATGACAAATCGAAGTTATGAGAAATTCACATTTGCGCATGCGCACAGGCTACTGTTGATCCGACGGCTTTGAAAATTATAGGGGACCGCCTAAGTAGCTAACCAGCAGAATCCTTGAAAATTTCATCGGAATCGGACTGAAAGTTGGTGTAGTTTTGAGAGTGACAAGGATTTACCACAGACAGACAGACACACTAACCAAAATTGATCAGCAAGCTCTGAAACGCAAAAAGTCCAGTCATGCAGCATGACCCCATGAGCGAATTTTTGGAGGAATCTTCGACATTTCAGTCGCTATTGATCGTGTAGAGAAATTTTAGTTTATGATTTTGATAGACAAACATGGAATCAAATTATTAAAAATAATTAGGAGGTACTCATACTTTGTTATTATTAAACTAATATTGTAGATTTAAAGACAAATGTAGGTAAATATTCATAGATTTCGCTGTCCAATGTGGTCAGTATTGAAGGCAGTTGAAATCTTAACAGTATCCTATCATAACATCATCAAATCTTGACAGAAGGCAGGTTATACAGGGATACTTCCATAAGAGTAGTTCAATCTGAATTTCAAATCATGCAATGAATCATGCAAATATTACCGATTTTTACAACTAGCGAACGGCATTATTTCGATTTTTGACTGATTTTTCAACTTTGGAATTTTTAAAAACTTGATACATATTCTTATAGGAAATTTTACGCTGATTCCGAATATACCACATGTTAGTATGCTGAAAAAATTATTTCGCACAACAAATCGCAAAAAACAGGCTATTTTGAAATTTTTGACTACATTTTTGAAAATTTCAACCCGAAGATGTAATCCGATCATGCTGGCCAACGAACTTGAACTTTCGTTTTGTGTCCTTAACATTTTAAAATTTGTTTGAAGTTTCTAGCACAATTCTACGGGCAGTTATCGTCTGGAATGACACATACATACATACATACATATATACATACATACATACATATATACATACATACATATATACATACATACATATATACATACATACATATATACATACATACATATATACATACATACATACATAAAAAATGCGTTAAACTTCAGAATATGATTCAGAATAGCCTGAAACGGATTTCTGCATAAATTTTTTTCAAAAATTCACATTCTACAAATTTTGAGGCGAGAGCAATAGCTTAATTTTCTTCAAAAATTCGCTAAAAGCAAGTGGAAATTTTGATTTTGGAGGACAAAAATTTGTTCGACTTCAAACTCGAACACAAACCTTCCTTCGGTAGTGAGGAAGCAATAGTTATGAGTCTATGAACTGTTTCAGAATGCCTCAAAACGGATTTCTATGAAGAAAATAATGGAAAATTTGATATTAAAATTTTTTGGAGCCATTGCAATAGCTTCATTCTATTCGAAAATTCGCTAAAAAGCGTCGATGAGGTAAGAATAATCGATGCGGAGATGTAGGCCGCCTAAAAGACCAACAAGAATATAAAAGAATGAGTTGACCCACTAAGTTTTTACGGGCGAAATTATCAGCCCCCCCCCCCCCCCCCCCCCCCCCCGTGTTCCGATCGGCTGTCGGTAGGATAACCAGATCCCCTTGAATATTGTGACACGGCGGGGGCAGTTGCGCAAGAGGCGAACGGCCGACCGGTGACGGGTACAACGCCTGATTGACTCATTCACCTGATGACTCGCGCCGAAATCTATCAATCATCCACGAATATTCGGTTCAATTCAACGCAATTAACAGTTTATCAGGGTGTCTACTAGATCTGTAAAATAAAAATCACCTCTTACAGGCTTTAATTTCTTTAGAAATAGCGTGCCGAAATATTTACCATGTCAGAAGCTCCAATTATTAAAGGTACTAGTCAATTTTCAAACCCTCCAATTATGATTGGTATTACTATAAAGAAAATTACAATGAATGCATGTGCAGTAACTACTACATTATATGTTTGGTCATAGCCAATAAATGACCCTGGTATTCCTAAATCGATTCGAATGATTCAAATACATAATAAGTATCTTGAAGGATGATATCAATAGATGAGTTAGCTAAGATTACTCCTGTTAATCCTCCTATGGTAAATACGAATACGAATCCTATTGCTCTTATTATAGGTACTGAATAATTGATATTAGTTCCGCGAATGGTTGCTAGTCAACTAAAATTTTAATATCTGTAGGTACAGCAATAATTATTGTTGCTGATGTAAAATAGGCTCGTGTATCTGCATCCATTTCAACTGTGAATATATGATGTGCTTATACAATAAGTCCTAATAATCCGATTGCTGTTATTGCATAAATTATTCCTAATGATCCAAATGTTTCATTTTTTCCTCTTTCTTGTATAATGATAGGTGAAATCAATTCAAATCCTGGTAGGATTAAAATATATACTACTGGATTTCCAAAGAATCAAAATAGGTGATGGTATAGGATAGGACCCCCTCCTCCTGCTGGGTCAAAAAATGATGTGTTAAAATTTCGATCAGTTAATAATATTACTGTAATCCTATCGCCTATATAAAATCAGATCTTCATAACTTTTTTATTGATTCTAGCCTACTTATAAAGTACAGAAGCCTAAGACTACTTACAGACTATTAGTAAAATAAATGTACAACATATTTAATATTATAGATTTTAAAAAGAATTCTTACCTAACTTTTGAAATTCTGCAATAGTGATTAGTGCAATTAGGCCCACATTTTTATTACAACTTACTACTAGTCAAGTACTATATAAATTCAAAAATCTCAATTGATTCTTTCGTATGTTTTGTGAATCCCGGCGCTGACATTATATTATGATTATTTGGTTACCGACGCCTTAAAAATCGGTGACTTCTATATTAAAATCCGTGACTTTCGAAATATCCGTGTCCTACTATTAAATCCGTGACTTTTCCGGGAACCCGTGACCTGTAGACACCCTGTTAATTCGCATAGAAAATCTTTACCTTAAAGGTAAACCGTCATTATTTATGCAATACCCCAACTTTTCAGTAGAGCCAAAAGAAGTTGCCGAAATTGATTTTATCTTGTCATGAAAAAGCTAAAGGGTGTAGTTCCGTATGTGTTCCCACTTCAAAACGGAAGTTAGTGAAAAAACGTTGTCTATTTCCACGAAAAATAAAGAGTTACAGTGTTAAATCGATTTCGACGGTTAGGCCATCATCAGTAACAAACAATAACTGAAGACACATTAGAAAGGAGACAGCTTTTATAGTCACAGGTGAAGGGAAATTGAATCCCATTGGTCAAGAGAAAAGAAAGGGGGTAGGAGGTACAAACAATTAAGTGCAGACAAAGTGAAGGGGGATTATAGCTAATCAGATGAAGTGAAAGGGGGAAATAACTAAATATGGTTTCAAAAGTGTGAAGGGATAATTCCAAGCTTTATAGAAATGGACCAATCAGTGGTGAAATAAATTGAGGTATATCCTCATTTAAACATTTACCAGATCAGTCACTTTTGATAATTTCGAATTTTTTCAAGTACATTCAACATACCTCACTTTAGACAAAAATGAAGAAATTCTACAAACTGTATATCTGTCAAATCAAAATTGTAACTATGATTGGATTCCTTAAGATGTTCCGCAAATGTAGACTTACCCTTATTTTTCCTGAAATCCTCCTGATGCTCGTCTATTTTTTCCCTGAATTTCCTACCAGCTTGACCGCAATATTCGTAGCCACAAGAACAGTTTAGTTTATAAACCCCACTTTTATCCTGAACATAGATTTTGTCCTTAACGGATCCTAGTAATACTTTAAGACCATTTTTAGTTTTAAAACCTACTTTGTAACCTCTCGATGATAGAATTTTGCCGATTTTATCAGACATTTTCCTATAATAAGGTATACTTATCCATTGCTTTTCTTCTAAATTTACATCTTCCCTAGCCAGATTAGAAACTTTTTTTCTACTCTTTTCCCTAAGAACCTTATCCTATATGGTATCAACGAGATCTCTTCCATATCCGTTACTAGCCGCTATGCTTTGATAATGGATTTTTCTTTTGATTAATTTTGTTCACTCATTGGAATAGATAGTGCTCGGTTGATCATATTATAGAAGGCTGCATGCTTATGGACTAAAGGGTGATTTGAAGTACTATGGATAGTTATTTCGCTATATGTCTTTTCTATAAATTGAAAAATCATGGTTTTCGTTTACCAAAGAGATGGATAGATCTAAAAAATTGAGTTCATTTCCGCCGAATTCGATGGTAAATTTAATAAAGGGATCTAATTTATTGATTTTTTCGAGAAAAGAATTTAGTTGTCTTGCTGTGCCCTTCCACAGAATGATAATATCATCGACATATCTATACCAATAGAGAACACTATTTGGGTTACAAGTTGTAAATATTTGTTGCTCAAGATAATCCATGTAAATATCTGCAAGCAGTGGAGATAACGGAGAACCCATAGCAACCCAGCTGTATATAACATTTCCCCTCAAATAAAAAGGAATTTTGATCCATAAAAACAAACATCAAATTAAACAATTCTTCCTAACATTGTAACTCATTGTTTTTCATGGAAATAGACAACGTTTTTTCACTAACTTCCGTTTTGAAATGGGTTCCCACAACTTCGTCGCGAGTGATTTAGTTTGTATGTGTCCCCACTTTCAAAACTATGTAAATCTGCCATTATCCTATCAAAAAATGAATTTTACGACAGTTTCGGGAACCTCGGAATCTCGTCTGTCCCATGTTTTCATGATAGATTAACTTTCTTTTTTGCAAACATGAGAAATATTATAGAATTGAAAAAAGTGGGGACACATACGGAACTATTAGCTAGGTCAAAAAGTTCCGTATGTTTCCCCACGCTATATTCATATCCATCTAACGTGTAAATACATTAGAAGGATGATATAGTTTCGTGATCTGGATGCTCGCAAGCTCGCATCTCAAAAATACATAACATCAAGTAGTCATGTTCCCTTAGTAAACATTCAGATTGTCATTGGGCATACCTAAAGGGTGTTAACACTTTTGGTTACTCACCTCCTAGGGGACGATTCTACAACTAATTTTCAACAAAAAGTGCCTCTTAGACTTTGTTTTTTAGAAGCATTATATTCGAATCATTCATGATCCAAGATTTTTTTCGTGTTTTCTACCTTACAACACAAAATTGGCTAAAACTCCCTTCCATATTGAGTAAATACAAATTTGAGGATATCATTGGAAAGAGTGTTAAATTTCCTTTCGGATAGGCTGCCCAATGTGTGAAAATATGTGGTTTTAGAAGTCGGTAATTCACACCAAAGTGAAAAAATTGTCGAAACTTGAAAATCTTGTATTTTTTAACCGCAGGATCCCCTGAATTCCCGCGCACGTGACTGGAAAAACTGGAACCAAATCTCACTTTTCCAACGGTATAATCAATTTTTATTTAAGATGGCAAATTAAAGGAGAAAAGTATGTTTGTATGTTGAAAAACATGGTTTTTTCTACGATATCAAGGGTTTTCGTGAAAAATGAACTTCTAAAAAAAGTTGAGTTCGGGGCCGGTTTCTACGTATTTTTTCCCGCTGAATCGAATGGCAACATTTGCAGATCTCCCCAACTCCGTTATAACAGAGATTTACACTTTAACTAATAAATTTTTCAGTTCATTTTTCACGCTCAATTTGATGTGTTTTTGAGGATAAAACTAGTTAGTTAAAGTGTAAACCTGTGTTATAACGGAGTTGGGGAGATCTGCAAGTGTTGCCAGTTGCCAGATTCAAGACTGAGTATTTCACAATTTTAGCACGTTTAAAGCGGAATTGAGCCCGTTTGCGTGCACTTGAAAATCGAGTGATGGGTCATTTCTTCATGAAATTTTACATAATTAGAATTCAAATCTGCTATAAAAAAAAATTGGGTTCCCATTTAAAATTACACGTTTGCGCGAGTGCGCAATTTTGTCATTTTTGAAATCCTTACAAAAAACATTGATTGAAAAAAAATATTGTTTTGACCCATTATTAACGATTTTAGCTGGGGGGACACCCTGTATATGAATGAATTTAATTTAATGGGTTACAAGATGGGTCAGTTGGGATGGGTACGGGACCATCTACAACCTAAACCGCGCATTCACTGACAATTTCATCAAAATGGCAGTAGCTGTTAATGATACAATCGTTTTGAAATTGATACGAGGTAATCAAGTCATCTTCTTCCAACTATCATCCATATTTAAGCGAAATCGAACGACTAGAGAGTGAAGAAATGGAGCATAATGGAATTGACGTTTGCACATGCGCAGAATGAAACGTTGATTTGGCAGCAATGAAACTGATAGGGGACCATCTACAACCTAACCCACGCATTCTCTGACAATTTCATCGAAATCGGATGACAACAGAGGAAATTAAGGTCGTCACAAGGATTTCACATAGGCGCATGAGCAATTCCTTCACCACACATCCTTCAGAAATTTTCATTCTTAGCAAAAATGTAGAGCATAAAAAAACCAAAGTGATTCGATCCAAAAACTATGAATTATCTCCCCGAATAAAGGAATTACGGACTCGAACTAATTACGGAATCGAATATTGTAGGAGGGTCTACTCCTCACCCCGTCTAGACTTTTGCCCTTCAAAATCACCTAGCGGCCTTAAAATTGGTCTGATTTAGGGCTGCCAAACTCCATTCGATTCAGAGTTAAATTCTTTCCAAAGTTCATATCGAGCAAGATTTAGCTGAGACCCTTTCCCATTAAAGTACAAAGTAAAAGACCGTTTTTGCGAACTTTATGTTTAAAATGACATAAAATTCACGAGTTCATGTCATTCATGCATTGTACTATATTGTTTCCAACGACATAATTTCAATCTCACACATGATCCTTTATGTAACAATTTGAACGAATTATGGCTGAGGTAGGGAGAAAAATATTTACATATAGGTATATGGAAAATGGTAACAAACTAATCTGAAAAACGAGTCGGTTAGCTATCACCAGGAAAGTCAAAATCTGAGGTTCATGAACTCACTGAGATCATTAACAAATTTAGTTCTAGTCTAAATTTAAAATGTATGATGAAATAAGCGAGAAGCCTATTCAACATCCCTCCATCCCTTCATTATTAGGTACTTTTTTTTTGGTTTTCAAAGATTCCCCTCCAACCATTGCAAAATTTTACTAGCAACCTTCCACGGTCCACTCGTCGGGTTATATCAAAGAACTTTTCATTGTTCTATTCAGGAGCATTAATTATTCTTACTAAATGTACTTAATATTCAATGTGTGTGGGGGGAGGGAGAGAGAGTACAACATGGACCTACCATACGATAAAAATACTAAAACCCAGTTAGAACGATTCATAAGGTTCGTTCGGCTAAGGATCCTGAACGGTTCGGGATGGTCCCCGCCCCCTTTGTGGCGTTCGTTTAGGCGTAGAACTCGTCCAGTACGGATAGTCCGCTGTTCGTTTAGGCATCCATTACCGTCCAGGACCAGTTCAACCAGTCCTGAGATTTTCGTCGGGACCGACAGTCCGAGACATGCGCACTAGATATTTTCGCTTATCACGTCGTCTTATCATCATTTCGGTTATCATATAAATATTTTGTTTACTGTTTGCGTGTGTCATCTTGTCATTTTTGTTGAATAATTTTGAGTTAAAATGATTTGACACAGATTGTTACGAATCCGATGGAGTTTCGGAATATAATATTGTGTACCAAGTCACTGAATGCAACTAAAAGTTTATTGGTTTTCTCATGATGTTTTCTCATTTTCGTAAATGATGGTAGGTAGGTTGGTACTTATTATTATGCTAAATTTATGTTGAATTGCCTTGATATGTGAGCTTTTTGTGTGCAAAGAAGTATAACTATTAAATTCGTAAAAATCTATACTGAATCACTAAAAACGAGAGAAGACAACGGACAAATACCGCAAAAAATACATTCATTAAAAAAATGAAGGGAGGTTGCAATATTGGCTAACAGTTCAGTACGAGTTCTGAAGGCGTTCGGTTAAGAACGGTACCGTACTGATCATATCCCCTCCCCTTTCAGAATACCGTCCCGTCCTGAACTCGTCCAGAATCCTTAGCCGAACGAACCTATAGACGGTGGACACACCTCCATCAGCTGATGGAGTACCGACTGCTCGCGGCCTTGACCTTCCCAATTATGAGCTGAGCAGCTGGGGAACGTGAAAATGTGTCTGGCCAAGATAGGAGATAAAGATACATACGCCTACCTTACGTGAAAGATAGGTAGGTGGGTCTAAAACGTTCTTGATAGTGAAGATTTAAACCATCATAAGTACTTATGTACCTACTTAGCTAGAGAGGAAAAATATACCTGAAGATGACAGCAGAATATATAGGAGTAGAGATACAACCTATGTATGACGTAGGTAGGTATGTACCTATCAACTTGATAGAGTAACTACTCGGGTAAATCTTATCAAGAATGAAACCTCAAAACGAAACGTCACCCAATCACAGTTTTTTGCGAAAGTGACCCGTAGAAGAAAAGGTTCCCAAAGCACGCAACACGTCTAAAAATAGTGTTCACCCGAGTTAGTAGGTCGAAATCTTGCCAAAAGAAAAAAATCTTTCCAATCACACTTGCAGAATTAAAAGCCTTAAAATTCGCAATAATATTACAAATAAGAACGTCAACCTCGTGGAACGAGAGTAGACAAGAGAAAAAATAGGCAGAATTCTGAATATCGAGCGGTGAAAATTGATCGACTGGGAGGAAAAACCAACCTTGGGCGGTGACCTGGGACAAGATTTTTACCGTAGTTCTTATCTCAGCTTCTCATCCTGGAACTATATCTATCCTTATGGGACCGAACTTTAACTTCAAAGATTTCACAATCGAAGTATCAGCGAAATAAATGCGAAAGTTCGATTTGTCTTACGAAACCCAGTCCTTCAACTTGGGCAGAAGGTACCGCCCGCCATAATCGTCCTACAGTTTAATTTCTATGAAAAATCGAATGAAAGACTCACTGCGTTTGTGTAGAAAAGAAGGGCTGCGGTCGATTATAATGTGGTAAACAGCTTGTAACTTGAAGTGCACTGAAATGAGGTATAATAAGAAACTTTCACATGAGAATTTGTCCCACCATCACTGCGGATTCGGCCTCGACTGGAAAGAGCAAGGGAGTCCCAAGGCTGCCACCCTTACGCCGCGAAATTCCCTTGACTCCCGCCGTTTTCATATAGTTACCAGTGTAATTATTAATAAAATTCGAGAAGGTAAATAAATATGTGGTTGATATTTTTAAAATAATGAAAAAGGAACAAATGGCTGGAAATATTAACTTGAGATATCCGTGAAGATTCTGATGCATAAGGACTTTTTGGGAGAAGAACAAGGTTATGAAACTTTAGGTTGCCTCATGATAACAAATTGATAAGATATCTCTGACGTCAAAATAGTGGAGATAAACGAATAGTAGATTGACTAGCACTCCAACAGCAATTGTGTCACGTCAGGAATCCCGATTTCAGAATGAACAATTTCTCAACCATCGACTAAAATTTCGAAATTGAATTTCACCTCTTCAATTTAATAAAATTGGAAATACCAGTTGGTCCCTATCCCCCTACGCCTACATTACTTATTATGAAAAAAAGTTGAGTACCATCTAAACTACATGCAGATACATCGGTTCATGGATATGTCTCATTTTACCTTAGTGAAAAATGTGTTTTGTGTCTCAAGTTAAAAATGCCTCAATTAAATTAGTTCAGTCTGCTGATCAGAAAAGACCTAATCAATTCAATCGTCTCTTAGTGTCCCAGAGAGTCTCCCTATCAAATCTCAACTTCCTAGGATGAACAGGAGAGATGTACTATAGACCTTTGATCAGCTGATGGGCTCCTAAAACTGATGATTTCTATCGTACTTATTTAATCTCTGAAGCTGAAATTAACCCTGGAATGTCCCGGCTAAATTTCCAACACTTAACTCCCTGGTGGGGTGAGTCAAACCCCAACTTTGAAAAATGTTAGAAAATTCAAAAGTAAGTTACACTTGAATCAAATTGTATTTTTATTCTGTTATCAAGAGTGTAATGAAACATGAAGTAGGTACCTAAGCTGCTAAGCTCATGAATAAAAAAGTTATAGTAAGGCAAACCTCATGCTCTGAAGAAAAAAATAATAGCAGAAAGGTAGGTACCTACCTCATTGTAACAAAATTTCAATATAAAGTTAGCACATTTTCATTTTAAAACAAAAATAAATAAATAAATAAAATCTACAAAACAATTTTCTGAGATTAGTTTGATACCACTTACAAAACCCAAGAACTAAAATGAAAAGGTAACAAAAAATTGGCACCAAGCAATAGGATCAACACTCTTTAACACTTTGAAGATCTATGATGTTCACAAAAGGAACATCGAACTAGTTTCTCCAAAACTGTCACTTTTGACGGTTCTACATCGGAGGCAACTTATTGTAACTCGACATTGTAGTGGATTTATGTATGTTTTACTTGGTGTAGGTAAACCAAGTGGGGTGTTATGAAAAGTACCCATGTCTTGATTATGAGGGTTATACCCTAGATAGTTTCCGGACGGAAAATAAGCGGAATTGTCAAGGCCAACTGGGTTGATCGTGGAATTATAAGGCTCGTTCACCGTTGGGCCGCGAGGAGCGCTAGGCTCGGCTCGAGCTTCTTGGGGCTGTCGAGTCGGGTATTGTTTTCCCGTGTAATAATCGGGTTTTAGGTAGATATCTTTTTGCAGAACCGAGTTGGCTTGACCAGAGTACTGAAAAGTACCGTTTTGGTCATGGGATTTGTGCATGACGGGAGTATACAGTGCACTCGCGTCGGCGGAGTAACCGTGTGATGAATATCGAGGATATTCATGCTTGTTGGTAGAATCATATTGATTACTTTCCGAAAGGGTCTGGAAAGTATCCTCGACCTGTTGTACAGGTGAGTGTGTAATCACCAAGTCTGTCGCAGAGTTGGTAGGCAACGCGTCGATCCTGTCACTGAAACTAGCGGTGGATCGGCGACGTTGGAATGCGGGTGGATCGTGGAGCACGGAGCGTTTGCCGCCCGCTCCGGGATCCTCCTCCCCGGCTCTGCCGAGGAAAGATGGGCCTCGCTCCATCGTACGAAACGAAATATAGAATTCGTTCGGAAATACCTTTTTGGCTCTGAAAAAGGGTTTTGTGTAGAGGAGGGACTCGCTTAGCAGATCTCTCTCCCAGATCGATGCTAGGGTCCTCTCCGAGTCCTAAAAAGGACTTCCTTAGACGGTTAATCGGATCGTATGAGAAGTGCGATTAACCGGCGTGTCCCAGCGGGCGATCAAGAGCTTAGGGCTGCGAGATCCGGGTGGCACGGCTAAGTCACCCCAGCGGGCGTATAAGAAAGATCGAAATCTTAGCTTATACCGGGCGATGACCTGACTGAAGAAAACTTCGTTGGGTAGTGAGCGGAGAAATACGCACTCGAAGCTACCAAGAAGTTGACGAGAACTGGAAGGAAGAAAATCTGGCTCGATGCGTGTAGAAACTTCGTCGGAGGAGAGAAGAGTCATCAGCTTGAGTGTAGAGATTCGAATGAAGACGCTGGGTCTCGTGCGTGATATTTATAGGGGGAGGCCGTCTCTGATTGGCTCAAAATCGCGGGCCGCTTTATGGTTAGTATGCAAATTAGCTTTTGGATTCTCGGCTCGGCCGGGTTTGATCGATCGCGCTCGGATTTAATCGGTTGCGCTCGGTGGGCGGAAGGTGAAATGCGAACTTCCGCCCCCTCTCAAAAGAGTGCGTCTGGCTTGTTTGCCCTTGTCCCAGGGGGTGTATAATAAACGATAATACTTAGATCTATCGTTTTTATTTGGTTTTGATAATCCCTCTCGATCTGGAATTATCCTTTGTGAAGACGTTTCCTTATCTAGAGCGCTAGGGAGCTCGAAACGATGAGAATCATTCTCTATGATTCTCAGTCGTCTGCTTTTCCTTGGGAGCTTTGGATTCTGTCTTTTAGGTGGCCCATCGTCTTTATTTGTTGAATATATTGGTGGTAAATTCACCACAGACATTACCTCCCATGTTTGAATTTTCTCCGCCAAAATATACATCTTCTTCCTCCAACTATTCCAAAATGGATCTAATGTCTTCAGGATCCGAAAACTTGCGTTTTTCAGCCATTTCTAACGATGAGCCAATACAAAAATAACACTTGCTATATAGAAAATCACTAGCGGTTAACTTCCCGGTGGGGTTTCTCAAACCCCAGGCACAAGAAAGTACTACACTACACAGAAGTCTTGAACGTACTAAACTGGAAAAAGGCTGAAGCCTTTAGGGAAGAAGTGGGGGGTGATATAGAAGGGGGCGAGAAGAGCCACACGTGCGGGATTCAACATGATAAACTGATTTTAAATCGCGATTGGGGTTTGACAAACCCCACGGGGCATTCCAGGGTTAAGAAATTAGTTCATTACGGTTACTTTGCAATATTAGTTAATAATTAGAATTAGTTAGTTAGAATTATAATTAGTTAATAATTCCTAAAAAAGGCGAACGATTTTAGTGCTTTGAAAACTAAGAGAGTTACACTTCGCTAGTAACGCATTGGTTGTACGTGAAAATCAATAGAAATAGAAAATTCGTGTTTCTGCCAAACGAACATTTTGTTTATAGTCCGATCAAATTAGTTTAGGAATGTAACATTTTTCACATACCTACTTAAATCAAGAGCTTTCCAACGAGTGGCGATTTCTGTGCGATGAAAATTGCGGAAGTTACATTTCTCTATCAACGAGAAAGTTGTACGAGAAAATCTCCGAAATAGAAACGTAGCTTTTTTGGTGCTACATTTTCACAGATAGATCCCACGACATATCCATGAAAAAAAAGTACCATTGGTATTAATTAAATAATATCAATATTAAATCAACATTAAAAAATATTTATTGATGAATTCATCATTCATGTCATACACATAATACACCCATCAATCCCTGCTTGAATTAAGATTAGGAAATAATAAGCTTGGTACCTACCTGCTGATGAAACACCATTGCACGCCAACATTTGAAGACCTTTAGTAGGTGGAACCTACCTAACAAAAATTTCAAGTGCCTCAAAAGTGAAAAAAAAGTTTCATACTAAGTAGTTTAATTCCCATACTTATTACTGATATTTACCAGCCTAAAATTTTTTTACGACATTCTTTATTAAAATAACTACCTATAACTATAAAAAAAATCATTTGAATCAATCATAACCCATTCGCCAAGTTTGACACCAGAAAACCACTTAATTACAACGAAATCGAAGCACTCGAGCGTCCAAAATTATCAAAAAATTTGAAAAACCTTCCGAAATTTTGCTAGAACTACCTATTTCCTATCTACATTCACGATAACAGTTCATTTTTAGAACATAAAGGTGTGTGCCACATGCTTGGTAGAATTTTTGGTAACAGTAAACCAACACACGGACATCAGGAATATCAATTGAAATTTATCCTAATGGTCTTTAAATTTCTTGACCTTGCTTTCTGTGAGGACGCTGGGTCAAAATCTTCAAGTTTTCTTTCTCCATCTTCATCCTGGTTTGTTCTGCTCTTGTTCCGCTTATAATAAATCTGACTTTGTGATGCTACAATTTTCCTCAAACAACCAGTTAAATAATGACTACATTTTTATTACACCCCCAGACATTTCTACGTCGAAAAACGTTTGGATATATTGAAATGAAGTTAGTAATTCATTAAGAATTGGGAAAAACCCAGAAGCATTCGAATAACGCACTTGCCCCATGTTGGGGGGCAAGTGTGTACGTACAGCGGGGCAAGTGCGTTTTCAACTTTCTACCCAATAAATAATAAAAATAAAATGAACCAAAGTAGGTAGATTTTAGGAATAATTTAAAATGAATTGTTCATGAAAAATAAAACGCCGCAAAATAGATAATTTTTAGCAACTCAACATGAATTCCTGAGTTGATAAAATGGTCAATAAACTCATCCACTTGTTGGCTGTCGTCTGATTCGCTGCCGGTTGGGGAATGAGGTTTGCGTGAGAGAGAATTTGAAGACTCCAGAGTTTTGCTGAATAAGATAGGACTGAGGTTTGGGAGAAGCGTGCAGTTGTGCGTGGGGGTTGAGGAAGGGGTTCTGGATGGAATCTAGGCTTCAAGACCTTGATTTTTTCTTATTTTTCCTGGTAATTTCATGTGGTTCTTAATGAAACACGCTTGCCCCTTTTTTGAAAACGCACTTGCACCACCAACAAGAACGTTTTATTGATTTTTGGAGCCCTGAAGTTATCAAGAACGCAGTTCATACAGAGATAGAAGGTTGAATGATAAACAGTGGAATAAACAGAAAAGGAAGGGGTTTAGACAAGAAAACCATTGAACACTGTACCTCTCTCAGATTCACACTCTGATATCGGACGAAGGCTTCGCGGAAAATGGTTCCAATTATGCTTATTTGTTCACCGAGGAGGTTAAAATTTTTATCAGGCGATAAAACACCTGTTCTATCATTTGCTAAGAAACTTATTAAAATAGAGTGGCCTCATAGCGAAATAAAACGAAGAGACGCACTTGCCCCGCCTGACCCTTCCTGTTTTCTCTGCAGCATCCTAACTCAGTCGTTTTTATCTCTTCCAAGAGGACGATAGCTTCGCAGTTAGGCGATTCTGTCCTCCTCCTGATCCTAGATCTTTCGTGTATTTCCCTACATGCTTAGCACGACCAATCCTTTCTTGAGATGATTCATCAGCCTATGATTTCAATTTTGTTTGACCCCCTAATTCCATTCATTTTTCAAAAGCACGAGTCGTGTCTAATTCAACATTTTCTGACCCCGCTCTCATAACACTGTAGTTTTAAGATGAAGTGTAGGATATTTGGGACTGCAGTTGTTGAAATAAATGCGAACTCATACAAAATAATCTCTCTCTTTTTCAATATATTCGTTATTTATTCGTAGGAAGTGATATTTCAGAAAAATAAAGTCATTTTGTATGAGTTCGAATTTATTCCAACAACAATGAAATCCCATCCTCGTCGACACTGAAGTGTAGGATATTTGGGACTTTGAGTATATACGATTAAATAGAAAGTAGTATACGCAGAGGCCGAAAAGTGAGAAAGTGAGCATAGCGACCGACTGCCTAATCTGTCCAGTGTTGGCATGTATTGTGGAAGCAGTGCTACTGTCTGTCCCCGATGAGAATGACGAGGTGACCTGTCCCCACCCTACCGCCCTGAGCAGCCAAACTCCGCTACTACCCTTTCACCAAGTTTGCGGCACCCCTTCCTTCCCCATCCACTACCGAATGATTACGTCGTATACTAATTACGTTTAAATGCCATAAATTTGAACGTTAAAAATTTTGGCGCACGCAAAAAGTGCTCCAATTTCAAAAAATCGCAAAAAAACAGCTAAAAATGGCGAAAAAAAAACTAAAAATTCATCTCATTTGCTGAAAATGATTTAAAAAAGTTTAAATGCCATAAATTTGAACATTAGAAATTTCGGCGCGCGCAAAAAGTGCTCAAATTTCAAATAATGCGCTTAAAAATCACTAAAACCATTAAAAACTCAGAAATGAGCTCTAAAATATTGACTCCAGAAGTTTGTAAAACTTTATTTGTGTTCACCCTGTATACAGTGAATATTTACCTCAATAAATTAATATAATATAATACCTACATACCTATACTATATTATTAATGTAAATAATTAATTAATATCAATGAATAATATAAAAAATATTTATATAGAGAGTAAAAAGGAATGAGTCAACGGGGAGAATCAACGGTCTCAGTACTTGAAAGTGAGACAGGTAGTACATTGGTGTTTTCCTTCGTCCCTCGCCAAGGTTGACACGGGGGGAAGGGTTCCCTCTCTCTACCTGTGCCTCGGCATTCTCATCGCGGACAGAGTAACCATTTACTTATCTTAACCAAGGGGATTAATTCCCTTCATAAGAAATCACTGATCTCGCTCTTGCGATTCGGGTATCTGCTCCAACATTCCTATTAAAGTGTCATAGTTCACAAAATCCATAATAATTTTGCAGCTCATTCAAAAATCTTATGCAATGCTTAGTTTTGTGTAGATATTTTTAAATTTACTGAGAAACGGATTGGTTGTAAGTGAAAAATTAATATAAATTGATGGTGTTGGAATTTTGTAACGTTTTTGCCAGCTAGGTCAAGGCTAAAACATGTTTCATACTATAGTAGATGTAAGTTAAATAAATATCCACCAACCCCTACCCACAGATAGCTAAGTACCTATTCTATTAACCAGCTACTAGTTCATCAACTGCACACAATGGTACAATATGCAGATTACCAATAGTTGTTAAATGAAGATCTAAGTGGTGCATTATGAACAAAAGCCAGACTTGTAAAATACCTTACATTTATTGATGATGAAAATGGAATTCACAGCATATAATGAAGCCAATATTAAAATAAAACGATTCACATCTTATCTCACAGTTTGTGGTAGATTACGCTTTTTTAGGTTTGGCTTTGGACTTTTTGAATTTCTTTCCACCTCGTTTCTTGGTACCAAATTTGAGAACCGGCATGATAGTCTTGATTGCCTCAGGTTCATCGGTTTTGAGGGCCTCAGGCAGTTCTTGTCCCGTAATGGCAGCTGCCTTCTCCAGGGCGTCTCCCTCGAAAATATCGTCAGCTGGCACTGAAGGGTAAGACGTCTTGGGCCTGGAAGTCAAGTACGTGTACTTTTGCTGCTTCCTGTTGACATACTTAGTTCCAGCGGCTTCAGCCATTTTTCGTCGCCACTGAAATAAATAGTATCATTTTATGTATTATTATATCATTTTAAGATAACATTAAAGTTTTTTAAACCCCACTAATTTTAAATTTCGATTATTTTTGTACAATGGGTATAATCCCTCTAATCTGATATTTCAATTCTCGTTGTTTTTTTATTATTAAGGTTTAAGCCGCATCTCAAAAAGATGGGTCATTAGAAGGGGCATTGAACAAGGTGTCCAAAGGGACACAGGAAGTGGCACAATTCTAAGGGGAGCCATGTTGCCATCCTTGACTAAAAAGGAGCGCCATCATGGATACCACTGGCAACTCGGAGGGGGAAAAAATGAGGGTTACAGTGATGACCACTGTTTAGCCCCCAAAGTGGATTAAAAAAAACCCCTCAAAAATAAAATAATACAACTAAGACTAGATGTAAAATAGGGAAATAACTATACACATGCTATTATATACAATCAGCAAAGTGAAATAAAACTACGACTAGATGTATATAAATATTTCACAGATCAGATATCACAGTTCGTATATACAGCTCAGTGCCTCTCAGGTACAACAACAGGGATCGGACCTTGTATGGTCCGGATAAAACGTCACACCACTGAGGGGGCTGATGCTGATGGCTGATGCTGGACTCGGAGGTCCACAAGGACTGGGCAGTCCTCCAGAAAGTGGCGGATGGACAGATCACCTCCAAACCTTCCACACACAACATCTCGAGCTTCTGCACTAAGCAGGTGTCTGTGAGTAAGAGGGTATGGTACGTGCAACATTGTATGGTACAACATGTGTATGGTATGTGCGACAACTCCTTATTGTTTAATAGAAAATAATTAGGGTAGGCAAAACGACTGGTATGAATCTTTCAATCACATTTGCATAACTCCAACCAACCTTTTATTTAATCCCATTAGTCCAATTGAGTTGAAATTCGTTGGGGACAGTATATAAACCAACACACACAAGCCTTCAACGTGTCGTAAAAATTGGAATATTAAACTCGGAGTTTTGCCTGTGTCAAATATTTTATTGTTTATAGCTGTGGTGAGATATCTGAAGTGGGCAAATAGACCGCTCAGTGCAGCCCATCTGGGAAAAGGGCGCCCAGCTGGGCACAACATTTCTGACTGCTACAGCCTAACTGGACAGAAGAGATGGCTGGATTATATCAGGTAGCTACCTACAGGGTGTCCCAGAAAAATAAGTTTTTTGAAAACGCTGTAACTTTTTCATTTTTAATAATACAGAGAAAAATCATATACCGTTGTGCTCATGGGGGTTTGAGGTTTAGGTGTGGAACACAATATCAGGCATATGCCCACCCCTACTTGCCCTACAGGCGATTGCCCTGTCCATAAAATTCACAATAACTCTCGCGCACATTTCCCTGTCGATTTCCCCCAACACTCGCCGGATTTCTGCTTTCAGCTGGATGGATGATTCTTGGATTTTCAACCCCCAGATTCTGAAATTTTGCTTGTTGACAAATCCATCCAGAAGGGCTTCATCGCTGAAAATGATGTTGTTGATGAAACCTGCATTCTGCTTTTCTGCGTTGATGACCCATTCGACAAATTGCCTTCGTTTTTCGTGGTCCGCTGGTTTCAATTCCTGGGTCAACTACACCTTGTACGGGTGGTAATGAAGGTCCAATTTCAGGATAGGATGCAATGTGCTTTGAGGCAAATGCAGTTGTTGAGAACACTTGGATTTCTGAGGACTGACCATTACAAAATCTCGCACGACTGCAGTTGTTGCATCGTCCCTTGAACGAGGGGGGCGTGCTGGGCTTCTCCCCACTCCGGCTCCTCCAGTTTCATCAAAAGTATGGATAATCCGAACAATAGTGCTCATGGATGGTGCATTATGATGCCCAAGCAAGGTTCGAAGTTTCTTGAGCGTCACCGCGAACGTCTCACCGTTTTGATGTGGGTTTTAATAACCAAAATCCACGTTTCTAAGGGTATCCGATCCGTGGTTACACACGACAACACAAACCTTGGATACAAAAACGTACCTTGTCACATAAAACCTCAAGACTCTGAGATGATAAAAATCGAAGAAACAATGGTGCCAACACAATATTAACAAAATGGCGGCCATTTCAAAAAAACTTATTTTTTTGGGACACCCTTTACATATTAATGACTCCAGTAGTGGGAAATTAAGCAATTCAAAGAATCTGTATATGGAACAACGGAAATGACTTTCCGAAAAGGATTGAAATTAGAATATGGGAGGCTTGAATAGGGGCGGATCCAGGATTTATATTTGGGGGGGCACTGCGGGGGGGGGGGGGGGGGGGTCTGAACTTGAGTTTCATGAAACGCAGTATGCACAGGCCTGTGTTATCTGATCTACCGGTTTCAAGCAACTTCGGTTTCGCGGTTTCATGAAACAAGTTCTTCGGTGTGCATCGTGCCTAAGTCAAATAAGTACTTGAAAATTTTGGGCCATAACTCTGATCTGTTGAGACACCGAAAAATTTCAGGAATCAGAGTCAAAATAGAGCACTAGGATCAGGTGTGGTACAATAGCTGTTAGGTCTTTTAGGACAACACTGTTTCACGAATTAGCTGATTCAACATTGGAAGATTTCGTCCCTGCACATTTAGGTAAAGCAATGTCTGTACATACGCAACTATCGAAATTGAACACTGGGGGAATTAAATTTGAATTATCCATATTTGGATTAAAATGTGGGTGGTTTGAATGTGTTAGAAATATTGGCATACCTATCTACGGTGAAGGGGTGAATGGAGGAATATATTTGGACGTCCAAATTAAGGCCACTGAAGGTTTTTCAATCTGAACCTATGGAGATGCACACAACTGAAATCCTTGCAACCCAATCCCTATTATATTATCTTCCGAAATTTTTCGCAAAAAACTAAGTAAACCAACGTGAAACTATCCTGATAAGGTGCAAAAAAAATGTCATTATATAAAATATTATAGTATTTGAGGACAGACCATATAGATAATGGATAAAGAGAGGAGAAAAATAAGTAACAAATTCTGCTGTATGAATTTACAACAGAGCTTTTGTTACTTTTATCAATTCAATAAACTAAAATTCCAAGAGGAATATCAGGTACATTTATAGGTAGAGGAACATTTAGGTACTGATCTATAACTCATGTCAATTCCAATCTAAGGACAAAAGGAGTTGGGAACTCGTCGTTTTTGTCGCAAGTGTAGCGTGCTATGCTATGAAGCCCCATAGACCATAGACCAAAACTTAGGAATTGGGAACAGGGATCACATAGACCAGGGGTGCTCAAACTTGAACTGCTGGCGATCTACCTCAATATTACGATCGACTCTGAGAGGCTGCAAGTATGTGTGATGCAGGGTTGTCGTACATACACGATACACCCTACCTACCTAGGTAGGGTGTACCGTAGCATATATAGATATTAGCTTTCCGCACAATTTACATTATTTTAGTCAAGGTTTGGGTTAGGTTTACTTAAGTTCTTCTCTACAATATCAATGAAAAAACTCATAGTTATTCAAAATTGCGAGTTTATTCGTTGTTACAAAACAAAAGAGTTACATATGGTGTTAAACTCAACTAAGGAGTGACTTTGGATGTTGAAGCGTGGCACTGCATGTCCTCAGCATAATTTTCATAAGATGGTGCAAAACCACTGAGTGCCAATCGCAAGCATGATGACATATGATCGTCAGTCATCATTTCAGAAAATGCAGACTCGCACAAGTAAGTTGACCCAAACATTGCCGTCAGTTGAAGGGCGATTTGCCTTAGATTCGGATATTTATCTTCAGATATAAAACACCAGAAATTTGTATCAGATGCTGTAGCTGTGAGATGTATATCTGATATAATCTGCACCAACTCATTTTCAACAGAACATGAGTTCATATTAAACTGACTTGCTACTTCAGTAGCTAATTCCTCAATGTTTTTACATGAAAAAGGATAACTCATAAATGATGCTATATTTGCCAATTTACTGCAATCATAAAAACGCATTTCGAATTGTCCCAAAATATTTGATAATTCAGCCTCATACGTATCATAATTCAACTGAGGAATCCTTGCTTTCAAAGACGGAAAATGTTTCAGATCCTTTCTTTTCAGTTGATCTATCATAAGTTGCAATTTACTTTTGAATGCGTTTACTGCGCTAATCATCTCAATAATAGTTTTTCCTTTACCTTGAAGCTCTAAGTTAATGGTGTTTAAGTGCATTGTGATGTCAGTCAAAAATGCCAATAAGTCAGCCATTCACAGTCTAGTCTAGAAACAACGCGGCTTTTCTTCGACAAGTACTGCGCGTTCCTTTGATAAAGCCGCCTTTTGCCGCAAGCAGTGTTATTACATAATAAATTTTTGTAGTATAGGTAGTTACCTACTTATTAAAAATTTTTTTCTTCTCGAGATCTACTCAAAAAGCACTCGCGATCGACTGGTCGATCGCGATCGACCGTTTGAGCACCCCTGACATAGACTAACTACAAGATTTCAAGGGTTAAATTGTGGGATCTCTATATTGAGTTTCAACCATCAGAATCGGAATGCCCCACGTTGTGCTACAATTTTCCCATCATCAGACATTCCCATTTTCGTCCATTTTTTCATTCAAATTTCTTTCGACACACTTTAAATTGTCTAGGATCATCATAATTCGCGGGAAACATCAAAATTCAAAATATCCCCACCAAGAAGTGATACCTAATCTTGTCATCGTCTTCTTCAGCTTCAACCTCCATGCCTAGCAGCCTGCATGGAGGTAACACAAGCAAAGTTGCAAGTGTGGAACCAACTTTTAACTTCAGTTGTGAAATTTCCCCTACAAATCAAGTTTTTCAAGATCTACATTATACCCTATTGTACTTACAACACTAGGAGTGACGTAGTGTTTATTGTCCCAAATGGTCGCGCCTCCAAAACTGCCACTGAATATTTTGATCGGGTTGAAGATGAATCGAGGTCCTGCAAATGATAGCAATAAATAGCAAAAAGTCTGTATTATCAACAGTTCTATATAATCAATAATCAAATGTTCCATGCGCTAGGGCTCTAACCTTCTACAACCTCTACTTATCGACTACCTACTGCTATGTTGTTGGTCAATTAGGCCCTTTCGGAACGACTCTACCTCTGTGTTCTGTCCACTCATCTCCCATTAGCTAATAGGCCTTCTGTTGGACATTGATTAACGCACCAAAATGTTGAGAGCTGCTAATTGTCAAATTAGTTACCTACTGGAAGGTTTGGTATAAGATTTGATAAAACGTCCCTTAAATAATAAGTATGTTCATTCAGAAGCTGGCATACAAATGTGATTACTTATAAGTTTTTAATTTTCTGAAATTTGGAAATCTTCTCAATCACGTAGTGATTTGTAACTTGATGATAAAGAACTTCGTGGCTATGGCTGATGGCTAATGCCAATTAACGGGGGACTCCGCAAAGTCAGCTATCAGGAATCTAATTCATTAGGGATTAGGGAGTAAAAAAACCAGTAGTAGAGAACTTTAGTGTACTAAGAAAATTAATTGAAAACCATTCAAAAAGCAAGACCAGAACTTCTTCTCATGAGAGCAATTTTCAACTTCTAATTTAAACTACAGATAAGTATATGAGAGGTCAAATCTAACTTTCTCTGAATCTTTCGAGTATGTACAAGTATTTCAAACATACCTATTTCTGCAAGAGCACCGTCTTCTTTGAGGATCTGATAATGCCTGAACCATATCCTGTTATCAAGGACGCTGAACGTGATGACCCTATCGACAAAGGGTTGGCTTTTTGGGTGGTGAAAAGGGACGCCAAACACCTGAACAGAACAAATTTATTAGAATAGACGTAAAATTCGGAAAGTTTATATTTAGTGAAATAACATCTTGCAATCAGGCTCAATAAAGACTATAACTTAAGAGCTCGAGAGGCAACTGTTTTCGGAAAGGATAAGTCTTTAGAGATAAGTCCATATAGTAATAGTAGGTTCACATACATAGCGACGTGATAGCAGCCAGATGTTATGTTCCAGGAAAATAACTCTCACAGTCGGAAAGGGTTTGATTACACCGGCCTCATAGCTCAGATTGTTGGAGTGTTACAACTAACAGGAAATTTTCACGTAGTTGTAAGGACACGTGGAACAGGACGAGGACACATTACAGTGGGGCAGTCAAAATAGGACCCGAAATAATACGAAACAATAATTAATTAAATCCCTCTAGAGCCAAAAGACTGTAAACATCACATTCCCTGTCGCAGCACTTATCACTTCCTCACTCACTTGAGTCAAAACACACTGTGACAATGACCTCGCTCGACTGCTGACTTGTTCCAGAGAGCATCTGCTGAGCCAGCAGCCTGCAGTTTCACTTCATCATTTTTCCAACCACCCCAAACCAGCCCAGACGGCTGGTATTTCACTCCAGAAAATGTTACGCTCCAGGAAAATAACTCTCACAGTCGAAGAGGTTTGATTACACCGGCCTCATACCTCAGATTGTTGGAGAATTGCATCTAACAGAAAATTTCCCCGTAGTGTTAAGGACAAAACTGTTGCTTTTGAATATTCATACCAGTAGTTATGGATTTTTGCCGTATCACTTCAGATTGTGCACATCTCTACATACATTTTGAATATTTCTCAATTTAATAACAAATTGAACCCAGCAAATCAAACTATACCCATAAGGTCATAACTAAGAGGTTCAACCTCCAGACAATGTGTGTTCCTCCACACAAATTTTCACATCTACTCCGTTTTAACATAATTGACGTAAAAAACAACTCCAAATTATCACTGAGATGTTGAAAAAGGCGTTATATTTAAACCTAAACCAATTAATAATAAGCTCTGATGAGGCCACAAGACGGCGAAAGTGCTCAGCTAACGAATGAACCAAATTATTTGAGAAGCCTATGAAAAATTATCTACCCTCAAACACCTAAACCTACGGATATTCATACCAGAGTTCGTTATTGAAGTTGGCATATGTTCAACCTCTTCTCCCAACTTTAGTCACTGTTCAAGTGTCCATTCACTCCTTCACGCATTCCTTAAGAGGTAAGGAATACCAATCTAGTCCTATTGGCGTTATATGCTGGGGAAATTTTTGGGCTGCTCCTTCATTTCTTTGCAAAGAAGTAATATAATGAATTTTTGTCATTAAAAAGTTTTTTCTGAAATTTAAAAAAATATAGTTTGGTAAGCATGTTGTTCCCAAAGAATATGAGAGGTTATGAGACCATCAAGGCTTAAGGGCCCATCAAACTGGCACCTACCTAATGTTTTCTACTAATTTAATATACATATAGTCCAGCTATTAGAAACTCCATAAAAAATCTTTCTTCCTATCCGACCTTTCTCTTATGCACTTCACCAATTAAAACTTTCACATTATCACAAAATATGAGTAATGAAAACACACATTTGATTGCTCGTGAGCTTACCATCTACGTGGGACATAGCATAATGGAAACAAAAAGAAAAACACTCAACAGCCTTCTCAGTTCTCGTTTCTCTCACTCGTGATTGCAGGACATGAAGACTACAACATCTCCATCCACCATCAGAAATAAGTACATTAAATATTGCAGGCCTGAGATGTGGGATGAATCAAGATGAGCCTCGGCATGGGTACTAGGAAACTCATCAACAATCTGAAATCGAGACTTTTGTTGAGTTTCCCGCCTGGGTTGGAATCTAGTCGAAACTGCATGGACGAGAAACTCATTCAAAAACTGCTTCAAATCAATTTATCCGCATAAAATTAGTAATGCGTTTGCATTTATTTTTCTTTCGACTGCTGTCCAGCACCGTCGGGACACTCCTCGAAAACTGGCTTCAGGACACCCTTCAAAAGTAAGAACAGTCAATCGAAATATGATTGATGGGAAACTCGCCACCTTTGTGTCAACCCTGAACACCTGCTATTATTACAACTCAAGGCCACCATGAATACCAGGCCAAACCCTTTACCTTCTATAGAACAGACGTATATACCTTCGTTGGGATGGCGTACTGGTTCTTTGGGGTTCAACTACTCACTAGTACCTAGTCTCTCTGATTCCATATGACATTACTGAATAACCCATGATACGCTTTAAGGAGTACACATTGAGAAACATTTGAAGAGAGATGTCTTAGTAGAAAAAGGTTCGTTGAAAGCTTTGAGTGAAAACAATCCAAATGTGCATTCCAGCACAAATGTGATTATTGAGATTATCTCATATTTTTCGCTGGCCGAATCTCAATCTGGCTCGGAAGAAATTGAATATTGTGAGATCGTGCCACTTCATTGCATTTCTTATGGGATGGTCGGCGATTCTGGGCCTACTAGCATGGGTCATATTTGAAATGAGGCCTTAGTAGCACAGGTCCCGATACAATGCAGGTAGTAGAGGCCCTTCGAAGGATTGGTTCGATGACTTTCACGTTACCAGTTTTGATCAGTTTCCACAGGTATCAGGAAACTCATCAGAAATAATTTTCATCTTTCCTAATGTTTGATTTCATATTTTCGACGACTTTCCCATCTAATCAGTTTTGACCAGTGTCCCACTCCATGAGGACACTCATGAAAAAATCCCAAGTTCAGATTTTTGATGAGTTTCCTTTCGATGAGTTTCTAGGGAACCCTCGGCATTACATTACGGTACTACGTTTCCGTCCACAGAATACGAATACGTTCTTGGATGCATCGTCGGTTTTGTGCCACTAATGAACTCATGGCCTAGTGGATGGAATGTGAATGGCGAGAATAAAGTTACCCTTGTGCCCACTTCAAAAGTAGACACCAGGCGGAAGATTAAAGGCAACAGTTTTGTAGGACTACACTTTTTTAGGAACTCAGTAAAAAGTTGCCGGTGAAGTGTCTCGTGCCCTAAGAATAAAACGATGACAACCTTAAAGATGAAGATACATTTCAAACAAAATTATTAACCTGAATGAATAGCTCTTTTAATACAGCATAATGTGGTTCCTTTTCAAAAGATTCGTCGAACGATAGAAGAGGTCTGGATCCTTTCAAACAATTTCCAGTCATGCGCAGCTCTTGCATAGTGCTTACTGTAAACGAAAAAGAACAAAAAAGGTGACACAGGATTAATTTCTAGAGAACCAACCATTGGGATAAATTATGTAATGTGTAACAACATTACCACATGGAGCGACATAAAAGACGGAAGATTACAGAAAAAAAAAGATAATAATAATAATAAAAATAAATAATAATAGGTATAATAAAATGAAAACGGCGAAAATTATTACGCTGAGGTTTATTATTTCTGTATTGTACAGCTCTTCTACGTAGAAACCAGTCTACATTATTAAACGAATCATTAAGTAGGTATCTAATGTGTGTGCATAGATGTAGTTGCCTACTGTAGAGAAATTGATAAAATTAACTAGCACACCTAAACTTTCCTTACACGAGCTGATGATGCAGTGCAGAGAATAAAAAAAAACGCAGGGTTGCGCGTATGCTGCGTAATGCCGTTTGCTTGCAGAAAGCCTAACACTACCTGGCGGTTATTGATGAAACTTAGTTTCCCCGAAAAATCATAGGGTCTCTGTTCCTTTACAGCTTGTAGTGAGAAAACAGAAAATCGTACGGCTTTCCAGATGATGTCATTCGATTTGTAGGGAAAATATATGTAAATGACAACCAAAAGAACATTATTATTACCTTGAAAGTTTTCGACATCTTAATTTTTCTTTCTTAATTACTACCCCCTTGGGTTGATCATTGATGCCGATGTTACTGGCACATCCCCAGCAAATTTCATCAACTTTGGTCCAGTAGTTTTGGAGAAAAGCTCTGACTGGCGTAGGGACGGATCTTGTTTAATGTTTTTATTTTTAGATTCTATTCATCTTGACACGTAAACCAAGAAATTTTTAGGAGGGGCTAAAAAAAAATAAAAAATTTCTAGGTCGATTAAAAAGGTTTATTATTAAAAATAATAACTTCGGCAATTTTCACTCAAAAACAAATTTATTTACAGGCTCAAGTTCGTAATTGAATAGCATTTTCAAAAGTTGAGTGTGAAAAATCAGTCAAGTGGTGTCTGTTTTTGCCGATTCAGTTCCCATCAACTCTTTCCAACTTCTCTCTGTCAACTTGGTCGATTTTCTCACTAAAAGCTTCCTTCAAATCAGCTTGAAATCCAGAATTCGGGGCTTGTGCTGATATGAACGTGACTTGAGGTGCCAGAGGAGGCCAATGAACACCCCAAGCCTGGAAATAAGGCGACCAGGGAAGAGAGGGCAAATAACGTTCATCGTTTCTCTGGCTGTGTGGGCGGTCGCCCCATCCTGTCCGAACCACACACATTGGACTGGAACACGTCTTCGTTGTAATTCAGGTGAAAAGCAATTGTTGATCATTTTGACATCCCGCTCCAAATTCACAGTAACAGCATTGCCATTACTGTCTTTGAAAAAATAAGGAAATTAGCCTTCTCTGATTTTTTCCAGTGGCGTCACCTCAAGGCACATGCTTACATGCACAAGCCCTGAACACGGTACGATTTGAAGGAAGCTATTCGCTTGGAGGTCGCCCAAGTTGACAGAGCAATGTTGGAAAGAGTTTAAATTCGAATTTCCAAGAACGCCCCCAGCTGCATCACCAGGAATGGACACCACTTCACTGATGTGATATTTCACACTCAACTTTCGAAAATGCTATTCAATTACGAAGTCGAATCCGTAAATAAAAGTGTTTTGAAGAGAAAATAACTAATTTTATGATTTTTGTTCCAAAACCATCCGTTCTTTATGCCGCACCCTGTGCTATAGTTACTAAGCATCAAATACTTCAGAAGTCCCCGCTTCTATCATAAGCCGTTAACGAAAGTAAGTGTGAATTTAGACCATACGTCCAAAACGGAACATGAATTTTACATTCAAAATTGCCTCTTTTAGGTAAACAGAATCCCAGAAATGATGATTAATTTTGTCCATGGACAAGAACAAGGTCAAAAAATGATACCCGTACATTTTTTGTCAAGGCTTAAGAATTCAGAAGCTAAATAAACCGTCGAGAAAGTTGTTACTGAACATGGTTGAATTTTTTTCAACAAAAGTCAAAAAATTGGAAATCAAATCTATACTTTTTGGTCAATTCAATGCCCCAGACAAGGCAGAATGACAAATGCACGACAATTAAGACCATCACAATTACTGACCAATGAGGAAATCTATGCAGAGATTCTATTTGTTGGTTGGTTCAATTGGCGACCAACATGAAAAGGTAGATATGACTTTGGACTCTACTGATGTATTTTAAAGTTTTTCATTATATCCTTCCAATGCTTCACTTTGGTTTACCCACCAATGATTTTTGTAGTTGTTTTCAACATTTCACTCAAAGCCAACAATAAACATAATCTCAAAGCTTCCTTGAGCCTTACGGACACCACTTATCAGTGTGAGATAGCTTTATTGAATAAACTATCAATCTTATGGTCAGATCACCATGGATACACGAAGCAGCAACAGACAATTCACAATTAATTATTGAACAATCACATATTACAATGAGTAAAAAATTACAAAACATGAATATGCTAGCGTACGTCATAAGGCCCGTCCAGACTCCTCGGCGTGTCCTACTTCGAGTTGCCACAACCTATACTTCTATAATTATATATGCAAGCATCGATCAGCCATCGATCCAGGTGACGTTGAACCATCGATGAGGAAGGTGCTTATGCAACAGTTTATCGGGCGAGCAATCATACGCATCAACGAAGCTACTCCATCAAACGAAATTGCCGCTGCAGCTCACCGATTTAGCATCATGTCAGCAAACCCCCCGATAGCAATCAGGGTCAATTAAACGGTTCAAGCAAAAGCTATTTAGTGATACCAACTAACAAATAATGGACGCACCAATCCAGGTGTATTCGGAGTTAGAATATTCAACTCCACGCAGCATGCCTCAAAAGTTGATATTGACTTGATGGAAGCAGTTGGGGTAGATGAAGTGCAGGATGGAAACAGGAAGAACCTCCTGAAAGGCACTTACTTGCTCAAAGCCATCATTGTCCAGTTTACCGGATTCCAACTTAGTGTGGTATCACGATGTACGTGAATGTTAAATTTGTGCTGTACGAACTACGTCATCCCCCTCACGGAGGATATCACTACAGTTTTTTTAAGTGGAAACCAGCATCTGAGGACGATGCTCCGTCCCCGTCACATCACGTCAATTCATAATTCCGTAACTTTCTTCGTCAAATTCCCATTCGCACTCATTCGTCCGGCATTATTTATTAAAGTTCATAATATTTGCATTATTGAATTTTCTTTTCTTATTATTATGAGTGTGTTCTCTAGCAATGGATGTTTATCGGTATCGCGCTACTTTCATTCCAATCTCATATAACGTTTTTCGGCAGTTAGGTCCTGGTCGGATACTGGCCCTTGCCATGGGGTACAAGAAGAACAAACCTGCCAATAGTACGATATATGCACCTATGCCACTAGCAACATTTTAACCGAACAGAAAAACCTAGCAATTTAGACGCACCAGAAAAAACATTAAATAATAATGAAACCAACCGTTTTCAACCAGGAATTTAGCAGACGGTCCATGAGGAATGTTGGACATCCACAAGTAGAGATCAAGTTTCTTTCTCCCTTCAAAAAATAAAGATTTGTTGCAGTTCTTCATTTCACACAACTGGAACAAAATACTAGTTTTGAGAATGAAGATTTAAATGTTATTCATATTTGGGTACTATTGAGAATTTAAGAATAGGATCAGGCATTACTGAAATCTATTACTTATGCATAATGGAAAAAACATATTTTTGGAAGTGATGCCACGTGATAATTGTAGCAATTTTGAACGAAATGGAAATGGATTGTAGTCTGTCCAGACTCGTGTCTAAAAACACTTACTTCATTGATTACTTGAAGGTGCTCCCTCCTTGAGATTTTGTTCTCTGACCGTGAGTGGGGCATGATGGTCTTCAGATCATTCATTAGGTGACGGTCTCGCTGTGTTGTGCCTCGTGCAGCAAATACTAGGACCCTTTGTCTGTTTATCCATTTTGTCTGTAAATGAATGTGGATGAGAAGGTGAAATTAAACACGAACTAGGTGTCCAAAGTATAGGTGTCCCTCAGCCCTATTCTATATTAAAAAGTTGTCATATACTGAAATGGTACATACGAATAGTTATGAGGAGCTAACATTTGATTCAGTGTTCCAACTGTTCTGATACACACGAATTGCTTACAGAACTTTAGATCTACCAGTTGGAAAAAGCTCGTTTTTAATCATTTGAGAGAGAGGTACTGAGGCTGCAAGCACACCCATGAAACAGTGTAATACAAACATACAATAATTATGTTTATACGCCTTCATGGATATGTGGTCCCCTCAGCACAATGCCCTGTGCTGGCCCAGCTGACCAGAAGTGAAAATTTGGGTCAGCAACGTCCATAATTACACATCTGCAGACGCAGATGTGCTGCGTCTTACACATGTGCCGATCCCCCTGCATAGAAATGTGCGATTGAAGCTCTGCCTTTGCATGCACCATCCATCGTTCGTTTTCGCAAGGTCATCGCATGTCCGAAACGTATTAGCAGTTATGCATCGTGGCTCAGGCTGAACATTGACCATGGGTATGTCGATGGGCACTTTCCTGATCAGCTGAATGAGCTAGATTCTATCCTGTTCGTCCTAGCTTGGCATATTTTGTACGAGGAGCGTCTTTTTTTGAGGGGGGAGGGGGGGGGGGGATATCACACATTTTTGGAGGTCTAGGAGAAAAAGGCTGAAATGCACAGGCTGCTTAGGATGGATTCAGTCATTTCATTCGTCTTTTATTGTCCGCGAGAAGCTCCCTGTCAAATTGGAAAGACCTACTTTTGGTGACCAGGAGAGAATTTAGCTCACGTAGCTGATCAGGATTGAACCCGTCATTTAGCTCATCCCTTAATCGCACCCCGGCAAGAAAAGTGACACTTTTAAAAAACCTCACTTTTCAGGAAAGCCAAAAAACCGAAATCAGTAACACAATAATGATGATTACATCCAAACGCTGCTACTTGGGACTGCCATTTTAACTTATTGAACGGAAGAAGCAATTCAGATAACAGATATCTTAATAATTGTTTTGTTAATGTCATCAGGAATTGATTATTCGGCCAAAAAAAGGCGAATTTCGTAGATGTGTCACTTTTCTTGCCGGAATAGTTCAAAAGGTGCTAGTAAATTGAATTGTAACTGAAGTGAAACAACAAAAAGCTTGTTGTAACAGCAACATTTTAATACAGCAGAAGGAACAGTGAACCTTGATAACAGCACTTGAAAAGGTTAGGCACTTGATTAGGTACTTAGTCTTGAAATTTCCCAGATAAATGTCATTATTCTCAAACTAAATTAATTATTTAAAGAACTAGAGAACGCAACACAATACTAACTTATACATCCATTTAAAAAACAACTTCAGTCTGCAAAAGAAGTACACGCATTTAAGAAAAAATGGTTCATAAAACCAAGGAACATTTAATTTAAGAAAAAAGTGTTTGCTGAACAAAGGTATATTAAAGAATAATAAACCAAAAGAGATAGCTGTAGGACCAACAACTGACACTGTAGAAACTAATTAAAAAGAGTTTGGCACGAGTAGTGTTGTGCCATTAGAGCTAAGACGAGGAAATTCGGAGTCACATATAGGTCATTTGCAGTCAGTTAAATAAGGAGCGATAGTATGATTCATAAAATTGAGGAATCAGGTTGTCAGCAATCAAATCATTAATATCTGATTTCTTACCATCCGCTAGTGGTATCTTGCTTGAGTAAGCAGGGGAAAGACTGAGCTCGCAAGGCACTTCCGAAAATTCATCTTTGGAACCAGATTTAAGAAACAGAACCCCTCGAGTCCATTTTTGAGCCTCCATAACCCTTAAATCTATGGTTTTAATTGACTTTCCATCAACGATTTCACTATAATTAGTTCCAGTTTGCTTGCGCCAAACCCTTGAGTTCATAAAACTGGGAAACTTTTTCTCGAAGTGTCACTTTTCTTGCTGGGAGTTGGCCCAAAACAGGTGCGAGGAAAACTGACACTAGCGACTTCGCACGGCCAGTGTTGTTACTACAGCCAAAACAACTTTTTCCTCTGGTAGATATCAGTCTGGAGCACGCAATGAAAGTGCTAACCCAAAACCGGATTTTTTGAGAAGTGTCACTTTTCTTGCCGGGGTGCGATATGCTCAAAGGAAGCTTCCAAACAAATTTCAAATTCCGATGGTGGATAAGAGAGAATTTAGATAAGTCAGCTGATCTGATTGGACGTTTTTAAAAAAATTTCTTTTACACAAACCTTCCTCGTGCCATCTCTATCATTTTGCAAATAACCCCGTTCAAATCAGTCCACGAGTTTGAGCGTGAAGGTGCTGACATTACGTACTCATTTATAGAATAGATTTGGCGAAATGTTTCTCATTCTCTACAAAAAGGACGAGAGAAACTGACAATCTACGCAAAAAGGGCGTGAGCCATGGGGATGGTTATCACTCATTTTTGTGATTGAATTTAGTCGTGAATAATAAAGGGAATAGATAGCATGGATTGCCCATAGTTTAGACATTACTGTAAAGTTTGGCACCTTGATGAACACTTTGCAGCTCTTTACAGCAAAACTAGGTTTTTGCACAACAGCCCTTTTTACAGCTACCTCCTCTAATATTAATGAAGGTTTACAAGTACAAGTAGTGCGTATTGGGATGTTTTAAATTCTTACACACCTTTTTAGGAGCAGGTTCGTCCGACTTTATAGTCGTCGGAGGCTTTTGAGGCTCGCTGTTGTCGGCCTCTCCCACGAGCTCTTCCACTTTCCTCTTCAATAGAACGCGCCCCAATTTAGTTTTTCGGTTCTTCCTAGACATGGCACTGAAGGGAGGGTCAGTTAAGTTTTGAATATAAGTTTACTAGGAGTAATAGACGAATTTTACGAGAAAGGCAAAAGCATCCGAAAACACAACAGTACGAGTACAACACATGTGCAAGCTGCAAAGCAGGTTATGTTTATGTTACTGATTGATAAGAGGCTCCGGAAAACTCGATCTACCGCAGTGAGTGCCAACCGAGTAGTTCTAGCCGAATACCTGTTCCTGCTCCGAGAACCGGTTTCCCCGACTGGTGGTGGATGGCTTGTCCCACAGTCTAGCCCTGCTTTGAATATCGTTTGTGATTCCTGACTTACAATTCAATTCAATTTATTTTATTGGTCTTAACACAGATGTAGGGTAAAGACCCCTCTAGTTATCTGTACAGATAATTAACATTAAAAATGGACAGATGGCTCTAAATATACGAAATTACAAAGTTTTTGTAAGTGCAGTAACAACTGAGCGGAATGACGGGGGTATTGGGCTTTAGTTTTTCGTACTTAATGCATTCTTCAAAATAGAAACGTATTTTTCCGGCTGACCATTTGAGAAAGGGTTGTATGGGGGAGAAAATTTGACGGTGATTTCCCGATTTTCAATAAACTTTGTCAATGACTGCCAGGAGAACGGGGGTACATTATCCGATAAGAGCTGTTACATTGAGCAAGAGCGGAAGAATGAACAACCGGTATGCGGAGCAGGAACAGGTATTCAGCTAGAACCGCTAGGATGGAGACGCTCCTATTGATAAGATGCTGCATGAGAGGATCAGGATAGCGCGATTCTGAGCTATTTTCTGAAAAATCCGTTGATAGCGCTGATGACTCTATTTGTGGAACGGCTTGTGACGTGTGTGTAGCCGTTCAGTGAGGAAAAGAATAGTACCTAGCAGGTACTGTAGGTTCACACATGGAAGAAGAGAGCTATTAAATGGCTTCGAAATTTTTGAAGTGGTTAGGAAGGGTCGTAGGAAGGGGCTCAGAAGTACAGACACTGGACCGTGGGAGAATGGGAAAAAGTGGTTTTCAGTAACGAGACCCACTTTATTGTTTTAGGGTACCAAACTCCATTCGTCAGGAGAACCGATGGCGATCCAGTTCGACCAGCACATTTCCAGCAGATGTTAAGCATCCTCTTAAAAAGATATAATCGGGGGGTTTTTTTTCCAGTGAATGGTCCTGACAGCCTTGGTCCCATTTGAATGGATGATGCATTCTATTAAATACATTGAAATTAAGGAGAGGAGAACTATACCATTTCTTGTGGGAACGTTTGCTGATGGGAATGGAACGTTTCAGCATGATTTGGCACGTGCAGTCAAGACATTCATGCAGAGAAGTGGGATTGAGTTGCTGGAATGGCCTGGAAACCCACCAGATTTAAACCCAATTGAGAATTTATGGATCATTCTGAAGAAAAGATTGGGAAAGAGAAATTTTACAACGAAAGAGAAGATGGCTCGGTGCGCGATTGAGGTGTGGTTCCACAATCAAGAAGTTCGGCAAATATGCCAAAAACTTGTTCACTCTATGCCCAGGCGCGGATGTTATAACAGGAAGAGGAGGGTACCTATATTATGTATTATTGTATAAATTTTATAGGTACGTTTCATCGGCTTGAAGAATGGTTTAGTTAAAGTTATTCGAAAAATCTCGTTTAATGCCTCTTCTCCCAATTAAATTGCACAGTACTGTAAGTAGTCTTACTTGAAGTCATTTGAAACTTCAATTCATTAAAAAACAAAATGTTGGTATAGGTAGGTATTTCGTCATTTCAACGAATTTTTGAGGAAAATTGAGCTATCTTTTGGCTCATCTTCTCGTCGCACGAAACTTTTATAGCCAAAATGCCTCGTATTACGAGTATGTAGTTGGAATAATGTCAACTATTGTTGATATTTTATGTTTCACACATTTACTGTGCACCTTCATACTAAAACTGTGGTATTATAATGTGACAACGAAGCTGTGATGTAGAGACTGACTCGCCTGAGAAAATCCGTGATATAAATACGTTGTTTTTATTAACTAAATTTTTTTCAACTGGATTTCAGATTTTGAACGTTTTTAAAACATAATTCATTGCCCGTATTACCTTGGAGTAGTTTAATTTCATTATTTTGACGAAATAAGATTACTGACCCTAATCACCCAGAGTCGAGGATAATTACGGTCAAGGCATGAAAAAATATATATAAATTCAAGAACACATGTTTGAATTAATGTAGATAGTGGAACCAATTATACAAGCTATAAGTATTCGAGAAAAATATATTTTAAAGTTAATAATGCCCATAATTGACCATATTTTTGAGTTCAGCTGCGTGTTCTAAAAATTTCTTTACGTTTTATTCAGGGCATGGTTGGCCTCAGTGATCAGAATATAAGTGCCTAATTTAATGGGATCCACAACTTTTCTCTATAAGTCATGCTCCATGGTAGTAATTTTTTTTTTCAAACAACCGAGAATGTGGCATCAAGTCCATTTTCTCTCAGAAACAGTAGTTGTAGACTAAGTACCAAATTCTGCGTCCATGATTGATCACCGAAAATTTCAAGACTTTTGACGAATTAAACTATTTAGGTGAATCGAATGTTCTGATTTGTGAGTCTGACAGATGTTTTGCCGGAAAAAACTAGAAATCCAAATCATCTTTGAATTTCTCTCTCTCTCTCTCTCGCTTGTACAATCAATGTTGATGCCCAAAATGGATTATGCTTCAGTTGCTAACTGTAACTTGATCTCCGGGAAATGCGATAGACTTCAAAAAGTTCAAAATGCTTGCATTCGATTCATTTGTTCAGTTCCAAAATGGGAACATGTTACTCCATTTTGTAAAAAGTTAAGCTGGCTGAAAATTCGAGAATGGAGAGAATATTGGATAGGGACATTGTTATTTAAATATCTGAAATTAAAAACAACATTTAAATTTTTGAAGAATGTTCTTCAGAAATCCACTAGAAATGCAGTAAGCACACTGATGTGTTCGCAACACAGTACTGTATTATATGATGGTTCATTGGAAGTGAGGGCCATTAGAATATATAATGAATTTCCTAATCTGTATAATTGTGATGATTCTATTCAAACATTTAAGATAACTTAAAAGAAAAATTGTTGAGCCGATATAACTAACAAGTCAATTATTGTGAGCAACTTCCACTTACCTATGACAACAATCATAAGCAATGATTATTTTACTTTGACATATATACCTATTTACGTTCTAATTCCTTCTACTAGTGATATTTTGTTTTATATATTAATTTCTCTCTCTCTCTCTCTCTGAAGCTGAGGTATTTTTGAATGATAAATTTGTTTTTCAACCTTTTCATTTTTCAACCATTACTAACGAGGATGTGGAGCGAGTTCTGAGTAGGATAACTTCCACTTGTGTGGGGATCGATGGGCTCCCAGTGGATGTCATTAGAGCTGCTAAAGAAGTTGTGGTACCTGTTTTATGCAATATTTATAATTCATCAATTTCGACGTCTTGTTACCCGGCTGTTTGGAAAGATGCATTGGTACTACCATTACCCAAAATTCCCGATCCAAAAGCACCTTGTGATTATCGATCTATAAATAAGTTATGTGCTGTAGGAAAAGTGATGGATAGAATTATATATGAATCACTAATTACTCATGTCGAAGGTCAAAAAATCCTTAATAGTAAACAGTCAGCGTATAGAACAGGTTACGGAACGGAATCAGCCCTAATATCAGTGATGGACGCGGTAAGAATGAATATGGATAATGGGAAAGTCACAATTTTAGTTCAGATAGACTTCTCCAGGGCTTATGATAATGTTAGGCATGATTTGTTATTAAAAATTTTTGAGAAGTACGGTTTCGGTACGGAGGCGGTAAAATGGTTCAGTTCATATTTGAGTGGACGGTGGCAATGTGTAGAAGATAATGATGGAAACAGATCTAATAAGATGCAAGTTGAAATAGGGACCCCGCAAGGTTCAGTATTATCAAGTTTGATTTTTAGCCTGTACATAAATTCTATATCGGATATACTTGTTTTCTCTGCTTATCATCTGTACGCGGATGATTTACAGATTTTCATTGATACAACTGTTGATAATATTGATGAGGCTATCGGTAAATTGAACGTAGACTTGGCCCAGTTGCACAAATGGTGTAATGGTCATGGCTTGAAGATTAATTCTTCTAAGTGTGTAGCAATTTTTATTGGTTCTACTCGACGGATAGCTCAAATTCGTGACCTTCAGAGTTCTCAAGTTGTACAGTTGGGTAGTACTATTATTCCGTTGGTTGACAAGGTGAAGAGTTTAGGAATTTTTGTTGACTCATCTCTAAATTGGGAGTGCCAAACCTCAAAGGTTTGTAACCAAATCTATGCTGGTCTGTATAAACTTAGAGCTGTTGCAGGAGGGTTCCCATCACATATTAGAGCGAAATTGGTTCAATCTCTGATAATGCCATTCATTGATTATGCAAAATTAGCGTACTGTGATCTGACCGCCGGTAGAAAAAATCAGTTGCAAATAGCACAACACGCAGCAATTAGGTTTATCTTTAGTGTTAAACCTGATGAGCATGTAACCAAGTACTACTTGCAATTGAACTGGTTAAAAGTAGCAGAGCGGTTTGAGTACTCACTAGGTGTAGCAGTTTTCAAGTTATTGAAGTTTGGAGTTCCCGCTTACCTTGTAACCCATTTTCGGATGAGAAGTGACATGCACGATGTTAGTACTAGGCATGCTTCCAATTGTCTTCATGTCCCGGCGTATAAAACCTCCTTTTATGAAAAGTCGTTCGTTGTCCTAGGTGCAAAATTTTACAACGACAATATTGAGTTGTTCAATTTATCCCTGTCCGTCGCAACGTTTTAAGAAAACATTGTATGATAAGTTGCTATCAAGATATTCATCTTAACAATTTTGTTAATTTTTATTTCAGTGGAACCTAGAGGAGTATTAATATTTTTAATTTTTCATTCAATTGTAATTAGCTTACCTGACGTTGTATTTATAAGTATATATCATGTTCGTGTGCCTGATGGTAGAGAGGGCTGCACTGCCCTAATCATGTACACGTTTTTCAATAAAAATATTCTGAATCTGAATCTGAATCTCTTTGAAAATTCGCTCTATTAGTCATGCTGCATGACTGGACTTTTTTGATTAATTTAATTTGATTAATCAATCGTACGTAACGTGGGTACGGGGAACAGAGCGCTGTCGTCATCCGGATTTGCGTATTGCGGGGCAGGACGTAACCCGCCGCTCCCGGGGTGATTCAAGAGGTGAAAACCCCGTCCTGGAAGGCGGTCCCCGCTGGACGGACGTCGGACTCGACCGGTCGGACGGGCTCCGGGACCGCCGCCTCCCCTCCGGAGACCTTCGTCAGGACAGCGGACCCCTCGGACCCCTTCGTCAGGACCGACCTCTTCGAGGCCCTTCCTTCCTTCCCTTTCTCGGAAAGGGGGAATTACCGGATCCCGCGCTTGAAGCAGGTTGCGTTTTCAGACGTCGCGAGCCCCACATTTTATTTCCCTATTACGGCTATGGGAGCCCGCAGGCAGCTGTGGGTTGAACTCAGCTGAGCTGTAGTTGCTCCGATTATGAAATTCTATCTCGTCTCGCTATCCGGATTGTTGTATTTCTTCCTGTTTACTCGGAATTTGACCGCCTTTTGATTTGATTAGTTCGATAACTCTTCACAATGGTGCCAGGAGGGGCGAAACTCTCAAAATGTAATGAATGCGAGAATAGAATATTTAAGGTGGATTCACACTCGCGGTAACGGGAACATCAGATCACAGTCAGGTTAGAGTCACGTCAACGGGCCACCCATTCACACAGCCAAGTCAGATCACGTCAGGTCAGGTCAGTCTTCCCCGCGCAGTGACGCGATGTCCGAGAGGATAACAAATTTGAATAAAATAGCTTTGCTACTCGAGGAAGAAGATGAAACTAGACCCCGAACGGAGAGAAAAAGTCCAGTCATGACCCCATGAGCGAATTTTTGAAGAAATCTTCGACATTTCAGTCGCTATTGATCGTGTAGAGAAATTTTAGTTTATGATTTTGATAGACAAACATGGAATCAAATTATTAAAAATAATTAAGAGGTACTCATACTTTATTATTATTAAAATAATCTTGTAGATTTAAAGACAAATGTAGGTAAATATTCATAGATTTCGATGTCCAATGTGGTCAGTATTGAAGGCAGTTGAAATCTTAACAGTATCCTATCATAACATCATCAAATCTTGATATAAAATACTCGTAAAATAACTTACCGACGCCTTATGAAAGAAACGTATTTCTACAGCCAATCGATGATGAGGCTTTATATTACGAGTGATATTATTATGGGGAAGTGTCACTTGGCTTTTCCGTAGCAACAAGAAAGAAATTGAAAATATTTAATACTATCATTAAATCCCAATTATGGTTGATTTATCAACGATTCGATTAGGTAAATTCTTGAATTTTAACTGCTTCATGTTATTTCTTCACTCTACTATTTGATAATTATATCCAATATCGAACATATTGGTTATAATACGTTTTATTTACGTATTACGTAATACGTATTTACGTAATACGTTTTAAATATTGGTTATACCTACGTTTTAAACAGCATGGTTCTAGGATTGGTTATACAGGGATACTTCCATAAGAGTAGTTCAATCTGAATTTGGACAATGTTTCATGCAAATATTACCGATTTTTACTACTAGCGAACGGCATTATTTCGATTTTTGACTGATTTTTCAACTTTGAAATTTTTGAAAACTTGATACATATTCTTATAGGAAATTTTACGCTGATTCCGAATATACCACATGTTAGTATGCTGAAAAAATTATTTCGCACAACAAATCGCAAAAAACAGGCTATTTTGAAATTTTTTACTACATTTTTGAAAATTTCAACCCGAAGATGTAATCCGATCAAGCTGGCCAACGAACTTGAACTTTCGTTTTGTGCCCTTAACATTTTAAAATTTGTTTGAAGTTTCTAGCACAATTCTACGGACAGTTATCGTCTGGAATGACACATACATATACATATATACATTCATAAAAAAATGCGTTAAACTTCAGAATATGATTCAGAATAGCCTGAAACGGATTTCTGCATAATTTTTTTTCAAAAATACACATTCTACAAATTTTGAGGCGAGAGCAATAGCTTAATTTTCTTCAAAAATTCGCTAAAATGCGTCGCGGTCATCCGTGGGGGACGTCCTTAAAGCGAGTTCAACGATTGGAGCCCAGCCTATTTGTCTCAAATCTATTTCAATAGGACGTCCCTCTGAAGCTAGGTAATATTAGCAAGGCTTCACATATAATAGTAGAGACGACCTATTTAAATTGATGATCCTGACGCATTTTTATGGGTTGTATTCATGTAATCGCCGACAGACGAATACGATTACACGAATACTAATATAATTGCAGTTGACTCAGAATCACTGGCAGCTACCGTATCTGAACTATGAGACTAAATGTTGCATCATACTTGTTGGAAATATTGAGGATTTCTGTTATTTCATATTTAACAATAGTTTGTAGCATCTGTATGTGCAGTACTACGGAAGCCTATTGCTGGTGACAGATAACCCGTTGCAACATTGTCTATTGTTGTAACTGAACGATGACTCAACTATTGCATCAAACATGTTAGGAATGTAGAAGATTTACAGTTTTATACACAACAATAGTTCAAAGTATTTCTATTTGCAGTATTATGGAGGTATTTTACTGCTGACAGATAACATGATGCAACACTGTTAACTGATGTAACCGAACTACGAATTTACCATCGCATCATAAATACTGGGAATGTCTTCTTTATTAAAACTTAAATATAGTACAATGCATATCTATTCAGATTAGTAGGTATAAAAGCTTATTGCTGTAGACAAGTAACATGACGCTACTGACAGCTACTGTAACTGACTTATAAAACCAACTATTGCGTCATATGTATATTTCGAGAATATACCTACATGCTTTCTTTAATCGAAAACTTAAATGTAGTTAGGAAGTTTTGATTTAGCATTTTATTTTATTTTGTACGCAACTCCTGATCTCCGGACAAATTATGGAGATCAGTAATTGCCTTAAATTGTATTTCCTTTTCTTTCAGTTATATTATTTTTGTAAGTATCAAATACTTTATATTTTGTTTTGTCACACAAATAATATCTTGTTAATAAACGGCTTTATTATTAAAAAAAAAAAAAAAAAAAAAAATTATTTGCAGTTGTATGAAAGTTTATTGCTGCTGATAGATAACAGTACCTCTGACAACTATTGTAACTGGCCTATGAGAATAACTACTGCATCATACATATTGGGAATTTAGATGATTTCTTTCGTTTAAAACTTATCAATAGGCTGTAGGACATCTGTATTTGGAGTACTTAGAAAGCATATTGCTGCTGACAGATAACAAGATGCAACACTGACTACTGTTCTAACTGAACGATGAATTACCTTCCTATTGTATGAAAAATGTTGGGGTTGTAGACAATTTTTTCATTTCAAAATTATTAATAGTTCGAAGCATTTCTTTTTGAAGAAGGTATTATGGGAATCATATTGCTACTGACAGATAGCAAGATGCAATAATTAACAACTGCTGTAACTGAACGACGAATCAACTATAACATCATACATTTTGGGAATGTACCTACCTAGATGATTTTATAATTTCAAATGCAACAATAGTTGGAAGCATTTCATGCAATAACTACTGCTGTAACTGAAAGATGAATTACCTAACCTTTGCTTCATATATGTTGGGATTGTAGTCAATTTTTTCATTTCAAAATCATTAATAGTTCGAAGCATCTCTATTTACAGCAGTATTATGGAAGCATACTGCTACTGACATGTATCATGATGCAACACCAACAGCTACTGTAACTGAACTATGAAACTAACTATTGCATCATGCATGACAATTTTGGGATTGCAGATGATTTCTTGACTGCAAACTTTAAACGAAGCATCTCTATTTGGATTAACATGGAGGATTATTGCTGCTGACTGATAATACGATCTAAGTTTGACAGCTACTGCACCTGTAGTATGAAACTAACTATTGCATCATATATATTGAGAATAGAGATGAGTATTTTGATTGAGAACTTGAATGTAGTAGGAAGCATCTCTATTTAGGTTAGCAGATGTAGAAGCTCATTGCTGCTGACTTATAATTACACCACATACCACCAGGCCTGTTTGTAACTGACCTATGAAACTAACTATTACATCATTCATGTTGGGAATGCAGAGGACTCATTTTATTTCAAACTTAAGAATAGGTTGAAGCATTTGTATTTGCAATGTTACGGAAGCATATTGCTACTAACAGATGTAAGTTAGAATTATTACACAAATAACACTATGCAACATTGGCAACTGCTGTCGCAGAACGATGAGTTAGTTATAGCATGTACCTGTTGTGATTGTATACTTTTGTTTTCATTTCAAAATCAAAAATAATTCGAAGCATTCCTATTTGCAGTGTTGTGGAAGCATATGCTGCTGGCAGATAACAAGATGCAACAAAGGTCAATCTTAACACTTAAAGCGCCAGGCCGAAACCAGAGGAGTTTCACCTCAGGCCACGCCAGTTTGGGGTAGGTCACACCCCTGGGCCAATCCGTTTTTTCCATTTGTTTACATTTGTATGACCCTCTATTACATTTTTATCAATTTTTCTGCCATGATCAATACGTAAATCAGCCAAAATGGTGGTTGTATCAAATTTGTACACGTCGCCTCCTGCTGTTAATTCATGTTTTTTCCCTGGTCCGGCGCCAATTTGTATATATGATACAAGTTATTTTCCCCGAGTTTCCCGGGAGAAATGAAAAAATAGAACTCTTCATTCAATAGTGTATTGCAAAATTAGGAACTGGCAAAAATCATCACTCTTCTTACTGCTAAATTTACCCCAGTGCCTTCACAAGTATTTGAAAGAGACTCAGAAATAAAGAATTGTTGTTGCAAATTTTTGCTCGGGCCAACTATGCTAAGTGACAGTGTGAAGCCAGACAAGGTCAGAACTCCATTGAAATCAATGCAAACCTTGCATCAGGATGTTTCAAGAAGCTTCAAACCGTCCTCAAACTCTTGTATCGTTTTGATGCAATGGCCTCCTGGCGTGAACTAAGATTGTATCACCGGCGTGTGGATGACAACTTGATTTGAATCAATTTGATACACATGGCGCTTTAAGTTTTAAGTAGGTTGTATCTCCACTTAGAGATTATTGGAGCTAGCAGAGAACTCTCTCATCTGAGTTGCCCCGTCTTGCACATTCCTAACGAACGCGTTGAGGAAGACGCGTTTAACTTGGGGTCATCTCATTTCGGATGACCTCGATCCTGTTCCAGGTGATTTCCTGAAGTGAAGGTCTCAGGACGGTCATTCGATTCGGGATGAAGCCGTGAAAGTGATTTGTCGTTCCGTGAAGATTTGGGCTGCGACCGCGTCAAGGCGAGAGGGCCAAGATACCACCGAAAACTCGAACTTGTCAAACAACATGAGGTCCTTAGAGTTGAGTAAATGGAGCTACACAATGTAAAAGTTGAAGCATTGAAGCAGATAAGAAGGTTGCTAGGCACCTGGATATAAACATTATGTTCGAAAAATCTTTATCAGTAGTTTTTGCAATTACGTGACATATCTGTTTGTTCTAACAGACTTTTGAATTATATGGATTAAAATACGAAGACCTACTCTTCTAATTCTTCAATAGTTAACACAATTCCAACAGGTACACGTTGCACAGGACACTCCTCTCTGTTTTTAGGTACTAGAGATAAAAAAAAGTTAGAATAAATCACCTCAATTCGGCAATGCCCAACAACGTGGCTGTGAGTTGAAAGCACACGAATTTTACCATAGGACATGTTTTTGGTTTACCTATTATTTTGTAAAAATTTGGAATTAACAGATTTTTGGTGTGTAAAAGTAGGTACATAAGAGTAGTTTCTCACAATAAGTCCACCCACAGCATTTTCAGTAAGTACGGACTAAATTTTGAACTACTCTATTCCCAAATTTAAGATTTTCCGAATGAAATCCAAGTTTTTTGGTTCAAATGTAAGATTTTCCATTTCAAATTAATGTGTTTTTTTCTCCAAAACGTTTTTGAAAGGTTTTTATTGACAAACAACAAATTTAGAATTTTATTGACAAACAAAAATTTTGTATTTTATTGACGAAAAACAATTTAGAACAATAAAAATTGTATAATTTTTGAATTAAGTGGTTTCCAATTGCTAAAACAGAGAAAAAAAATATTATAGAAACTAATGTTTAACATTTGGCATCCATTACTCATTATCAAAATGTAATAATACGTAATAATAATAATGTGGATAATGAGTAATGGATGTCAAATGTTAGTTTCTATATATTTTTTCCTCTCTGTTTTAGCAATTGGTTTTTGTTTTATGCATCTTATTTTTGGCCCTTTAAAATTGCTAAAAACCAAGACACCAACCATAATACCAACCATAATGCCAATAACCGAAATATTGTTTCTCAATACTATTTCTCCAAATGAATTTGTTTTGACTCTAGCCTGGCTTGTTGGCTCTAGCGATTTTATGAGGCTAGTAAAACCTCATGTTTTTGACACTGTCCTCTTTGAGGGCAAAGCTTTTAACCTATCTGATGATGGTCACAGAATGGTGACCGAAACGTCATTACAATGATTACAAAGATTTTGTAATCATTTCTTTCTCCTTGGGCCGAATCCCGACTATATATAGCATTTTTCAGTCAAATGAAACCTTTTTCTATCAAATGAAACTTCGTACCGACCAAATGAAACCTCTTTTCAACCAAATGAAACTTTTCGGTCCACCATTTGATTGGAACAAGGTTTCATTTGGTCGGTACGAAGTTTCGTTTGATAGAAAAAAGGTTTCATTTGACTGAAAAATGCTATACAACTATCAATTACATAACGTTCTCTAGAACCTTCGGAGTGTTGGGAAAGTAAAAATGATCCACCTGCACTGTTCTGTATCCGAAGTGAATGTTATTTTCGGGAAGTCTCGCGGAAGCTCCAGTCTCCCTTTCTCCGGAGATGCCCCCGTCGGAATGACAAACGAACGGCACGTGACCGCCCGCTCTCTTCCTCTCGGAAGACGTAACGCGATTGTCGGACGATCGAGGAGTTCGGTTAAATGGGGGTTTGATCTGTCAAAAACCCCGTCATCAGCCCGGTCGTGGAAACATCACATTTCCCTCTTTGTTCTCGAAGGAGCTTCAGCGCACGCGCAATCGCCGCGTCGACGCACTTCCCCGTCGATGAGCTCTCATTGGCTGATTTTGTCCGTGAAATTAAAAAAAAAAAAAAAAATACGAAGCGACCACGAGCGACTTGGAAGAGGTCACGTGACACGCCTTACACCTACGACACAACGCCGTCCTTCGATTGAATATTATTCACGCTCTTTCACGAGCTCGTGTAGAACTACGTGACCATAATCGCGGAAATCTTGTATTGACGTCAATTTTCAGAGGGTATCGAACCAAACGACCGCATAAAATTGTCAAATCTTATAATAGATCAATTTCTAATGTATTTTTGTAATTGCCCTGCTGTTGGCTTTAGTTGTTATTTACTTTGTTCCTTGTTTTTCTTACTTTATCGCATATTCTGTCAAACTTGACATGCGAGGTGGGACATACGTCCTATATGTCAATAAATTACATTACATTACATTGCGTCTTTAAGATTCCGACACTTTGGGAAGGGTACCCTCTCCCCTACCGACATTGCTCAGGAGATGCCCGAAAAACTCCTCCACTTTGTGAGAGAGGAGGCAATAAACCGGGTTCTTAAATTATAACAGGGACTTTTGAAGTGTAAACTTCTACAGGCGCACCGCGTCGAAAAATTTAGCGGGGTGTGAATACGATTTTACTACTTTTTTACGGACTAACTAGCGAAAACCGTTACGCGGATGTGTCACGAAATTTTAGCATGAATATGCTTTAGCCGTGACCTAACTACCGAAAAATGTCCCACGAGAGTGCAACGAAAGTAGCGCCAATAATTGTGATGATTTCCGCTTACAACCGAGTCGTTGCTAGGGATATGATACTTCGTCGTTTTTCATCCCACAAAATTCGTTGACCATTCGTTCTAAAGCTCTCGATTTATCCAACCATACTATATTAACTACTGCGAAGTGCGTGGCCAACAAGCTGAGTTATGAGCATGGTTATATGAATAATTGTTTACACACAGGTGATCATTCTCAATTATTGATATTGTGAACATGATTGCAACCGCTTGTTAATTTCTGATGATTTCATTGAGCTGGTGTTTCGATTATGTGATTCATAGCAGGTGATCCGAATATTGCGAGAACGGTTAGATTTGTGAAGCGGTGGTTAAATTATTTTAATAGGTAATTTCTATACTTTACACTATAGGAAGCTGTAATTTCGTATGTAACCTCTTTAGCCTCTTTCTATAATAAAGTGAATGTTTACTCGCGAGTTTCTATTAGGAGATCATCATCTCACAAGAGCTCAATCGTCGTGATCATTTCTATAATAAAGTGAATGTTTACTCGCGAGTTTCTATTAGGAGATCATCATCTCACAAGAGCTCAATCGTCGTGATCATTTCTATAATAAAGTGAGAGCGAGGAGCTAAAACATGATTCCATGTTTTAGGATTGATGGCAGAATGATAAGCAGAGTTCAGAGGCCGATGGGGGGTCGGGTTCAGAGAATCGACGAGGAGTGAGTCGTGTACGGCTAAAGCATATTCATGTTTTTTAATTTTAGCCGTCAGGCTCAAAGGAACTGTGGCTTTTTTCTTTTGATTTTCACGTACAACCAAGCCGTTGCTGAGGAAATGAAACTTCTTTAGTTTTCACCGGACAAAAATCTATCTTCACTCGTTGGAAAGCTCTCGATTTATCACGCATTTCTTTCGTACTTGTTCTTCTATTCATGTCGTAGTTTTATATTTATTTATGTTATAAATGGATATAGTAAACAATGCCGATTGTTTTGTTGTCACTTGGTTGAGAAGTTAATCTTGCTTATAGTAATTGTAGACGCGCACCATAACAGAAAATTACCTACTTAGGTAGGTTCTCTGTTCTAATTTCGATTTTTAAAACTTTTATGTCGTAGTTTTAAATTTATTTACATTTACGAATTAGCGGGAAGAAAGCATGTTCCATGTTTTAGCATTTTAGCCGAAGGCTCAAGACGGAAAGTTACCGAGGGTCCAGGGGCGGAGCCTGCCCACTTTTACTTTCCCAACATCCCAACAGAGTGGAAATTAATGTCCAAATCGTCATAGAAGTTTACACTTCTCCCGTGTGGTCTTTAGTACACCTGGTTTTTTTTTTGTCTTTTTGTCACAATAGACCAATAGTGGTCTCCGGTGGTGTGGTATGCAAATGTTATGCAAAGATAAAATATTACTCACAGTAAATATAAAAACATACACTTAACTGTTGAAATAAGGACACCATTGAGATGAGCGTTAAATTTCCTTTCTTCCTAATGTCAAATGAATCCTCCAAAAGGAAGTTCCGCAAAAAAAAAAAAAAAAAAAAAAAAGAAAAGAAAAGTGAAAAGTCTCAAAATACATGATATCATCCAATTTGAGCCAAGCTGTCGGATCGCCATCTCCTAGTACAGTGCAATCATTCTCAGACACCTTTTGACTGCGTGTGGAAGTGAGAAGCTTCTTGGCGGTCCGACTATGGTCTAGGCCCTTACTGGATGGTAACATGTATACTACTGGACCAAAGTGTATGAAATTTGGCTCAAAAATCATACATCGGCCGGGGATGTGCCAGTAACATCAGCATAAATTTTGATCATCCCTAAAGAGTAATTAAGGGCTAACATATTCAAAAATCGAGATCTCGAAAACTTTCATGTTAACAGTTATGAATTTTTGCTTTTCAATGTAAATATAATCCCAATGAATCAATTAAGACCATCCGCAACGCTGTACGTTGAACCGTTCGCTTTCTCTAAGGGCTAGAACTTCGATAAAACACCTTCGGATTCCCAGGCACGAGAACATAGAGAAATGATGCACTGCTAACATACAGGCGATCGTAGGTCAGTGGCAAGAGTACACGATTTTGGGGGCGGTAGGTTCGCATCCCAGCGGAGACAATACATTTTTTATTTCATTCTTCCCTGATCACTCTCGTTTTTTATTTTATTTTATTTTTACATGGATATGTCTTTTAGCTTGGGGTTTTTGAAAAAAATGTTGTTTTTTGTTAGCCCGAAAAAGTGTAACAGAAATATTTTTATTGGTTTTTAATTACAATCAATCCATACCTAACTAAGCATTTATATCGACGAACTGTAAATGGTATATAGCCTTCTTAGAAGTTACCCTTGACGCCTATTGAGATCGTGATCAGCTGAGATGCTCCAAAAGCCAACTTCTAGCTATTTATCGTATGAAGCTGCAATTTGGTATGTACCTCCTACCAAATTGTACTACGACTAGATGTATAAAGATATATCACAGATCAGATATCACAGTTCGTAGTAGAGCTCAGCGGTTCTCAGGTACAACAACAAGGATCGGACCTTGTCTGCTCCGGATAAAACGTCTATCCACTGAGGGGGCTGATGCTGGACTCGGAGGTCCACAAGGGTTGGACAGTCATCCAGAAAGTAACGGATGGACAGATGACCCCCACACCTCCCTCACACAACATCTCGAGCTTCTGCACCAAGCAGGTGTCTGTGAGTAAGACGGGTATGGCCGGTAGCAACCCGTTTGACCACTATTCGATCCCTCCTTGGAGGTAGGGTTACGAAAGGGTCCACCGGGCTCAAGTCCTGAAGGACACCACGCAGACCAGTGACCTCACCCTGTCATTGCTCATGCCAGATGGAATAGGCTTTATGTTGCATGTAGGTCATGGATTCCCAAACTGGGGGGCGCACCCCCCCCCCCCCTGGGGGGCGTGAAGACGGGTTGGGGGGGTGAGACCACGACCATTCTTTGGGGCAACATCGAGCCAACTCCAGGCTTTGGGGCTCGTTTTTGCCCCAAACTATCATATATCATCCTTGGGGCTGACAGCAGGAAAAAATTATCTCAAATACCACTGTCGGACAATATAGTGAAACGTCGTATTGATCATATGGCTGAAGATATAAAAAACCAGGTTGTCGACGGAATAAAACTATCACCATTTTTTTCCATCCAGCTATGCGAGGGTACAGACGTTGCTCAACGTTCTCAGTTAGTTGTTCGATATTTTGAAAATGAATCAATAAAAAACGAGCTACAGAGCTACAGAGCTGGAGACCACTACAAAAGCTGTTGATGTGATGAAAGCCATGTCTGATTTTTTTGACTATCATGGACTCTCATGGCAAAAACTAATGGGCACTGATGGCACCCCTTCAATGCTTGGTTCTCGCTCAGGCTTCGTGCAGTTAGTCAGAGAAAAAAACGCTGATGTGACGCTTTATACACCGACAAGCTTCGGCAGCCAAAACTCTTCCAAACGACCTCAATGCCGTCTTAAAATTATGTATTAAAATAGTGAACTACATAAAAAACAGTGCACTAAATACCCGACTGTTTCAAATTCTTTGTGAAGATTTAGGAACTAACCACAAAACACTGCTACATATTTCACACAGAAGTACGCTGGCTCTCAAAAGGAAACATGTTGGCAAGACTATTTGAGCTCCGAGATGAAGTAGGTAACTTCGTTCTTGGAAAATCAGAAGCAAAATGAGCTAAGCATGAACTTCAGCAAACCTAGTTCTCAAGTAATGTTGGCATATTTGTCAGACTTCCTTGATTCGTAAACAGCCTTAACTTAAAACTGCAGATGGAGACTCAAATATCAAAACTCATCGTGATGACATCAAGACGTATGATGAGAAACTACAACTTTGGAGACAAAAAGTATCAACAAACCCCTGCAACTTTTCAATACCAAAGCTAATATCAATCTTAGAAGAAAGACGCTTCAAGGAGGTTTTTGAAGGATAAAACTTGTCAAAACAAGTGTCAAACCATTTGGAGACGCTCGCTGATGAATTCGGGAAATACTTCCCTAACACTGCTGACGAACATATTTACAGAGTTTTAACAGATCCTTTCCATGTCAACGTTGAACATGTTCCAGAAGCCCTGCAAGAAGAATTTTTTGAAATAAAAAATGATTCTTCTGCCAAGTATGACTTCGAAAAAATGGCTACTTCATAAAAGCTACGTGTTTTCAAATCGTGTTTTGTATAAATTTATTTATTTTATTTTATTTATTTATTTTAGTGTACAAAGGACCTGGGCCCACCTAGCGTACATCCTTGGAGCAAGGCAGAAAGTTATAAACAAAATTTTTAGTTTATGTAAATAGTACTGAAAATAACAAATGGATCATAAATAGCAAATAAACAATTGTTTTCAGTGTAAAACTTGCATTTTTTCACATCCATTCATTAGTTATGTAAGGGGAACGTAGGAGGCTTTCATTTTACCACAAGGGGGCACGGTACAAAAAGGTTTGGGAACCCCTGATGTAGGTGATTTGATCCTCAATGCGTATAGGCAGTATATCAATAGAGTCTCCTTGCAAGGCCATCTGCACATTCATTGCCATGAACACCCACATGGGTCAGTACCCACATAAAAGTTATGGTTAAGCCCAATGTCGTGGCTTGGTGTAGCGATCCACGCAGGCTTTATATTAGGGGATCATCAGAATATGATTCCCTAATCGCTTCGATTGTACTTAGTGAATCGCTACAAAGCTCTGCCCAAAGCTCTGCAGTGAACACAGATGGAACTGGTGGTAGGCGTCTAGTGATTTGGAAGTTGGGGCTCCTTTAATTTAATTTTATTTAGTTTTTTATTTATTTTGATTTAATTTCATTTAATTTGATTTATTCCTATTTAATTTATTTTAATTTATTCTAATTTAATTTTAATTATTTAGTTAAATTTGAGTTTATTTATTTATTTTGTTCTGGTAGGTGACTTCTATCAGTTATTTTTCGTTAATGCACCATAGCCCCAGTTTGATATGTAATGTTTTATGGACTAGTGTTCGGCGTAGGAGGGCTATCTAATACAGCAAAATTGAACCTCTTTTTTGTTGGAAGATGCTTACCGTTCATTAATTGGATCTGACGTTTTTGAGAGGCAACATAGCGTGTTTCTCAACGACGTGCGAACACAACTTGTTACACCGAGGCAGAACTGGGTTAATTCGAGGGATAACACTTTTTGTTGGAGGAGGACGAGGGCGAGAGCTGAGTTACATGAGGCGGGCGCTGGCCCGCTCATCAGCTTCGAGCCTGGAGAAAGTCCTCTCATTCCTCCCGGTGCGGCGTCCGGGTAATGAGATGTTTGGCGACCATAAGTAGGTGATTGGGCTGAACGTGCTCCAACGTGTTCAAAACGGGATCGTTCCTACTGTGCCCGCGGGCTCCAGTTTATAATCGGGAAGTTGCACCTGATATATATGTAAGTCACTGGTGCAAGCCGTTGTCCTGACTCATGTACCTGGATTACCTAGTTATTATCCCAAACAAGCTCGTTAACACATGTGTTGCTCGGCAGCTATAGAGTGCAAATTTTGAAGGTTAATCGCAACTTCTGTTGATGATGAGTTCCTCCGTTATGTGGGCTTCAAGTTGTAAATCTTTCAAAAAGAGGTACGAAGTCTTGATCCAGTGTTTCATAATAGTAAAAAAGTTCCTTAAGCTAAACTTAAGTCCAACCTAAGGACTTAAGGACTAAACCAAACATGATATAACTTTTATATAGATATAAATTTTGAACATCTCTTTTGGCCTGATGATCAAACAAAATACCTTAGGTCACACATACAGATAGACTGAGTGGATAAGTAGAATGGGTTATTTGAATACTCAAATAACCTGAAACGGAAAATGAGGCACAATGATGGTGATAAAATTTAGTACAGACGGGTTCCAGTTAATGATCGGGAAGTTGCACCTAATTTATAGGTAAGTCACTGGTGCAAGCCGTTCTCCTGACTTATGCATCTGGATTAGTTATTATCCCAAACAAGCTCATTAACACATGTGTTGCTCGGCAGCTGAAGAGTGTAAATTTTGAAGGTTAATCGTAATTTCTGTTGATGATGAGTTCCTCCGTTATGTGGAGTTCAAGTTGGAAATCTTCTCGCATGATATCGAATATGATGAACTGCTACCAAAGGCGCCATCTAAGTGCCCTGGAAAATCGCCGAGCCACAGCAGATCTTACACTGCTTTACAAGATTATGAACAACCTCACTGATTTTCCGACACCCAGTGAGGCAAAAAGTTCGAAGCCTTGATCCAGTGTTTTACAATAGTAAAAAAGTTCCATAAGCTAAATTGAAGTTGGACTAAACCAACCATTTTCCACCATTCAGATATAACTTTTGAATATCACTTTTGGCGTGATGACTCTCATTAAAATTGACGTCATCATTCTGGTAAGTAGCTGGTTAAAATACTTACTATAGTCGATTAAGCGTAGCAGCACCGGAGAGGAGGCAACAGCAACATACCGAGTCGACGTGTACGGTAAGTTTTTAATGTATCATAGATTATAATGGGGATGCCCCACAAAAGCACGAAACGCACACCAATTGCCCGAAAGAGCCTTTACCATCGTATTGAGATGTTTATACGCCTGTTTGCTGGCGGCCACACCACTAGTGCTCGCCAAATTAATGCATTATTTACTTAACTCCCGACCATAGTTTTTTGTTCTTTTTTTTACTAACTAAAAAGCAGGCTTCATGTAATTTTACTGAGTGTTTGCGTTTCCAAGCTAAAAAGCTTCAGAATAGGCCGGTTTGGAGATTAAAATCAACCATATCTCAGTTATTTTCGTGCGTTTTTATACGAAAAAACAGCTCCAGGATGATGACGTCAATTTTAGTGAGCGTTCGAATGTAAGTGTACAGGTGAGGCAAAAAGAGGTGCGAAGCCTTGATCCCGTTTTTTATTATAGTAAAAAATTTCCATATGCTAAATTAAAGTTGGACTAAACCAACCATTTTCCACCATTCAGACATAACTTTTGAACATCACTTTTGGCGTGATGATCAGACAACATACGTCACGGACAGATAGAAGCTGAGAAAACTGTAGTTGATGGCGCCATGGTATTCAAATAACGTGAAACGAAAGTAAGGCACAATTTCATGATACTGATGAATGTAAGTACAGACGGGTTCCAGTTTATAATCGGGAAGTTGCACCTGATATACATGTAAGTCACTGGTGCAAGCCGTTGTCCTGACTCATGCACCTGGATTATCTAGTTATTATCCCAAACAAGCTCGTTAACACATGTGTTGCTCGACAGCTAAAGAGTGTAAATTTTGAAGGTTAATTGCAACTTCTGTTGATGATGATTTCCTCTGTTATATGGTAATGTTATTGAATATGATGAACTGTTGCAGAGACGCCATTTAAGTAGGTTCCCTGGAAAATCGCGGAACCTCAGCAGATCTGATTTGAACTGCTTTACAAGATTATGAACAACCTCATTGATTCTCCAACGCACAGTGGGGCAAAAAGAGGTGCGAAGCCTTGATCCAGTTTTTTACTATAGTAAAAAAGTTCCATAAGCTAAATTCAAGTTGGACTGAACCAAACATGTTCTACCCTTCAAATATAACTTTTGAACATCTCTTTTGGCGTGATGATCAGACACTACGTACGTTAGGTCACACGGACAGATAGTCTGAGAAAACTGTAGTTGATGATGCCATTGTATTCAGATAACCTGGAACGGAAAATAAGGTACAATTTCATGATGCTGATAAATGTAAGTACAGACGGGTTCCAGTTTATAACCGGGAAGTTGCACCTGATATATATATATGAGACACTGGTGCAAGCCGTTATCCTGACTCATGCACCTGGATTATCTAGTTATTGTCCCAAACAAGCTCGTTAACACATGTGTTGCTCGACAGGTATAGAGTGCAAATTTTGAAGGTTAATCGCAACTTCTGTTGATGATGAGTTCCTCCGATATGTGGGGTTCAAGTTGGAAATCTTCTCGATTCACTCACAAGATTGTGAATAGCCTCATTGATTCTCCGAAGCGCAAGTAGGGTAAACCTGTACACTTACATTCGAACCTCTCATTAAAATTGACGTCATCATTCTGGTAAGTAGCTGGTTAAAATACTTACTATAGTCGATTAAGCGTAGCAGCACCGGAGAGGAGGCAACAGCAACATACCGAGTCGACGTGTACGGTAAGTTTTTAATGTATCATAGATTATAATGGGGATGCCCCACAAAAGCACGAAACGCACACCAATTGCCCGAAAGAGCCTTTACCATCGTATTGAGATGTTTATACGCCTGTTTGCTGGCGGCCACACCACTAGTGCTCGCCAAATTAATGCATTATTTACTTAACTCCCGACCATAGTTTTTTGTTCTTTTTTTTACTAACTAAAAAGCAGGCTTCATGTAATTTTACTGAGTGTTTGCGTTTCCAAGCTAAAAAGCTTCAGAATAGGCCGGTTTGGAGCTTAAAATCAGTTATTTTCGTGCGTTTTTATACGAAAAAACAGCTCCAGGATGATGACGTCAATTTTAGTGAGCGTTCGAATGTAAGTGTACAGGTGAGGCAAAAAGAGGTGCGAAGCCTTGATCCCGTTTTTTATGCTATAGTAAAAAATTTTCATAAGCTAATTAGAGTTGGACTAAACCAAACATTTTCGACTATTCAGATAAAACTTTTGACCATCTCTTTTGGCGTGATCAGACAACATACGTTAGGTCACACGGACTGAGAAAACTGTAGTTGAACATGCCATGGTATTCAGATAACCTGGAACGGAAAATAAGGCACAATTTCAAGATGCTGATAAATGTGCGTACCTAGGCGGGTTCCAGTTTATGATCGGGAATTTGCACCTGATATAGGTATACGTAAGTCACTGGTGCAAGACGTTGTCCTGACTCGTGCATCTGGATTACCTAGTTATTATCCCAAACAAGCTCGTTAACACATGTGTTGCTCGACAGCTAAAGAGTGTAAATTTTGAAGGTTAATTGCAACTTCTGTTGATGATGATTTCCTCTGTTATATGGTAATGTTATTGAATATGATGAACTGCTGCAAAGGTGCCATCTAAGTACCCTGAAAAATCGCCGAACCTCAGCAGATCTTACACTGCTTTACAAGATTGTGAATAACCTCACTGATTCTCCGACGCGCAGTGGGGCAAAATAAGGCACGAAACCTTGATCCGGTGTTTTGTTATAGTAAAAAAGTTCCTTAAGGTAAATTCAAGTTGGACTAAACCAAACATGTTCCAACATTCAGATATAACTTTTGAACATCTCTCTCACGTTCTATTAGAAGGGTTGAAGATGTTGGAAGGAGAAATAAAATCGTCAACACCAAAGAGAATCACAAAGCGACTTGGGCGTCTAGGAGTAGGCTGAATTTCGGGTAATTGGCTATGGCAATGCCTGATTTACATATAGACCAGTGATCTGCACAGAGACCTATCAGATACAGAAATACTAAACCTTTGTTTAATAATTTGCAGCGTCTTTCTATCGGATCCGCTTCACCGACTCCGTATGCAGTGAACGTAAAAACTCACTCTTCAATTCTTCAACGATTCCGAATGCGCAGTAATGTTCCCATGATCGATTGTACGTTTGATATCAAATATGTAAAGAAAAAAATCGCAGATAGGTGGGTACCAATCTACTATCTATACAGGGTGTCCCCGAAACCCAACCCCCCCCCCCCCCCCCCTTTGCTAAAATCGTAAAAAATGGGAGAACAAAATGATTTTTTTTCCAATCTTAATGTTTTTTGTAAGAATCTCAAAAATTACAAAATTGCGCGTTGCGCACGAGTGCAATTGACATCAACTTCGCTGTTTCAAATGGGAACCACCATCTTTATTACAGATTGGAATTCTACATTAAATTTCATGAAGAAATGACTCATCACTCGATTTTTCTAATTGTGTGCAAACGGGCGCGATTCCGCTCCAAAAGTGCAATAAATGTGAAATACTGAGTTTTGAAAATATTCAATTGCCACATGTAATACATGATTTTGGGATATTTTTTTGTGCTGAACCTCGTAATGATGTTCATTTATTGATATTTGCAACACCAACTTGGGAAAACACCGAAAAATTTACCACATTTCTTACACATTTCCACAAAGCACAGAGAGTACTAAAATGCAGGTTTTTTGGTGTTTCCCAAGTTGTAGTTGCAAATATTAATATATGAATATCGTCACGAGGTTCAGCACGAAAAAGTACCCCAAAATCATTTATTACATGTGGCTATTGAATATCTTCAAAATCTTAGTAAGTAGGTATTTCACATTTATCGCACTTTTAGAGCTGAATAGTGCACTTTGGATGCGCCCGTTTGCGCGCACTTAAAAAAATCGAGTGATGGGTCATTCCTTCATGAAATTTAACGTAGAATTCAAATCTTCAATAAAAAATGGGGGTTTCTCTTTAAAATAACAAAGTTGATGTAAATTGCGCACGTTTGCACAAGTAATCAACGCGCAATTTTGTAATTTTTGAGATCCTTGGGGGAGGGGAGGGGGGTTCTGGACACCCTGGTATTTTGAAATCAGATATCAAGTTTCAAAAAAGTTTCGCAGACCACTTCTGGATACCTTGCGGACCACTGGTAGTCCACGGACTATAGTCTCGGAAGCACTAGGTAGGTACACCAACACAAAAACTGTCCATCTCCTCGATGCCATCTTTACCCCTTGACGACCATCTTGGCCTTCCTATCTAATTGATGATGAATTTCGTGCCTCTTGAGGAAATGTCTTTTTGTCGGAGTTATGATCTAATTATCACAGGTAACACCGTCTACAACATTGTTCTTCGGTTTATAAGCACAACGTAATCAAAGTGAATCAAGCGGTAGTCAGTTATGAATGCATGCTCCAGGTAAAATGTCACTGACTCCGTGAAGCCGCATAACAAAAGAGGTTGATAATGCAAGTTAGAGGTAAGATATACACGGAAACATAACGCCGCCTTCAAAGCCCCTGGATGAGTCTGCATTTAATAGCCTTAATTTGAGCTGAAATCCGATTGGTCAAGCCGTGATGGTTGTAGACTTTTACGCTTGTAAAACTCCCGAGGATAATTGAGCAGAACCAGCTGACCGCAACAAGAAGCTGCTCTTGTAAACGCTGCTTCCCATAATATCCCCTTACTTACCAACCGACCTTTCTGTAGGTGTGTTACGGGTATGTCGTCACGCGAGAAACTCATCTTTAACAGCCATCTGTAATCGGTTGGAATCGGCGGTCTCGCATTAGGTGATTCTCTCGTGATTTATGATTAGGCGATATTACTCGGTCTGTACATCCAAGACGCATCACTTAGATGCTTGCACTTCATGATCCTTTCTCCTCCCTACTCAAACGAACATCTGTTTGTGATAGCTTTGCCGACGTTCCATCAGCATCTTATATCACTTCACAGAGAACCTGTTTTGTGTAAATCATGTTCACTGCAAACTAGGTAGATGGGTAGGTACCTACTTCCCTCATTTACTTGGATAGGAGAAAGCTACTGAAAAACCCTCCAGTCAAGTGAGAACCGCGCACCAGCTTCCTCAAATGTCGAATACTATTGAATAGATAAAATTAGGATTCGAAAATGGATTAATTGCAATATTCAAAGACCTCAGGTCTGAATGAACTTTGTCCAAAATTGGAAAATTTCGAAGGAGAAATATATAGAAATAGATAAATAAGTTGAAAATAAATAATTATAAAGAAACACATTATGAAATTATTTGATACATCACTACATTATCAACCAAGCTATGGAGGTTGCTAGATAGGGCAGCAACGCGTCAACAAGATTAATACTTTTTTCATTTAATTTTTTTTTTTGTAACTTCATTTGTCATTGGTTTGACATAATTTGGCATCATACTTGAATAATTATATCTATAAAAAAAGTCCAGTTATGCAGCATGACCCCATGAGCAAATTTTTGAAGAAATCTTCGACATTTCAGTCGCTATTGATCGTGTTGAGAAATTTTAGTTTATGATTTTGATAGACAAACATGGAATCAAATTATTAAAAATAATTAGGAGGTACTCATACTTTATTATTATTAAACTAATCTTGTAGATTTAAAGACAAATGTAGGTAAATATTCATAGATTTCGATCCAATCCTAGCGAACGGCATTATTTCGATTTTGGACTGATTTTTTAACTTTGAAATTTTTGAAAACTTGAGACATATTCTTATAGGAAATTTTACGCTGATTCCGAATATTCCACATGTTAGTATGCTGAAAAAATTATTTCGCACAACAAATCGCAAAAAACAGGCTATTTTGAAAAGTTTGACTACATTTTTGAAAATTTCAACCCGAAGATGTAATCCGAGCATGCTGGCCAACGAACTTGAACTTTCGTTTTGTGTCCTTATCATTTTAAAATTTGTTTGAAGTTTCTTGCACAATTCTATGGACAGTTATTGTCTGGAATGACACATACATACATACATAATATAGTATACAATCATACATACATACATACATATACATAAAAAAATGCGTTAAACTGTGAATTGAATATGATTCAGAATAGCCTGAAACGGATTTCTGCATAACATTTTTTCGAAAATTTACATTCTACAAATTTTGAGGCGAGAGCAATAGCTTAATTTTCTTCAAAAATTCGCTAATAGTTAACGGTGTTCAATATAATTACTTGCTTTCAATTCCAATCATATACTTTCACGTTCCTAAGTAGTATCATAGGTACACGATACCTTTCAAAAATATTCGTTCACATTTTTTCATTTAGAAAATATTTAAATCTAGTTTTAAACGGTGTAAAATTTTCATAATTTGGTGGACAACCAGTTTTTCCCTAAGTTAAAAGAAAAAGCCTATATAGGTGTCCGGCTAACACGCAACTTATCTTTATTTGGACAGTTTAAATTGTTACAAAACTACAAAAAAAAGACCTTTTTGCCCTTACATTTTTTTTTCTCTAACCTTTCTCTCCAGATACTTAACTTAAAATTAACTGAGAAGGATCATCAGTATGTAAACTGTGACAGTTCCGGCGAGATCCAAGGGAATGCGCTGCCGTCGCTCCGTTGTTTCCCAACGGGCGTCGGGCGCTTCTTCCCGTGTTTTCGAAAGCCCGCGTTTGGCGATGGATGGGTGATCCTAGAACTGGAAAACCTATCTTCTCCGAACGTAGCATATATGCTATTAATACGAGTTGTATCTCTTATGGAACTGTCACACCCCTCTCTATGTATGAGGTGGATTCAGGCCCCCATTGCACCTCCGGGGCGCCTAAGTCTATTACATGGTAGCAGAGCGTGGTTAGGATTATGGATGGCTAACGCCTAGTAATCCAATCCACTATTTTTGGGGCGTTAATGTTTCAGAAGAAACATGGTCCGGGTTTCCAGAAGGAATACCCATTATACTCCCTTGAATACATAAATACTTTCATTGGTTCTTGATTATTAATTTCTCAATTTATCCCCTCATATTATTTCTATTTAACATACTTAATTTTCAAGGGCATTGTTCCCGAACTCAGGGCATCGTTCCCTATTACATAAGTCCCCATAGTGGGCACCTTTCACTGTAAGTCTCCAAAGTTGAGCATTAATTCCCCAGGGCAGTGGCGGCCGGTGGTCTGAAAAAGGAGTGGGGCACAAAAATATTTACCTATTTTACAGTCAAAAAGAGCATGGAGGTTTTTCATCCATTTGTTTTGCTTTCAGTGTGAATTAATTTTGATCTAAACATTAATCCCACTTGGGTTATGTCAAATGCCATGGACAATAAATCATGATCATTAAATATTATTGATAAATAAATATAAATTAATTAATTAAATAAACTAAATTAAAAATACTATCTTATAGGGACCTACTTACTTACTAAAGCCGGTTTCACATGGAGCGGTATGTCCGGAAGACGGAAAGACTGAACGCAATCTGATTGGCTGTTGGGACAACAGTTGAGGATGGTGGCTGCCATGTTGCCGGAATGGGCGGTCTGCGGACGGCGGTAGAAATGTTTATACCGTTGCCGCGTTCCGTCGAGCGGAGCGCAAGCTCATTGGACAGGAATGTTGATAACCGCAAGTAGAGGTTTCAGATCAGAGAGGGTTTCAGTAGGAAGGTTATGATTCCGTTCACCAAGGTGCCGCTTCATGTGAACACCCTGCCGCATTCCGCCGCCCCCTCCACTGGGTTTTCCGGCCTTCCGTCTTCCCGGTTGTTACGCTCGTACCGCTCCATGTGAAACCGGCTTTAGGAATGACGATAAATAGCCAGTTTTTTTATTGGTCCTATTGCAACGTTTCTGCGTATTTGTTGGTTGGTTGTGGCTTACATGCTGGTGTGGATACTATACTATTGGGTTACGATGGATATTATGTTCATGGAACTAGTTGTGACGAACTAACATGGAAAGAATTATGGACGTAGGTACGTTGCAATAGGACCAATAAAAAAAACTGGCTGTTTATCGTCAATCCTAACAAGAAAAACACCTACACTACTTTATTATTAGAAGTATTAAAAATTATCAAGGCTTCGATTGTATTGCACTAGTCAAATACTTAGGAGAAGTAATTCTGAAGGAATATTAAAGAACTCAAATTAAATTATGATGAAATGATGGGAGTGTGACGTCATACGTCAATTAAAAATTGTTTCAAAAGGCTATAGAAATGTTGTCTAACTCCACAACCACCACTCACTTATGTATAACCTTTTTCTTCAATGCAACCATGAACCTAGGAGGGGGATGGTTCATGAATGCAACACATCCAGAATGATCAATATTCTACTGAAAATATTGATCAGAGACGTTTTCGTTACTCATTATGTATGGTTTTGGAGGTGCCTTTGAACACTGTAGCTTTTTCCAAATGTGACCTCAAAATTTCGTCAGTTTTGGCTGATTTTGTTACTAAGCCCAGAAAAATTCCTCGGTTCAATGAACCATCTCTCTCTCATCGTGGCCTCTGAATCCTACTTCATAAAGACCACGAAACTTGATGCAATCAATAATTTCAGAAAGTATTTATCGATATCTGTCAACTTGCTCATTGTGTTTCTAGTATAGCAAGTTGATGAGCTGAATCTAACTGTTTATCTATGTTTGTGCGGCCAATCAAAGCTAATTCTGTGACGTTATTGAGATTTTTTTAAATTAGATTCGTGAGATTTAATCCGATCTGTCAGATGTTTTATACAAGTCACACCATTCTGACTCCACAACCCATCTCCACCTAATATTAGTATTAAGCAATGAAACAAAACAAAGCATTCTTTCTAGTGTACCCAGTGATCCATTCGTATTTGCTATAAATGTCAGGGTTGAATTTATGAGTTCCCTTCCCGTTTTTAGCAACTTGTGTTAATTTCAAGTGAGGGGGTGTCTCTCCCCAAACTTTTAATGAACACCCTAATCCCCTTATCCTCATAATTACCATCTGTAGAGGATTTTGATTGCAAATTCGCCACAGTGTTTGACTGGGATGGAAATATTGCTACCTACTTCTAATAATGTAAGTAAAAACAAAGCTAATATTATATGTACAAACGATAATATGGAATAAAATGTGAAGGAAACTTACCTTAAGTCCCAAATCCTTATTCCGATCAGGCGCCAGGTGCTGTTGTTCAACATACTTACAATCTACCGATCCTTATTCAAAGGTTAGACGTGCATATTATAGGAACTGGGAATGTATTAGAGAAATGTGAACACATTTTCACATTTAAAAACGCAGAATGCCTATGATTCTAGATTATAGAATAGAAAAGTAAAGGATGTAACTGGAGCTGAATCTCACTTCTTCAACTCTTAGAGATTGTTGTAGTTTAGAACTTTTACCATGGATCGTAGGGAAAATATCACAGAGTAAAACAAAAAGTGAAACTAGAAGTAGTTCACATCCTTGAATCATGGAATGACCAGAAGAGAATCAGTTTGGCTAACGGAATAAACAGAAACCCCTCTAGTTTAAACCACTCATGACGTACATGTCATTCTACGGTCTTTAGAAAAGTTGAAACCCTGTCTGGGGCACAGCCCCGAAAATCATAGGCAATATCCCATTTTGACCTCTTTTTCCCGTTCCTTGCCCCGTATTTCCCGTTTCTTGCCCTTTATTTCCCATTTTTTTCCCTTCAAAGTCTAACCTGAATCGACGAAATTTCCCTCTTGATAGAGTGATATCAACGACGTATCAATCTACGTACTTTTTCGCTGGTAGATGGATCTTAAACCTCCTTGGATGGAGCGTAAACCTATTCCTTCTAGCATCCACCTTGGAGCCACAGCATGGAGCTGTTTGTAAAGTCTTCATTCCAGTTTGTTACTTTTTTCCCAAATGGACTGGGGCAATGTCCCGATGCCCCCCCTCACGGGCCGCCCCTGCCCCAGGGCATAGTTCCCATTTTCTTAAGTCCCCAAAGTGGGCAGCTCCCTACTGTAAGTCTCCTGGTTGAGCAAGTTATATTATTCCCGATTGTTCCAATCTTTGATTGGGGGTTAACTACCTAATGAATACTTCATATGAAGATTCATTGACAATCCATCCTGTTTTAATTTCACCTTTTTATCCTCAATCGCCAATGCAGCTATTTATTAGTGAGCATCAGTTCTCAACCAGTAAACTATTCCACATAGTTTACATACTTCCTCTTCAATCAAGTATGTTTTTTGAGGGGGGGGAGTGTGACAGTTCCGGCGAGATCCAAGGGAATGAGCTGCCGTCGCTCCGTTGTTTCCCAACGGGCGTCGGGCGCTTCTTCCCGTGTTTTCGAAAGCCCGCGTTTGGCGATGGATGGGTGATCCTAGAACTGGAAAACCTATCTTCTCCGAACGTAGCATATATGCTATTAGTTCGAATTGTATCTCTTATGGTACTGTCACACCTCTCTCGATCTATGAGTGTGGATGTAGGCCCCCCATTGCATCTCGGGGGCGTCTATTACATGGTAGTAGAGCGTGGATAGGATTATGCACGGCTGACGCTTAGTAATCCGATCCACTATTTTCGGGGCGTTAATGTTTCAGAAGAAACATGGCCCGGGTTTCCAGAAGGAAAACCCATTATACTCCCTTGGATACATAAATACTTTCATTGGTTCTTGAATATTAATTTCTCAATTTATCCCCTCATATTATTTCTATTTAACATATTTAATTTCTTTCAAGGGCATTGTTCCCAAACCCAGGGCATCGTTCCCTATTTCATAAGTCCCCAAAGTGGGGACCTTCCACTGTAAGTCTCCAAAGTTGAGCAACTTATTATCCCCAGGGCATAAGTTCCCATTTTCATATTATTCCCGATTGTTCCAATCTTTGATTGGGGGTTAAATACCTAATAAATACTTCATATGAAGATTCATTGACAGTCCATCCTGTTTTAATTTCACCTTTTTATCCTCAATCGCCAATGCAGCTATTTATTATCAACCAGTAAACTATTCCACCTGTTTACATACTTGCTCTTCAATCAAGTATGTTTTTTAAGGGGGGGAGTGTGACAGTTCCGGCGAGAGTCAAGGGAATGTGCTGCCGTCGCTTCGTTGTTTCCCAACGGGCGTCGGGCGCTTCTTCCCGTGTTTTCAAGAGCCCGCGTTTGGCGATGGATGGGTGATCCTCGAACTGGAAAACCTATCTTCTCCGAACGTAGCATAAATGATATTAGTACGAGTTGTATCTCTTATGGAACTGTCACACCCCTCTCTACATATGAGTGTGGATTTAGGCCCCCATTGCACCTCCGGGGCGCCTAAGTTTATAACAAAACAATTATTCAGGCAACCACGCTCATACCTCAGATTGTTGGCCACGCCGTGCGCAGTGGGTAATACAATTACGGTTAGGTAAATCGAGAGCTACAGGGTGGTCCGTAATAAACGGACACATTTTAAAATCCTTAACATTCACAAATTCGATCGTAGGGATTTAAAAATAAGCAGAACGTGTAGAGAAAATCAGTAAGTTTTATTCACAATCGAAAAATCGGAAAAAAATTATCAACGTTTTTATAATTATGTCATTTAAATGACGAAACTGTTTGGTAACGCACAGTTCAAGACGGTCCTTGAAGTTCTGCATCACTCTTTGCACCATCTCTTCCGGTATTTCCGCGATTTTTCGTCTTATTGACTTCTTCAATGCTTGAATGGTTCGTGGTTTGTCCACGTACACTTTAGATTTCAGGTGGCCCCATAGAAAAAAGTCACAGCGGGTGAGGTCTGGGGAACGTGGAGGCCAAGGCCCCATGCCGGAGATCACGCGTCCGGGAAAAATCGTTCGCAAAAAGCCACCTGAAATCTAAAGTGTGCGTGGACAAACTACGAACCATTCAAGTATTGAAGTAGTCAATAAGACGAGAAATCGCAGAAACACCGAAAGATAGATATGGTGCAAAGAGTGATGCAGAACTTCAAGGACCGTCTTGAACTGTGCGTTACTAAACAGGGTCGTCATTTAAATGAATTTTTAATGAATTAAAATGAAAATTTTTAAAACTTGATCATTTTTTCCGATTTTTCGATTGTGAATAAAACTTACTGATTTTCTTACTGACTTTCTCTACACGTTCTGTTTATTTTTTTATCCCTACGATCGAATTTGTGAATGTTTCAGGATTTTAAAATGTGTCCGTTTATTACGGACCACCCTGTATGAATGCCTAAGATACAGTTCCATAGGAACGACTTGGTTATTAAGTGATAACCATCAGAGAAAAGTAACCCTTTTCGATTCTATGTGCCAAAGTAAAGACCTCAAAATGTCGAGAAATCAGTGACCAACGAGAAAATGATGGTTGATAGATATTACGTTTGGGTATGAGCAAAAGCTAGGCAGTGATGGGTCTGCAGCGATGAAGTAATCGAAATCAACTGAAAACTGTAGAAGACATGCTTGTTAGAAGGATTTGAGGTTTGCGCATGCGTAGCAACCACTAGTGGCTCAATCGTGTTGAAATTGACAAGGGATGGTTACCGTCTTACTCCAACTCTCCTCCGCTATTGAGCGAGACAGGCCTTAAGAAAATGATGCTTGATTGAATTTCATATGTGTTGAAATAGGGTCTCCAAATGAGACGCTTCCATGAGCCATGAGAGGTCAGAGTCAGAAAGCACAGATGAGCTGTCTGACTCTGACATCTCTAGGTCGTTTGACCGCCGTTCCACGGATTGTCGACGTCGCCCCAAAAGACAGCCTTCGGTGGTGGCGTCACGAGCGCTCAGAGCCGAGTCGGAGTCAGACAGAGTCGTAGATATCTGAAGATCTGTCAGACACAGATCCTCCTACTAGGGAATCTTTAGTCCTGAGACAAAGTGAAAAATCACTGCTCCTGAATATGACAAATCAGTGTGATGTCTCAGAATACGTGGAGCCTCTCTCATACCGAGAAGCAATGTGCTCTCCGGACAGAGAACTATGGGAAGAGGCTATACGTAGTGAACTTGAATCACTAGAGGAAATGAATACCTGGGAACTTGTGCCTAAGACTAGCATGCCACTAGGTACCAAAGTTATTAAGTCTCGTTGGGTACATAAAAGGAAAATGGAAGCGGATGGTACCCCGTCTTTCCGTGATCAAAATTTAGTTGCAATCTACTCTGCGCCACAACCTTTTAAAAGGTTAATTCAGTGGGACCTTAGCTCCGAGGGTCTAGCCCAATTCACATACCCTGTTGAGTTACGGCCTTCGGGGAATACTGGTAGGAATATCCAGATCACAAAGCTGGTACTCAGACATTCCAGGTACCCTGTATATCGCCAGGTGTGATACGATTGTGCACTGTTGGTCTGTGGTCGACTCAAAATAAAGAAAAGTGTGCACACCTAGACCAACCTTTCCCTGACTCGGGGCTAGCGATTCAAACTGCTATCGCGTAACTTGGCGCCTGAGCTTCCTGTTGGGATCAGGAATATTCAGACTTCGCCTACCACGCTGGAGACAATTTGATTTGATTGATCAAGTTTGCATACGCTGGGCGTGAAGAATTCGTGAAAAATGAAACTGATAGGGAACAGGATACTGCTTAACCCGCTCATTACCTGACAATTACTTGAAATTCGTCTGAAAACTGTAGAAATAAAGCTTATGTAGACAGACGGACAGGGGTTGAAAGTTGTTCAGAATGGTGAAAAACGTGAAATGCTAGGATAAATTTAGATTTTGGGGAAAACAGTTTTTCATTTCCTTTAGGCAGCTAAACTTCTTTTACTCGGAATGGAGCCCATTACTCCTTCACAATTTCTCTACCCAATCCCGACAGGCCATTCCTAGCCGTTACATCATTACTTTAATTAATATCGTCTTGTTATGTCTCCAACTAATAGTTTTTATCCGGGTAACATCAAGAGAGTTATTTTTGCTCCTCCAACTCGGTAGACGTTTCTTCATTCGCAATTACTGTAATTCGTACAGGCGAGCGCTTACGTTGAGCAATCAACTCTAATTTTGGGGTTTATGATGTTATACATTTATGATGCCGAAAAGCTTCCTCAATAAAAAACGTCTGCTAAGTTGGGTGTGTGCACATAGCTTCCTCGTTTACCTATCATGAATGTATAGATCATAGAAAAGTTTTAAATGTTCTTGAAGAATTCCAAAGCGGAAAAGGGTAAATCAAAAAAAATTTGAAAGTCCCACCTATAAAGAAATTTGTTTACTATTTTCCTCCGTAGTGACGACGTTCACTATAAACTCGTTGAAACTGAAATGCAAAATGTAACTGAATTGTGGCTTAGAGAATATACCAAAACAAAAACGGTGGGTACAGCTTTCGTACAAGTACGCAACCACGAGGGACATTTTATGTCTTTGTGCCTCCTCCCTCACCCCCACCACGTACCTCGTACTTTATTTTTTTAGTTTAAAAATGTTTGGTTTAAAATAATAAATGAGAGACACAAAATTACAATACAAATGTTTATTTATTTACATATATACATACCTACATCATTCCATACATATATTATTATTATCAGAGTTTGTAATGCTAAGTAGAGGCCGATGATATGAAAAGTATGACGTGTAAGCTAGGGTTTGTATATATGACACGTTACGGGTAAAGACTCCATCGACGCATGTCATATTTCGCGTTGATGAGACGACCGCAGAATTATTTAATTCGCATCCAAACGTTTCAGTCATAAATGTACAAAATTTCAATCCCTCATCTGAACGCAAATCGATGTTGAAATCACCTCAAATCACAACTGGCAAATCATACAGCTTGAGTTTGTCGATGAAACGAAACAAACCTCTAAGTTTAATCGAGTACGGTAGTAGATATCGCTCGAAGAACTCGATTTTATCGTCTAATGATGTTCCATTAGAAAGATATGTCACTGCAAGTAGAACACGCTCTCCGTCGATCGTAGTTTCTGCTTTGCATACATCTCCAATGTCTGTTGATATCACACTACATTCTTTGAGTGCGGTTTCCTCTCTGTTGATACGGATGATCGGTCTGCCACAGCTACGCAAAGAGCTTGAATCCGATTTCTATCTACACCACCAGCCATATTACCGTTATTGCGTTTATGTTGGTTTATAAGTGAGTAATTTTCAATTTCGATGTGTTCGGTGTCGAATAACCAGATTTCAGAGAATGCGAGTAAACCACACAAAGTCGGCCCTTATATCGGGCAAGTGTGCGCGCAAGAATTGAACATTTAGTGAACATAACGAGAGTTCACGCATCGGCTCCTTGGCCGATTTGGGAAGTTTCCGTTTCGTCGATGGTCCATTGGATGATTGTTGATGCTTCACGAAATGTTTCGTCGTAACTGGTGGTGCCTTATACACAGCTTCTTATATACACACTCACGAGTGCACTTCATAAAAATTTTGTTAAACATAAACACAGTCCGAGCTTCATCTCCAAGACTCGTACATCTCCAAGAGATAATTCGTTTATCGGTTGTTTGGTCTTAAATTTTTTATTTTTTTATTTTTTTATTTTTACAAAGGTAAAAATTCATTAACAGAACAATCAAACAATAACTAGATAACTAAAACTTAATCGCTCAACCATGGGAGAGATGCTCCATCCTCCATCCCTAAGGACCTCAACCTCCTCCGTGTCCCAGGTATTCTTTGAGAAACTGCTTTCAGTATGGCCATTTGAATTTTTACCCTGGTCCACCCCAAGACTTGTGGGTAGGGTCGGCTCTTAAAATTATGTCTTTACTCATATAAAGCTTGCAATCGTGTTCACAATATAAATTATTGAGAATAATCACCTGTTTGTAAACAATTATTTAAACAATCACGCTCATACCGCAGCTTGTCAGCCACGCACTCCGCTGTGGTTAACGTAATATGGTTAGGTAAATCGAGAGCTATCCAACGAGTGGTGAACCATTTTTGTACGATGATAACTGGCGAAGTTAAAGTTCCGTAGCAACGAATCGGTTGTACGTGAAAATCATTGGAAATTTTTCATAACGCTTTCTTCGTCACACAGTAACGTCACACTTTTCTAGTTATTTGCCATATTAAAGACATAAAACGTCAAAAAAGCGTGAAATGTCAGGTCAATTGAGAAACGAAAAAATGATACTCAATGTAATTTACATTTGTGCAGGCGCAGAATGAACTGATGAGTTGAAAGCAATGAAATAGATACGCGACAATCTACAACATAAACCGCGCAGTTGCTGACAATTTCATCAACATCGGATGAAAATTAAGGTCATTAAAAGTATTTCACATTGGCGCATGCGCAGTAGCTATTATGATACAATCGTGTTGAAATTGACATGAGGTAATCAAGTCATCTTCTTCCAACTATCATCCAAATTTAAGCGAAATCGAACGACTAGAGTGTGAAAATATGGAGCATAATGGAATTTAAGTTTGCGCATGCGCAGAATGAAGTATTGATTTGGCAACAATGAAACTGATACGGCACCATCTACAATCTAACCCGCACATTCTCTGACAATTTCATCGAAATCGGATGAAAACAGTGGAAATTAATGTTGTTACACGGATTTCACATAGTCGCATGCTCAGTAGCTATCAATGATTCAATCATGTTGAAATTAAATGGGATGATCAAATCGTCATCCCCCAACTATCATCCAAATTTGAAATTGGACGATTAGGCCGGAAAAAAATGAAGCATAATGGAATTTACGTTTGCGCATGCGCAGAGTGAATTATTGATTTGGTAACAATGAAACTGACAGGGTACCGCGCCTAACTCGCTCAGTCCCTGAAAATTTCATCCAGATCGGATGACAACTGTGGAAATCAGGCTTGTTACAAGGATTTCCAATTGGCGTATCCGCAATAGCTATTAATAATACACACACACAAGCTCCCTCCCTCACTCTCTCTCTCTTTCTCTCGCTCTCGCTTGCTCTCTCTTTTAGCGAATTTTTGAAGAAAATTAAGCTATTGCTCTCGCCTCAAAATTTGTAGAATGTGAATTTTTGAAAAGATTTCAGAAATCCGTTTCAGGCTATTCTGAATCATATTCTGAAGTTTAACGCGCTTTTTAGCGAATTTTCTTAGAAAATAAAGCTATTGCAATGGCTCCAAAAATTTTAAAATACAAATTTTCAAAAATTTTCTTCATCGAAATCTGTTTTGAGGCATTCTGAAATGATTCCTGGATTTTAACGCTTTTTTATATGTATATATATATACATATATATATATATATATATATATATATATATATATATATATATATATATATATATATATATATATAGAAACAAGGGAAAGGACAGAAGGAGAGATAAGATTAGGTAATTACCTGAACGTTTCGCTTCTAGCGTTTCATTTAAGATTATATATATATATATATATATATATATATATATATATATATATATATATATATATATATATGTCATTCCAGACGATAACTCTCGATAGAATTGAGATAAAAACTTCGTTGTTTCGCCAAAAAATCAAGCATTTCAAAAGAAAGGATGAGTTCGTTGGACAACACTTTTTGAGCACATTAAATTGGTCAAATTTCAAAAAATGTACTTAAACAATCACTAAAAAAGGAAAAAAACCGCTAAAAATTAACAAATTTCTATTTTTTAGTAGAATGCTACTAGAAAAAAATTAATCGAACATGAACTAGGACATTTAAAAATTTAAGCACAAAATTGTACTGAAAAATGTACTTAAATTTCATTAAAATAAGCTAAAAATCGATAGGAACAATTGAAAAAATTGTAAAAATCCACAAAATCGTTTGTTCATTGGAATATTACTGACAAAAAGTTAGTTTGCTATAAAATGTATAATAAAATGTTTATTTGTCCCCAAAGTGCTCAAATTTCAACAGAATTTAACATAAATGTAATACGACCATTTATGAAAATTCGCTGCATGATCATGATGTATGTATGTATGTGTCATTCCAGACGATAACTGTCCATAGAACAGTGCTAGAAACTACAAACAAATTTTAAAATGTTAAGGACACAAAACTAAAGGTCAAGTTCGTTGGCAAGCATGATCGGGTTATATCTTCGGGTTGAAATTTTCAAAAATGTAGTCAAAAATTTCAGAATAGCCTGTTTTTTGCGATTTGTTGTGCGAAATAATTTTTTCAGCATACTAACATGTGGTATATTCGGAATCAGCGTAAAATTTCCTATGAGAATATGTATCAAGTTTTCAAAAATTTCAAATTTGAAAAATCAGTCAAAAATCGAAATAATGCCGTTCGCTAGTTGTAAAAATCGGTAATATGTGCATGAAACATTTTTGCCATAAAATTAATAGTTAACAATTTCCTAGCACTCGAAAAACTCAAATTTCAAATCATATCAACATTATACAATACGATAATTTACAAAAATTCACTCATACGATCATGCTGCATGACTGGAACTTTTTTCTTGTGAAATGTTTGTCTTGTCGTGGCACTATTACATTAAATTCAGGATCCACTGTATGCAGTTGATGTTCAATAATTTGCATTTCATTATCCATCCAACTTTTTTCGAGTCCAGTCCGTGAGATATTGATGTCGCGGTGTTGAAATATTATGTGACGTGAGGCCTGCGCAACTCTGACAACTTCTTTAGAAGGCAAGCGGTTCCCGTGGAAGTCACTGGGCGTCTAGAGGAAGTTTAATCCGCTACCTCTGCTCTAATTTTCATCATCCTGTTTCAAGTCTCTCCATTACTTTTCTGCGCTAAAATCCACCGATTTCACAATCATGTTACATACAGATTTGCTTATTAAGCGTTGTAAAATGGCATTTAACTCTTGCACTTTCACGTTCAGACCGCCCAATTAGTTAATACCTTGCAAGGTTCACTTCCTCATTACTACTAGGGAAGTTCCATAATCATACACAGGAAGTTTAAACTTTTAGCAAATTTTCGTAGAAAATAAAGCTATTGCAATGGCTCGGTAAATTTTAAAATAATAATTTTTGAAAAATTTCTTCATTGAAATCCGTTTTGAGGCATTCTGAAACGATTCCTGAAGTTTGCGCATAATAAATTATATAGGTCTATGTATATGGTGGTCTGAGAGCTTTAATTTTGTTGTCCCGGGCTTCTGTGGATGACAGTGTGGTTGTTCATGTGCAGTTTGGACCAACCTGTCATTTTTGTTTTTTGAGATGGATATGACTTTTGGCTGGGGGTCAAGGAATTTTTCGGGACACTTTTTTTTCTCCTCAAAAAATGCAACGCTCCGGCACTTTAGATTATTATTAACTCGAAGAGTGAAGGCCAGGTAGAAATCAATGAGGTTGCTACTACGGCAATGAAGTACCTAATTCCGCCTTCCTCAACAACCGACTTAGACTTCTGTTTTAGCATGGAACGAAAGTAGCGCGGGAGTTTTTACTTTCCCAACATCCCAACAGAGTGGAAAGTAATGTCCATTTTTACGTTCCCAACATCCCAACAGAGTGGAAAGTAATGTCCATTTTTACTTTCCCAAAATCCCAACAGAGTGTAAAGTAATGTCTACAACTTTGACATATCCATGATCTATTGTTTTTCCCCTCAAGGGAGAAATTTATATATGGTTTATGCGAAGTGAATTAACGTTTAACTGTCTATACGGTTTACTTGATTTGGCGTGATATGTCACTAAGAGTTTGTAGAAGGACTTGGAGAACATAGGATATGGTGAATCTTGGTTTGTTACTAATGAAGGCCTAACCGTCGGAATCGATTTAACATTGTAACTTTCCGTATTGTTTGTATTCGTTCATTTATTAAAATTATTAATTTATTACAATTTAATTTAATTTATTACAATAAATTTATTTAATTTATTACAATAAATTATTAATTTATTACAATGAAATTAGTACAATTCTCATTTTTTTGAAGTGATTGAGGAGGTCGGTGGTGCGGGGAAAGAATTGAAGAGCGGAAAGGAGCGATGCAAGGTACCGAGAAGGGGAGAGTCATGTCAACGACCATTTTCTTTAGGTCACTTCCCCTTAGCGCTCCTAGCGGTGGAACTTGTTAGTTCGGAGCTCCATTAGCCTGCTACGTCCAGAGGATAACCTGATAGCTGAGCTGGGTTCAGGAATAACCTAAGAGGCGGGAGCTACAAGAGCCGAGAAGGGGGAACTACTTATATCCATCAGAGGCGTTAGAAAGGCGCGAAACTGAAATAGAAATCTAATATAACAGTATTTAAATACCTACAGACAAATTTTTAAAGATGTCCGTCCACAATAAGCCTATATTGTACCTACAAGCAAATCCTCAATCTGTCTACACTTACAGTGCCAAGCGTTTTCAGAATAATGTCCTGTTAAGCTGCGTCAACGCGTACCCTTATTTCAGAAACGACAGATTACACTACGAGCTGCAAGTTGAATCTGTCAATGAGATGGAACGCAAACAAGCCAATTCTCATCAAATTTGATATTAACACCGAATGTGTTTTTGCGATCACCAACCGGTTAAAAACTGAAACGAAGTTATGTAACGAAAAAACGACATGCGATACCGATAAACTTTGTAGCTAACCTTCGCTTCATTAACAACAGTTGCTGTGCGTTGGATTACCAGACTCCAAGTTACGTATGCATTATTATTATCGTTTAATAATGATTAACAGGACGTTTCCATTTGTTTTCGTCACGTGACGAGCGTCACGTCACAGTGGGGTTTTCTATTGATTTTCACGTACAACCAATGCGTTACTAGGGAAGTGTAACTCCCTCAGTTTTCATAGCAGGAAAATCGTTCGCCACTTTTTGGAATGCTCTCATTTTATCACAACATCTCATGATTCCTAAGCCTCTGTAGTGTCAAGGAAAGCTGATTTATTACGCTAAGTTATAAACTAATATTGCTAAGTAACCATAATGAACTGATAGTGTGTATATTTAATCATTATTAAATGATCTGACTGTAGAACCGTAGGTGCACCGTCCGTTTTTTAAAAATTATTATGTAATGAGGTAAAATTAACATTAAAAACGCAAAAACATATTCTAGGTACCTACACAAAATTATTGTGTAGTTCAGATAAGTCTGATGAAGATACAGAACGAGGGGGTTTCGCTACATCAACTCCGTCACCGACTCAGCATCAGAAAGAAACTCCTCGAGCTCCAACTCCTGTACCACCTCCCATTAACACATTCTCTGACATCCTACATACCCCAAAAAGGAGCAAGACTATAAAAACTTTCTGAGGAAATACATTAATTGCCACGGTATAGAATTAAACGAGGGACTTTTCGAGCCAAACAAAGATGTTACAGCAGACTTCCAAGAAAGTACTACAATATGATAAGAAACCCAAAACAGAACCAAAAACCAAAAAAGTTCAAGTCATGCAGCATGACCGTCTTAGCGAATTTTCGAAAATTATCGTATTCTTTAATGTTAAACTGTTTTCAAATCAGAGCATTTTAAGTGCAATGAAATTCTCAACTATTAATTTTATGGTAAAAAACGTATTTTAAATAATAACCTGCTATTCAAACATGGTTCTAGGATTGGTTATACAGGGATACTTCCATAAGAGTAGTTCAATCTGAATTTGGACAATGTTTCATGCAAATATTACCGATTTTTACAACTAGCGAACGGCATTATTTCGATTTTTGACTGATTTTTCAACCTTGAAATTTTTGAAAACTTGATACATATTCTTATAGGAAATTTTACGCTGATTCCGAATATACCACATGTCAGTATGCTGAAAAAATTATTTCGCACAACAAATCGCAAAAAACAGGCTATTTTGAAATTTTTGACTACATTTTTGAAAATTTCAACCCGAAGATGTAATCCGATCATGCTGGCCAACGAACTTGAACTTTCGTTTTGTGTCCTTAACATTTTAAAATTTGTTTGAAGTTTCTAGCACAATTCTGCGGACAGTTATCGTCTGGAATGACACATACATACATACATACATACATACATACATACATACATACATACATACATACATACATACATACATACATACATACATACATACATACATACATATATACATACATACATACATACATACATACATACATTAAAATGCGTTAAACTTCAGAATATGATTCAGAATACCCTGAAACGGATTTCTGCATAAATTTTTTTCAAAAATTCACATTCTACAAATTTTGAGGCGAGAGCAATAGCTTAATTTTATTCAAAAATTCGCTAAAACAAGATAAAAGACGACTGGTTTTGCTTTATCTGTTCCACTACTGAAGTTCTTGATATGAGATCATGCTCTGCTTGTGGTAAATACGTTCACGAAGAGTGCGTCGGCCTGACCAAGGAAGACAAGTGAGTATTTCTCTGCCCTGAATGTAATATTTGAAAATCATGACATTCAAGTACCTAAGTACGTTTTACTTTAAGACTGAATTGTAACAATATTGCTCAAATAAGTATTTCTGCTCAATTTAGTACAAATTATAATTATTAATGCGTTCTTTTGTTCATTTTTCTCGTTTTTCATTTGTATTTAACTATCTAAATTGTTTGAAAATAAATACGGTTAAGTTAAAAATGATCAAAATGAATTTAAATAGTGTGGTTCGACAGTGGCCATATTACCACCCCCAGAAAACGATTGGCCATTAAACCACCCCCCCCCCCCTGTGGGCCACATTACACCCCCTGGCCATATTACCAGAAAAAACGAAACGCTTGCATACGAGTCTGCAACACATTGGGACTTTTTATGTCTTTAGTTGCAGACCTTTATGTGTTGCAGACTCGTATGCAAGCTCTAAGAGCCACTCAGCTGATCCGGACCCTGGGCATCGTCAAGTAAATGTCCTAAAGAGACTACATACGAAATTACAGCTTCCTAGAGTGTAAAACATAGAAATTAGCTTTAAGAGCCACTCATCTAATCCGGACCCTGGGCATCGTCAAGCAAATGTCCTAAAGAGGCTACATACGAAATTACAGCTTCCTTGAGTGTGGAGCATAGAAATTACCTATTAAAATGATTTAACCACCGCTTCACAAATCAAACCGTTCTCGCAATATTTGGATCACCTGCTATGAATCAAATCATCGAAACACCACCTCAATGAAATCATCAGAAATTAACAAGCGGTGGCAATCATGTTCACAATATCAATTATTGAGAATGATCACCTGAGTGTACACAATTATTCAAATAACCTTGCTCATAACTCAGCTTGTTGGCCACGCACTTCGCAGTAGTTAATATAGTATGGTTGGATAAATCGAGAGATTTCGAACGAATGGTCAACGAATTTTGTGGGATGAAAAGCGACGAAGTACCATTTCCTTAGTAAGCGGAAATCATCAAAATATTTTCGTGAGCAATTTTCCGTGACGTTTTTTTAGTTTATGTGCCATAGCAAAGACATAAAATGTCAAAAATAAACGTTTTGGGAAGAGTGAATTTAAAAATATTAATGTAATAATTTGAAAAAATAGGTCACATCATGAAAGTAAATACAATTCCTTACCGTTTGGCGCCAAGAACGCAATTTCAACAATGACTATCCGCCTCATACAAGCCTTTCCAGTTAATTGTGGCCATATTACCCCCACCTACCTTAGTTTCATATTGAGTATGGAAAAAGAATCAACAACGGGCCGAATTTTATGATTACAATTTAGGCAACTCTACTCGGCTTTCTATTTCGTCTTCTTTCGACTTGTGGCTTCGATTTTTATCACAGGGTTATGTAAATGGATATAGAATTAATCTAATATGATATTTGATAATAAGCTTTTATTTCGTTTTCCCAATATTTATGAAATCATGTTATTCATCACTGAGAATGTTAAAAAATATAATAAAATGAGTGTCTATGCACGTTTAATGCCTGAATGAGTCACCCATGAGGACTCGGAGATGAGGTAATTCCCCTATGACATCATTCCGCTTTCTTTACACCGCTGTTTCGACCTATTCCAAGCATTAATACCCTCCATATTGCACATTTTCGGACAGCTCTTGAAAAAATCTTTCGGCTGATGAAGCAAAATAAAATTGGTGAAACGGTCCATTACCTCGCGTTCATAATATGGAGTCTAATATCTACAGACCCTACAGGCTTAGAATTCGGCGATCGTGCAACATCCCATTACACAACCGCTAGGAAGGCAAGTTATACGTATAGGGTTGAAAAACAGATTATGTTTTCTCTCGTAGCCTCTCTTTTTGTTTGGTTGGAATTTTTTCCAAGTCGAGTCGGATGATGACTTAATAATCTCGATGGCTCTTCGGGGTCAAGACAGAACCGACCGCCAGCGGCCTTTCTGCGGCAGAAGCGGGTGAAGTCGGTGCTGACCTACGAGCTTTGAACGAAACGCGAGATATAAGTGTATAAGTTGTAAGTACCTATCTAACTAAAAAAATAATAGTGGAACCGCAGGCGATGGCGTAATGTGAAATGGGAAATGAAAGGAACTTGATGGAGTCCCCTTTTCAATTCCGCATCATTCAATGGTACCTGCTCCTGCATTCCTTAGTGACCAACCTGAAGAAGAGACTGCAAAATTAACTGACAGCGATAAAAAAAAAAAAACCTACCACAAAGAAAATCAGTGATGTAAAACTGATGACAACGAGAGATTTAATCCTTGCTTTCTTAGATCACATTTCAACATGGAATATCTATGAACCTTCAGTTAACACTTTGAAAACATTTAACAATCACGTCACGAAAATAGCGCGGAAGAAAGCTATGATTTTCTCTGGCGTACTATAATTTCGTATCATATTGATGCAAATATGCACATAGTTACAGTATTCTTCTTCGTGTATTGGTTATTTAGACAGGATTCAGCCAAGGCGTGGAAACACAACTTCAAATCATCTCTACTCCCACTTTATTTTTTGAAACGTTTCAGGCCAACACTTAGCCCATCTTCAGGCAAAACCTAATACAGTAGGAACCCTACCATAAAATCCATAAATCAAAAGCCCAGAAGTAAATCTGAATACTAAAACATGAATAAAAAAAAAAAAACCTAGATACCTTGATGGAATAAAAAAAGGTCATTGTAAGTAAACATCAGTTCGAGAATCAGAACATTGTCACATCTCAATATCCAAAATTAAAAAGAAATAACTAATATACATGTAACTAATAAGAAAAAAGGTAAAAATTTACATATATCCAACAAGACATTAAAAAACAATGATAACAATGGGAACAACCTGGATAACCAGGTTGTTCCCATTGTTATCATTGTTTTTTAATGTCTTGTTGGATCTATGTAAATTTTTACCTTTTTTCTTATTAGTTACATGTATATTAGTTATTTCTTTTTAATTTTGGATATTGAGATGTGACAATGTTCTGATTCTCGAACTGATGTTTACTTACAATGACCTTTTTTATTCCATCAAGGTATGTATTTGTTTTTTTTGACATTTCATATCTTTGCTATGGCACACAACCAAATTTTCGTTATGTTACGTTACGTAACGAAATATGCTCAATTTCTGATGATTTCCGCTTACAACCGAGACGTTGCTAGGGAAATGGTACTTCGTCGTTTTTCATCCCACAAAATTCGTTCACCATTCGTTCGAAAGCTCTCGATTTATCCAATCATATTATGTTAACTACTGCGAAGTGCGTGGCCAACAATCACAGTTATGAGCATGGTTATTTGAATTATTGTTTACACACAGGTGATCATTCTCAATAATTGATATTGTGAACATGATTGCAACCGCTTGTTAATTTCTGATTGCATACGAGTCTGCTACACATACCTACGCGTCTGCAACTGAAGACATGAAATGTTCCAATGTGTTGCAGACTCGTATGCAAGCGTTTCGTTTTAGTTATGAAATATACACATTCATTTCAACGAATTAATTGAAATACCCGGGGCAATGTAATGGGCATCTTTTCACGCTCCTCAAGAGCCTGAAGTAATGCTGAAAACACTACTGCATCCTGCTCCTATGGTGATATCTAATTCAAACTTCAAAGCAGAGTATGTGTGTTAATGATTAGCATTTACAAAAAGATAAAATTGGAGGGCACTACACGGTAAAGCAATTCTACCGTCCGTAAACTGGATTTTCTCACTTGTTGAAATTGTCATCCCGTCTATTTATTATTATTTTTGTTTCTTCTTTTTTATTCATGTTTTAGTATTTAGATTTACTCTGGGTTTTTGATTTGTGAATTTTATGATAGGGTTCCCACTGTTATAGGTTTTGCCTGAACATGGGCCAAGTTTTGGCCTGAAACGTTGCAAAAAATAAAGTGGGTGTAGAGATGTGTTGAAGTTCTGCACCCCTTGGCTGAATCCTGACTAAATAACCAATACACAATGAATATGCAGCCGACTAATTCCACAACAGTATTCTTCTTCGCTAGAGTCACTATCACAGTTTTCGAATAATTCGTGGAAGGTTTTAATTTCCTAAGGTAAACAGAAGTTTAGCTCGATCAGCAGATCAGGATGGCGCCTGGTATTTAAGTACCTAAGTCTCTTGATGTCCCAGAGAGGCTTCCGAATACATTTTAATTTTCTATAGTGAACAGGAGATAATTTAGCTCACTCAGCTGATCAGGAAGGTCATTTAATTAGTCAGTTAATATCGCAGAGGGGCTTTCAACCATGTCGATCCAGGCTCAACCATAAAAAAAAAAAAAACGGCGAACTCATAAAATATAATAAATAAAGGTACCTATAAACGCAAAAATATTCCAGCAAGAAACAAGTATACTATAGGTAAATCAGCTAACTTACTCAGAGGTGAATTACAGCGTGAATATCACACTACTCAGCGACCAACTGATCAGTAAATACATCACAGGTTGCAAACAGGTACACAAATCAACAACTTCATATGGTAAGTATTAGAGAAGGAACAAAAATAATATTAGGAGATTAAAGTTAAAAATGTAAACTGGATAGAGATGGGTTTGACAGGAGGTTGGCATAATCGGGAAGGCGCACGGTGAAGGTTTTGTTTAATGGGAATAATTAGTGGGCTGGAGATTATTAGGGTCAGAAGGATGTCCCACAGCTGGTTTATCTCACAGGGAAATGTGAACAGGCACTTGGGGAACTTGTTCGGTCCGATAAGCTGACGAGGCACGAGAGCGTCACCTGTTTGGAATTCGGAACTGCCGGGGGATATATTATCCGTCACATCATAAATATTACCCCTGTCATAAGGATCTCATAAAAAAGAAAAACAAATTCACGGAATGTGATCTCACCTGTGAGTGAAGCAGTGGGACCTACTATTTTCACATTTCAATTTTGAGGTCTGCACTCGACCAAACCTTCAAAATTACATAGATTACAAACAAGCTTTTCATCCACTATATTATAAAAACGTCTGCCAAGTTGGGTGTGGCACATGGCTTTCTCGTTTACCTATCATGAATGTATAGATCATTGAAAAGTTTTAAATGATCTTGACAAATTCCATACCGGAAGAAAGTACAGGGTGCGGCAGAGAGGACGGATGGTTTTAAAAAAATCATAAAATAGTTAATTTTTACTCAAAAACAAATTTATTGATGCAATCAGGTTCGCAAGGAAATAGTATTTGAGACAGTCAAGTGTGAAAAATTACATCAGGCATGTGGTGGCCGAAATTGTTGATGCAGTGCTGGAGGCGTTCTTGGAAGTTCGCGTAGACTCTCTCCAACATAACGCTACGTCGGAATGACCATCAACTTCTTTTTCCCCTGAATCACGACGGCGACGTGTTCCAACCCGACGTGTGTGGTTCCAGCAGGATGGGGCGACCGCCCACACAGCCAGAGCATCAATGGACGATATTCGCCCTCTCTTCCCTGGTCGCCTTATTTCCAGGTTTAGCGATGTTCATTGGCCTCCTCGGTCTCCAGATTTATCCATATGCGATTTTTTCTTATGGGGCCACCTCAAGGCTTAGAGTATACGAGAACAAACCCCGAACTCTGGACGAATTGAAGGACGCGATTCGCGTGGAAGTCGCCCAAGTTGAGAGAGTATGTTGGAGATAACGCCCAAGAACGCCTCCAGCACTGCATCAACAATTTCGGCCACCACATGCCTGATGTAATTTTTCACACTTGACTGTCTCAAATACTATTTCCTTGCGAACCTGATTGCATCAATAAATTTGTTTTTGAGTAAAAATTAACTATTTTATGATTTTTTCAAAACCATCCGTCCTCTCTGCCGCACCCTGCATTTCAAGAAGTAGCGTGAAATGCCATAATCAGTCAATTAAGAAACGAAAAAATGATACTCAATGTAATTTACGTTTGTGCAAGCGCAGAATGAGCTGATGAGTTGAAAACAATGAAATAGATACGGGACCATCTACAACCTAAACCGCGCATTCGCTGACAATTTCATCAATATCGGACCAAAAATGTGGAAATTAAGGTCATTATAAGTATTTCACAATGGCGCATGCGCAGTAGCTATTAATGATACAATCATGTTAAAATTGATCAAATCTTCAGTGGGATGGTCAAATCTTCATCCCCCAACTATCATCCAAATTTGAGCGAGAACGGACGACTGAGGCGTGAGAAAATGATGCTTGGTAGGATTTAGGTTTGCGCATGCGCAGAGTGAGGTATAGAGTCACAAACGATGAAACTGATAGAAGTGAAAAAAAAGTCCAGTCATGCAGCATGACCCCATGAGCGAATTTTTGAAGTTACATACGTACATAATTAGAACTTCTTCATAATTTCATGGCTGATATTTTCTAAGCCACAGTCAGTATTAAAGTTACATCATGTCCTAAAACAGTTGAGCGTGAAACTATAAGAGAGCGACCGAGAGAATCGGAGGACGGAATATTTCACAGAGTAAACTCATCAGTTGTGATTACTTTATTTATTTATTTTTTTTTATTTTTTTTAACAAGCACCTACCTACTACCTACGTTTTAAACAGCATGGTTCTAGGATTGTTTATACAGGAATACTTCCATAAGAATAGTTCAATCTGAATTTGGACCATGTTCCATGCAAATATTACCGATTTTTACAACTAGCGAACGGCATTATTTCGATTTTTGACTGATTTTTAAACTTTGAAATTTTTGAAAACTTGATACATATTCTTATAGGAAATTTTACGCTGATTCCGAATATACCACATGTTAGTATGCTGAAAAAATTATTTCGCACAACAAATCGCAAAAAACAGACTATTTTGAAATTTTTGACTACATTTTTGAAATTTTCAACCCAAAGATGTAATCCGATCGTGCTGGCCAACGAACTTGAACTTTCGTTTTGTGTCCTTAACATTTTAAAATTTGTTTGAAGTTTCTAGCACAATTCTACGGACAGTTATCGTCTGGAATGACACATACATATATACATATATACATACATACATACATACATACATAAAAAAATGCGCTAAACCAGAATATGATTCAGAATAGCCTGAAACGGATTTCTGCATAAAATTTTTTCAAAAATTCACATTCTACAAATTTTGAGGCGAGAGCAATAGCTTAATTTTCTTCAAAAATTCGCTAACATATATTCTTGCCTCGAAGGAACGCCGTACCCACCTCATGGTGCCGCGGCGCCTCCTCTCCCTCCACCCCCGCTCACCCCCCTCACCACCCACCGTGACCCCCTGCCAAGCGTGCCAGGCGTGCGTCTAACACTCAAAGCCTCGAAAAAGACACTTTTCCGCCCGTTTTTGGCCCATAGCATCTATGCGAGTAAAGCGATCGGTATGGTTAAACGTTAGGACCAACTAGACCCCAAATGGAGTCTATGTGCGAAAGAACGGGTTTTTAAAGTAAATTCTTAGGCCTTTTATGGCCCGGACGGCGAACGGCGGACGGACATTTCAAATTTGGATTCTACGCACCTTGAAACGTAAAGTGGCAAAGTTTGTGGGGGGGGGGGTTATAAAATTTTTTTGCTACACGATCACATAGGCTTATTATTGGAAATAATAAACCAGAAGCTTCAAAATTGTGTTTACCTAATTAATATTTTTACGATCTGATTCCGCACATTTAAAGATCTCCTAAAAATCTATAATTTAAAAAAAATTTTGAAATCGGACCAGGGATCACGGAGATAGGGATAACATAAGGTTGTTTTGGAGGGGGTTCCAAGTCCACTCAAGGGATAATTCAGAGTTTTGGAATTGAATCGTTTTGTTTTTTCATGCTCTACAACTTTACTACGTACATACATTTCTGTAGGGCGTCCGGTTTAGGAATTACTAGAGAAAGACTTTAAAATGGGCAAATTAAGCCATCTTTATGAGGTCACCATTTTGTATTCCACCAATTTTGAGATGGCAGACCATGATTTTCTCACTAAGAACAGACTAAATTTAGGAAATATGATCCCAAACGTTCTCCTCACATTAGGTACTACCTATTTTCGGCCTTGGCTCCTGCACTATATCGCCTACGGCTACACCATCGCGTTCAGCGCCAAAAAAATCTTTGAAATGAGTTCCCGAAAACCCAATACCCTCCCCTGATCCTTATTCTTTTAGCTAATTTTTGTAGAAAGTGAGGCTATTGCAATGGCTCGAAAAATTTTAAAATCAAAATTTTGTAAAATTGACGTTATAAAAAAATTATGTTTGCACATGCGCATGAACCTCTTTCGACAATGAGATTTATGTAAACGTAGGTACTACTTAATACTCTCCAAATCATGAAAAACTTTGAATCATGGATACCTACCAATCTTTTTGGGCACTATTTTTTCTCATTTATGAATAGTTTTTCACGCTTTTGACCCATTTTGAGCGAAAGGTTGCGTTTTGAGGCAACCGGACGGGGCGAGACGCCGCTTCCAAGACCTCATCTCCAGGCAACGCCAACGCTCCCACCCAGGACGTCATCCCCAGGACGTCCCGAAAAAAGCTCTCCCGCACCTCCCCCGGGACCTCCGGCACCCTCCCGAGACCTCCTGCATCCCCTCGGGACGCCCTCCTATATAGCCCACCACCACCGGGCCCTCGACGCTCAATCCGTGTTCAACCCCCGTTCCAGTCGCATCCCTTCGAAAATGAAGCTCGCCGTCTTCTGTTTACTCCTGGTAATGTACCTCAACCCCAAAACCAAATTCAATTAACCCAACGTAATCATAAACAACCTAATTACTAATTAAGATCAGGTCGACAATTAGGTGACGGTCAGACGAACCGACACAACGGAATTTGGACTTACGGAGACAAATTTGTTTCGAAAAAGTGATAAAGTGTTCGAAGTGATTGTGAATTTATCGTGGAATTTGAAGTGCAGTGACTCAGGTACGTGCGATGCTTCACAACCAATCCAAGGAAGCACCTTTAGAAAACCTCAAGAAAAGAAAAGAAAAATTTAATATTAAGTACTAAGGTGCCCGCTATTTTGAGAAATTTGGATGACCTCCACCCGAAATTTTGTTTAAAATTTCAAATAAATGGCCCCTGAATTTTTTCAGATTTTTTGCATAACAAAAATCTACGCCGACAGCTCGATTTTGATTTTTGAAAACGCTTTTGGTGCCAATATCGGACTTTTGAGTATAACTTTTACAAACCTCTTTGTAAAATTGTGAAACTTCGTATACTTACGTTTTTAAGGTCGCTGAACTCGAATACGCAGTCAAAACAAGTCGACAGCAACAACTTTTGATAGTTTGGAATCTCAAAAAATCAAGTAAAAAAATGACCACTTTTTCAAAACTCATTGTAAAATTATGAAAATTCGAATTCTCATGTTTTTTGAATCGCTGAACTCGAATTCGCTGTCAAAAAATCAAAATTCTAACAGAAACACGTAAAAATACGAATTTTTATAATTTTACAATGAATTTTGAAAAATTGTCATTTTTTGACATGATTTTGACGATTTTGAGATTCCAAACTATCAAAAGTTGTTGTAAAAAACCGAAAATTCGTATTTTTACGTATTTTTCTTAGAATATTCATTAAATTCAACAAAAAAAGCAAAATTTTAATATTTAATATTTTATTCTTATTTCATTGGTATTTACGTCGCTAAACTCAAATTTGATGTTGAAAATTCATTATGAACAGAAAAAAATTATAATTATACCAAACTGTCAAAAGTTGTTGCTGTCGACTTGTCTTGACTGCCTATTCGAGTTCAGCGTCCTCAAAAACTTAAGTATACGAAGTTTCAAAATATTACAAAGAAGTTTGTAAAAGTTATATTCAAAAGTCTGATATTGGCAAAAAAAAAAAAAAAAAAAAAAAAAAAACGAATTTCAAAAACCAAAATCGAGCTACCGGCATAGGCTTTTGTTATGCAAAAAATCTGAAAAAATTTAGGGGTCATTTTTTTTGACAATATAAACCAATTTCGGGTTGAGGTCATCAAAATTCCACCTTTCTCAAAATAGCGGGCACCCTATTAAGTACTTTGTGAAATATATAAACCAGATTGAACTGCTAATCCTTACGAGCAAAGTTTTGTTCAAAACTGCAATACTTTTTACACTTTTCAACAAATTTTTTACTTTAAAAGAACGAATTTGACAATTTCTTGGTACATGCCAATGTTATAATTAATATTTATATAATTGAAATATTATTTCAATTCTTAGTTACACCAAAACGTACCTAAATAGGTATTTTAATCAATATTGAGCAAAATGGATGAATTCTACAAATTTATGTGACTTTTTGTCAAATATTTTTGATCTGTGAAACAGTAAATTGCTTTTTAATTTCGCCACTTAAGCAAACAGTTCGGGTTTGTGAAATTTAAACTTTTTTAGAATTGATATTCGAATAACAAGACAATTTAAAGGGCTGTGGGGATTTTTTTTTAAATTTGAGGTACAATTTCAGTAGTTTTATTACGTTTTTATGCAATAAAAACGATGATTTTCGAAATCTTTACTAATCCGATTTTTAATTTAATCTGATTTTTTAAATTTTCAGGGGATGCGCGGGTTAGGTTGTAGATGCTCCCCTATAAGTTTCATTGTTGCCAAATCAATACTTCATTCTGCGCATGCGCAAACGTAAATTCTATCAAGCATCATTTTCTCACGCCCTAATTGTCCGATCTCACTCAAATTCGGATGATAGTCGTGGGATGACAATTCGATCATCTTATATCAATTTCAACATGTATCTATTTCTGCACATGCACCAATGTGAAATACTTGTAATGACCTTAATTTCCACAGTTTTCATCTGATTTAGATGAAATTGTCAGCGATTGCACGGTTTAGGTTGAAGATGGTCGCGTATCTATTTCACTGGGCTGTGGGGAATTATTTTTAATATTTGAAGTACAATTTCGGTAGTTTCATTACCTTCTTATACAAGAAAAACGTTGATTTTCGTAATCTTTACTAATGTGATTAATTTCTGGAGGCGAAATCATCAATTTTATTCTCCTATTGTCAGATATCTATTGGAGTTTGAATATTATTATTATTAAATCAAATAATATTGAGTAATTGCATATGTAATATTATGCACAATAACTTGGTAGCTATTGACGTAATTGGAAAATGGGATCAAACTACAATAAAATCACGCCTCAAACTCATAATTATTTTTATTATTACTCATTTATTATTATTAGTGTAAAACAAACACGCTCGTTAAAAACGCTTCTGAGTTTTTAAAGAAACAGTGGAAAACGAAAACCTGTTAAACTGTCCTAATTTCAACAGGTTTCGAAAACACTCATATTTCCACTCAAGAAAAAACTGAAAATTTCTCACTGTATAGATCAGATACACATACTCATATCTGTAATCATAATCTTTTTCAATAATTATTGCATTATAAGCATCTATTATATGTCAGATCAATGCAAATATTAGGATGGATAAGATTGGTACCTGCATAGGTAGTTACTACTCGAATTTTTCGTTGTTCTTTTCCGCAACTATCAGCTATGAATATTGAATCAATTTAGTAGATAAAACATATAGTTTCAGAGAGGGCAGTTTTTTGTTATTTCATACAAATAGATTTTCGTTCAGTGGATCGAGTTAGACCATACGGGAAGCCATTGCATCCTATCTGGGCTAGGCCTTTATCAGAAGAAATGCCAATGGGTTAGCATTAGAGGGTAGCATAGAGCGTGCCTTGCGAGTCGGCAGTATAATGTGTGTCTAGTGAGCGGGTGATCTAAACCCTGTGACTGAGGTGGTCTGTATAAAAACCGTCAAATGTGTGGGTGGTATACAAAACCTACCAATTAGAAGGGGAAGGTGGTGCTTAAACCTATCCTGGACAATGCTGAGCAGTAAAAAGCCTGACTTGCGAATGGGTGGTATAAAGTTTGCCAAATGAGCGGGTGGTATAAAACCTGCCAATTGGTCGGGCTGCAAAAATTTGCCTTGCGTGCCAGTTGAATGGGAGGTTCAAAACCTGTCATTGGAGTGGGCTGCGTAATACCTGCCTAGAGAGTGGGCAGGATAACGTGTGCCGCAAATGAGCGGGTGGTATAAAACCTGCCAATAGGTTGAGCTGCAGCAAGTCTCTCTAAAGAGTGGACAGTATAAATCCTGCCTAGAGAGTGAGCAGTACAAAACCTTCCTAGTGATGGGTAGTATAAAGTTCAAAGTGTACCAAATGAGCGGGTGGTATAAGTAAAACCTGCCAATGGAGTGGGCTGCGTAAAGCCTGCCTACAGACTTAGCAACTAGGGATGGGTATAATAAATTGTGCCAATTGGACGGGTAGCCTAAAACCTGCCAATAGGTTGAGCTGCATTAAGTCTCTCTAAAGAGTGGACAGTATTAATCTTGTTTACAGAGTGAGCAGTACAAAACGTTCATAGTGATGGGTAGTATAAGCATAAAGTGTGCCAAATGAGCGGGTGGTACCAAAACCTGAGCGGGTGGTATAAGTAAAACCTGCCAATGGACTTGGCAGTATAAAGCCAGCCTTGTGGGTGGGCAGTACAAATACTGACTAGAGATGGGTATAATAAAGTGTGCCAATTGGACGGGTGGTCTAAAACCTGCCAATAGGTTGAGCTGCATTAAGTCTCTCTAAAGAGTGGACAGTATTAATCTTGTTTACAGAGTGGACAGTACAAAACGTGCATAGTGATGGGTAGTATAAGCATAAAGTGTGCCAAATGAGCGGGTGGTACAAAACCTGCCAATGGAGTGGGCTGCGTAAAGCCTGCTTACAGACTTTTCAGTATTAAGTTCTTGAGGGTGGACAGTATAAATACTGTCTTTAAAGATGGGTATGAAAAAGTGTGCCAATTGGAGGAGTGGTCTAAAATCTGCCATTGGAGTGGGCTGCGTAATACTTGCCTGAGAGAGTGGGCAGTATAACGTGCGCTGCGAATGAGGGGGTGGTCCAAAACCTGCCAATAGGTTGAGCTGCATTAAGTCTCTCTAAAGAGCGGACAGTATAAATCCTGCCGAGAGAGTGGGCAGTGCAAAAACTGCCTAGTGATGGGTAGTGTAAATATAAAGTGGGCCCAATGTGCGGGTGGTCTAAAACCTGCCAATGGAGTGGGCTGAGTAAAGCCTGCCTACAGATTAGGCAATATAAAGCCAGCCTTGTGGGTGGGCAGTACAAATACTGACTAGAGATGGGTATAATAAAGTGTGCCAATTGGACGGGTGGTATAAAACCTGCCAATAGGTTGAGCTGCAGCAAGTCTCTCTAAAGAGTGGACAGTATAAATCCTGCCTAGAGAGTGAGCAGTACAAAACCGTGCATAGTGATGGGTAGTATAAGCATAAAGTGTGCCAAATGAGCGGGTGGTACAAAACCTGCCAATGGAGTGGGCTGCGTAAAGCCTGCTTACAGACTTTTCAGTATAAAGTTGTTGAGGGTGGACAGTATAAATACTGTCTATAAAGATGGGTATGATAAAGTGTGCCAATTGGACGAGTGGTCTAAAACCTGCCATTGGAGTGGGCAGCCAGTTGAACGGGAGGTTTAAAATATGCCAAAGAAGTGGGATGCGTAATACCTGCCTAGAAAGTGGGTATAATAAAGTGTGCCAATTGGAGGAGTGGTCTAAAATCTGCCATTGGAGTGGGCTGCGTAAAGCCTGCCTACAGACATGTCAGTATAAAGCCAGCCTTGAGGGTGTTCAATATAAAGTGTGCTGGAAGAGGGGTTGGAAGAAAACCACAAAAATAATATGGAAAATCAGGTGAAATTCAGAATTTGTTATACAAAACTTATAATTACCTATCTATCTAATAAAACAATTAATCACCTAATCAATAAAGAATAAAAATCCATTAAAAAATTATCTATTTATATTATGTCTACCCCTAGCTTTAAACTAGGAAACATTTTATATATGATATCATTATTGCCATGTATTTCACATACTTGGAAAATAGAGCGAAGCCTCACGCTGTTTCCCTGCAACAATCTCCCCTTATTTCCGATTTAAAGTAAACGAAGATGCCTGGGAAACCAAGCTGAGCGGCCCCGGAAACTCCCACGACGAATGCAGCGGCCTGTTCGCACAGACACGGGGAGAGAAAAAATCCGTAATTTTTCTGTAGCGTAAACCAGAACAATGCGATGGACAAAAAATATCATTTTGCCGCATTCTTATGAATGCGAATGGAGGCGTAGCGGAAGAGGAGATGTGCTTCCCATTTCTTGCGTATAAAGCAGAGCATTGAATGGCATAACGAATTTAAAAAAATCTTGTTGGCAAAAATGAAGTTTTACAAAGGCAACTGATTGAGGATTTCATCGTCTATCGTTTTGATTCCATTGCATTAAGATGAGGTATTTTATTTACCAGAAATGCATTCATCACGAATGGTAGGTAGATGTTAAGTAGGTATTTAAAGATCGGGAACCTCGTGGGTGAGACTATTCGTAGTGATGAGCGGAGATTTAACCCCACGAGGCTTAATTATTGCTTCCAAGTCTACTACGTGTACTCCGTTATTTAGAAGGAGCTCCTTTGGGACTCCTCGGAAACAATCACGAAGTACGGAGGCGCACTGATCAGCTGCAGGTACATCGTATCATTCGATACCCTGCATGCTGATCCTTTTCGGAAAGGCTTTCAGCAAGATCATTAGATTCAACTATTAACACAAAACAGCTGAAATCAGCTGCTCTAATCAATTTCGGTACCCTAAAAACGATTGAACTTTCATTCCAACTTTAAAAAGAACCAATTAATGGCACCCAAGTTATCGTGTCCGCAGTTTTTTGCCTGTTATCCTGTATCATCTGCCGATTCTTGTATCTCCGACGGTTTCTATCAGATTTTACTCTCTGCTCTACAGATGCTAAAATGGGAAAGCAAATTATCAGAGGAAAAATACCTTTAGAGAATGTAACAATTATACTCATCAAACCTACACAAGACGCCTTATCGTTATCCAGCTAATATCTCTTTCACCTCATCCGTAGCTATTACGTCATGAAAACCCTTGTTATTCTTTTGTTAGTTTGCACGCATTGAAACAAACTTGAATATACACTCGTGGAAAAGTTAATTTATTAAGCAAACAAAAATGAGGGTACCATGCTTTACCGAATTTTCGTAGAGAATGAAGCTATTGCAATGGCTCGGAAAATTTTAAAAAACAAATTGTTGAAAATTTTCTATATTGAAATCCGTTTTGAGGCATTCTGAAACGAATGCTAGAGTTTAACGCTTTGTGTATATATATATATATATATATATATATATATATATATATATATATATATATATATATATGAACAAGGTGTAAAGGTTCTTGAGGGTTGGTCAATACCAATTGACCAACCCTCAAGAACCTTTACACCTTGTTTATAAGAAAAAGTGGTCGAGAACTCAACATATTGTTATTATATATATATAAACAACCAAAAAATATGTATAAACAACAAACGTAAATTACATCGAGTATAATTTGTTTCGTTGTTTAATTGACCAAATATGACATTTCACTCTACACCTTGATTTACTTTTTTCCGCTATGGAATTTTTCAAGATCTTTTACAAGTTTTCAACGATCAATATATTAATATTATGGAAACGAGAAAGGTATGTGTCACACCCAACCTGGCTGACTTTATAGAAACTTGTGAGTTTAAGGGGCCATTTATCAGTCACAGATAAAGCCCATGCAAACTCTAGGTAACTATAGCGGCCTTGGACAACTTCTTGTTGGCTGTTAATCCCACATTTACCTGCAAGATACAGCTATCTGCTTGGTATCCTTACCTGAGACTCATCTCCCTCAGTTAGCAATTTATCCGGTGGATAACGTTTTGTAGAGAGGTTATAACGAGTAATAGTTATAATAATATAATATATAGGTATTATTGTAATATAAAGTCATAATGTACAACGATGTTAACTTGATTGATTCCGATTTTTCGGATGAGGAAATCGGTCAATTTCTAGAATACGAACGAAGACCTTATACGGTTCGTCTAAGTCCGGATTATTTTAATGATTTTAACTCGATGATGTCAATTTTCACACCTGTTTACGACTATCGAAAGAAATGACGATGTTTGTGCTGGAGTTGTTGATTGAAGGGAAATTAGAATCCCGCAGTGAGAGAAACAATTTCATATCGCAGATCACAGAACTTCTCCTTACGCTCAGATTCTATGGTCTTGGTGAGTAGTTGCTAGCTAATAATGTAGCATAAAATGACAATCGAGATACCTTGGCATCAGAGATGCCAAGGAGTCTTGTGTTGGCATCAGAGTGTTGGAATTGTGTGTTGGCATCAGAAAAAGGATAGGAGTGTTGTTGTTGTGTTGTACGCCACGAAGAACTTAAAATAACAGTGTAAGGCTATTTTATGGGGAAATCATTGTTGTTGCAGTGCTACTCCTTTTCCCCACAGACGAAGTTATCTGAGCAGTTAGCTATCTGTAGGTAGCTACCTGAGCAGTTAGCTATCTGTAGGTAGCTACCTGAGGGCATAAAGTTGATTGATAAATGCTCTAGCAAATTTTTTCGATAGGTTGCAGTATAACCTCTAGGTCTATCTAGGTTTATCTACCTGACTTTTTAATAACTTCTTATAACACCACATGTTGTGCCGATTCATGTTCAATTCGTTCTTGGGATTTGCGGTCGTAAGGCGATGCTTCATAAGATGCTTCATAACGATCTTCAGTCTGTTGAGACAAGCGGAGCTAAAAGTCTTTTCCGCTATTTCGTGCTTTCTCCGCATCTCACAAGTGGAGACGTGACCGCTGGCGATCGCTACCGGCTGTTGAAAAATTCGGAAAAGGTTTCTTCAGGTTCTCAACGCGAACTGTGAGAATGTCAGATCCATCATTAGGTAGGACTTACGTCATTCTTGGTCTCACGCATTCTGGAATGCCATTGTGTTACCTGCGGTTCCTTTCACGAGTTCTCATTTATTAGCAACTTTATAGAGTTGATTAAGACGAGAAGGTTGGTTGTCAAAGTGTGACAATCTACTGTAAACTCACATGGAGAAAACACATAAGTAATGATTGTAGCAATTAAGGAAATGCATATTCATAAATATAGCAATGAAGTTGAGGGTTAGCGAGGGTTGGTCAATAATTCAAAAACTCTATGCCGACGTTTCGCTATATTTGTGTAGCATCTTCGGGGCTTAGTAGTGGAGGAGGAACACTTGAGTGTTATCAGACTAACAAGCCATTTTTCTATGTAATATGAATCCTCTATAATAATTTTCATCATAATTATCATGTTTCCATCATTATAAACAGTCTCCAGTTAGCATGTATGAAAATAGTGTACAAGTACAATGTGTCCAGCAAGGATTGTATAACGTGCAATGAGGACCTAAAATTTTTCCTGCTCCACTACTAAGCCCTGAAGATCCTATACAAATATAGCGAAACGTCGGCGTAAAAGAGTTTTTGGATTATTGACCATCCCTCGCTAACCCTCAGCTTCATTATTATACAAGTGATCGAGAATACTAACATAACATACATATGTATAGCATAAAATATTTTTCGAAAAATATAATGAACCAGTCTTGCTTGGGGACCTTCCAGTCATGCTTGAATAGGGTTGCCGTATTTATCACGAGTGAACCCGGGACACTGATGGAAATAGGCAATACATATATTATAATATCATTCATAATATCAAATATAATGACCATTCATAATATATAATAAAAATGGGAATAGTCTTTGGGGTATGGAATTAGAATGGAAATAGAAAGATTTTTGAGGTTAAAATAAAAAAGTCCAGTCATGCAGCATGACCCCATGAGCGAATTTTCGAAGAAATCTTCGACATTTCAGTCGCTATTGATCGTGGTGAGAAATTTTAGTTTATGATTTTGATAGACAAACATGGAATCAAATTATTAACACATGCACAGAGTAAACTCATCAGTTGTGATTACATTTTTTTTTTTTTAAAGCACCTACTACCTACGTTTTAAAAAGCATGGTTCTAGGATTGGTTATACAGGGATACTTCCATAAGAGTAGTTCAATCTGAATTTGGACAATGTTTCATGCAAATATTACCGATTTTTACAATTAGCGAACGGCATTATTTCGATTTTTGACTGATTTTTCAACTTTGAAATTTTTGAAAACTTGATACATATTCTTATAGGAAATTTTACGCTGATTCCGAATATACCACATGTTAGTATGCTGGAAAAATTATTTCGCACAACAAATCGCAAAAAACGGGCTATTTTGAAATGTTTGACTACATTTTTGAAAATTTCAACCCGAAGATGTAATCCGATCATGCTGGCCAACGAACTTGAACTTTCGTTTTGTGTCCTTAACATTTTAAAATTTGTTTGAAGTTTCTAGCACAATTCTACGGACAGTTATCGTCTGGAATGACACATACATACATATATACATACATATATACATATATACATATATACATATATACATACATACATACATACATAAAAAAATGCGTTAAACTTCAGAATATGATTCAGAATAGCCTGAAACGGATTTCTGCATAAAATTATTTCAAAAATTCACATTCTACAAATTTTGAGGCGAGAGCAATAGCTTAATTTTCTTCAAAAATTCGCTAAAAGGCTTCATTTTATTCGGAAGAGATTTCATTTGACTTGGAAATGCTTTGTTAATGTGTAGAGGCTGCTCGCGTTCACACTTCTTCCCAGTTGTTCATTCAAGTCAGCATAAGAGGTTTGCCGTGAGTTATAATATCCGAAACGCAATGCCCACGCACCAGGAGGTGTGAAGGAAGCTGAGTTCTTCACGGTCTTGGCAATGATAATTGTCAACACCAACCAACTGCCTAACATAATCTTAGTGGATCTGCCTCGTGAAATTAAGTCATCAAAACGATAAGCTTCACAGATCAAGCGCATCTTGCGCCATAAATCAAGTAACACTAGGACACACCATTACTTGTGAACATTTTATCAGTCCTCAATAGAACTTTGTCAACAAAAATAGGCTTGAATGTTAATGAAATTTGATTAGAAAATTAATTTAAATATACACATGAAGAGTACAGGGGAAGAACGGGCTATTTCGATTTTTAGTCAAAAGTGAGTTGAGAATGGTACCCAATGTGTTTGGGGTAGCCGGACACCGTGGTGTGGTCAAAATAAGGAAAATACACTTCCAAGGAAATGGCACATGAGCTTCCTCGTGAACTTTACAGTACGTCACCATTAAATTCCAGAAAACTAGAAAAGACCGGTTCTGGCATCAGGGAATTAATAAGGTGGGAAATTGGAAGCTGAATGGTACATATAATAAATGAAATTGATTCGATCATGACGGAACTGATAGGGGACCATGTAGAGCTATACCCGCACGATCCCTAAAAATTTGAAGAAAATCGCATCAAAATTGTGGTAATTACGGCTGTTGCAAGGACCGTAACAAGAATATTTCGTTCACGCATGCGCAGAGCGTACCGCTAATGCAATTATGATGATTGTCTTATGGGACCTCAAGGGACCTTACCCACATCATCTCTGAAAATCTTACCGAATTCCGTTCAACATTGACCGAGTTATGACCGTCACAAGGAATTCACGTTAGCGCCTGCGCAGAAGCTACCGTTGATTCGATCATGATCAAGTAGATAGGGGACCATCTAGAGCTTAACCCGCTCAATCCCTGAAAATTTGGTTAAAATCGGATCAAAATTGTGGAAGTTATGGCTGTTACAAGGAAATGTGGACGGACAGACAGACAGACAGACACGGAACCAAATTTGTTCAGGAGGCTCTGAAACGCAAAATGCGAGTAGAAATTTTGATTTTGAAGCAAAAAATTTTTCTTCATTTCGAAAGTGAAAACAAAGCTTCCGCTGCCTTGCAGTCTCGGAAACAAAACGGGTCTAAATACTTCAAAACAGCGGGTGAGTATTTCGTAGACAGCGAAAGAACGGGTTATCTTAGAGCTACCATCTGCAAATCACAGCAGGTTACCTGTGTTTCACTAGTCAGTCACATTCTTCCACTTTTCCGACCTGTTTCTGTCTCAATTCAATATCCATCGTTTGGTCCTGTGTTAGACATTGATTTTTTAGCCTGATCAAAATCAGATATCTTGATTGGGTGGTTTATCTTGACACAAGGTATGTTCTTAAAGCTCCAATGAAAACAAGGCGGCTGAGAGAAGTTAAATTTCATGTTGATTAAACTCAGCTAGTTTACTTTCTTGAGAGCTATTATAATGAAGCATTTTCTTCACGTGTAATAAAGCAGAGAGTCGATGTTAAGTTAACAATTATGATCTCGTTATAACTAGGCGGCATTGTTTAGTGATCAAGCAAATTTTGGTTTAGTGTTTTGACGGTTTCTCGGTAAGCTCAAATGAGCCAAAATCCTATGATGTTGGAGGTAATTATTTATTTTTTATGAAGTTTGTGTATTTAATTTCAATAAATATCTCTCTCTCTCTCTCTCTCTCTGCTGTGACGTTTCCACCTTCAATGAAAGGGTATTCGGTGAAATTCTCGAATGTTTGGTCGAGGTGAGGAGGGCGCGCAGCAGTTAGGTACCTATTGGCATGTTTGGCGTCGCCATACAATCTTAACCCATAGTCAAAAATCACCTGGGATCAAGAAATGACAACCAAAAGTTGGCCATCTTCTCTCCATTCTACTACCTCTGTTCGCTGAACGTACTCATATCTACCTACTTCATACTTCTTGCAAGAATTTATATTCATAACTTATTATTTATCTACGCGTTATTAATAACCATGAAGAAAAGGATCAGTGTATCGCAGTTCCTCACCGGAAGCCCCTTCGGAAAGGCCAACATCTCAACGAAGATCCAGTACGGAATTCCATTACCAGAACTACGCCTGCATATATTTCAACTATACCTACATATCAAGCTGAGTATTCATCTCCATTCCATTCACGCAAGTTGCCTACAATAATGTAATAATAAGCATTACAACTTTCAGCTGCCTCACGAATTCGTTTGTCTTACCTATTTCTATTGAATGTTTGTGAATTCTTTCTATCTCCTCGATTGTGGACGTAATAGTCATATACCGTCACACTGCATCCAACGAAACGTACGTCTGTAGCGCATGTTTCCATGTTTGTCGGCCAGGGCGAGATATGGGAGGAGATTAAGCGATTTTGAAAGCCCAGTCATCCCGAAAAGGAAATGCTGGAAGTCGCTCAGCTGAAGAGGAATGACAAAGTGAATTAAAACGCCGTAGCCGACTTCCGTTGCGCTCGTGTTTTTTGTCGCAGAGTTACCGCGCCTTCTAATTTCTCCTTCAGCTCGCCCTTTTGGATTATGGCGGCGGCTCGCGATAAAATTTTTTCTTCTGGATCTCTCCTTCAGATGTCTGATGTTATACCGTTGCGTAATTTCCCTGGAAAGGCCGAGAAGCTGCGATTTCGGGCTTCCTATAATCGACCCCAGTAGCAGAGGTTCAAATTCCTAAGAGATGAAAATCAGTGATCGTCAAAAGTTAGCCATTCCCAGCAGCAATTGACGTAGCTGCGTTTAAGAGGATCGGCCAAGCTTGTTGTTAGATACTGAACCTGAAGGTGGCGAATTATTGTGAAGATTGCGGTTGTAATGGATGTTTAAGCATTGAAGACACGGCTGGGGGCACTTGGGATTGCGGTTAGAACAAATTATGTGGTGCAATGTGTGTCTTAATAATGACGATCGTATTTAGAAAGTGAAATTTTAGGTACACTTATATAAGAATGAAGAGAAAGTCAATACCATATGATCCTGCTGAGTGAGGTCATGGAAATGTGGGGAAGGAATAGAGAGAATACAGTTGTTTAGTAACAGCAGAAACTGATAACTGAATTAGAGTTTCCTAGCTGGCAATTAGCGAAATATAAGAGAAACGGATATCATTATGTTTTGTATTGTCGAATCCACAGGTTGTTGGAGGAGCCAGTTGACATAAAATAAGTGTGTCTTACATTACTTACATTACATGACTGCTCCAGGGAAAAACACCAAAAATACAATATAACCGCAGAAGTTCTGAGAGGTTCATTTAAACCACTGGTTTGCCCTGGCGAAGGTGTCCTTCACAGAGAATTTCATTAATTCACCGGGAGATTAACTTTAGTTTTGAGTGAAAAGTGGAATAAGCCCAGATCATAGATAGCGGGTTGGAGTCGGACTAAAATACATTTTTAGGACATCCCACTGAAGCTACATTTTATAGGCAATGCTTCGTTAACAAGAGGGACTTTAAAATACATATTCTTACATAATCTTTCTTCAAGAGAAACTTGCTGCTTACAACACCAAGAACTTGAGATTCGGCTTCATTTATTAGTAGCATAGGCCAGGTTTTACTTTACCTACTTTACACAAGTTTCATAGACTTAGAAATGTGAAATATGACAGGGGGCCTTTTTACGACATTAAGAGACGATCGCAATGACGGGTTCCAACCAAACCAGATGACTTGAGTATAATTCTCTCCTATTCACCCTAGGAATTTGAAATTTGATAAGGAGCTAGGGATGCAAAAATGGTAGCCAACAATCGATTTTGACAATCGATTTTTAATTGAGAGCTCACAATCAATTGTACCAATTAATTGGGCAAAAAAATCGATTTTTGATCAAATCAATTGTTAACACAATAAAAAAATTATCTATTATACAAAAACAGCGTGATGTATTAAGTTAATTAAATATTTTACCTTTCAAAATTATTTAGGAAAAAACTCGGCCCTCTGGACCCCCCGGATGTTATTACTTTGAGCCTGACTGCTAAAATGTAAAAACACGGAATCATGTTTTAGCTCCTCGCTCTCACTTTATTATAGAAATGATCACGACCATTGAGCTCTTGTGAGATGATGATCTCCTAATAGAAACTCGCAAGTAAACATTCACTTTATTATAGAAATGATCACGACGATTGAGCTCTTGTGAGATGATGATCTCCTAATAGAAACTCGCGAGTAAACATTCACTTTATTATAGAAAGAGGCTAAAGAGGCTACATACGAAATTACAGCTTCCTATAGTGTAAAGTATAGAAATTACCTATTAAAATAATTTAACCACCGCTTCACAAATCTAACCGTTCTCGCAATATTCGGATCTCCTGCTATGAATCACATAATCGAAACACCAGCTCAATGAAATCATCAGAAATTAACAAGCGGTTGCAATCATGTTCACAATATCAATAATTGAGAATGATCACCTGTGTGTAAACAATAATATTATTCATATAACCATGCTCATAACTCAGCTTGTTGGCCACGCACTTCGCAGTATGGTTGGATAAATCGAGAGCTTTCGAACGAATGGTCAACGAATTTTGTGGGATGAAAAACGACGAAGTATCATATCCCTAACAACGACTCGGTTGTAAGCGGAAATCATCACAATTATTGGCGCTACTTTCATCTCACTTTATAGTCTCACTTTTCGGCGGGGGCGGGGGATGATTCCATGTTAATATTGGTAGGTACTGTTACTGTAACTATGCATGACATCTTTTGCATAGTAAAAATATAATGAGGAAGTTGGGGTGATCAAAGAGCATATTGGGGTGAGCCAAGTTTAATAAAGAATTATAAACAAAGTATGTGTAAGATATTCTGGGCTACCCACTGAAAAAGTAATCTTCGGGTACGCTGATCAAAAATGATAACTTGGAAAGTGTGCCGCCTTTCAACCGGTTGGTTTTAGCGAATTTTTGAAGAAAATTAAGCTATTGCTCTCGCCTCAAAATTTGTAGAATGTGAATTTTTGAAAAAGTTTTATGCAGAAATCCGTTTTAGGGTATTTTGAATCATATTCTGAAGTTTAACGCATTTTTTTATGTATGTATGTATGTATGTATATATGTATGTATATATGTATGTATGTATGTATATATGTATGTATATATGTATGTATATATGTATGTATATATGTATGTATGTATGTATATATGTGTCATTCCAGACGATAACTGTCCGTAGAATTGTGCCAGAAACTTCAAACAAATTTTAAAATGTTAAGGACACAAAACGAAAGTTCAAGTTCGTTGGCCAGCATGATCGGATTACATCTTCGGGTTGAAATTTTCAATAATGTAGTCAAAAATGTCAAAATAGCCTGTTTTTTGCGATTTGTTGTGCGAAATAATTTTTTCAGCATACTAACATGTGGTATATTCGGAATCAGCGTAAAATTTCCTATAAGAATATGTATCAAGTTTTCAAAAATTTCAAAGTTGAAAAATCAGTCAAAAATCGAAATAATGCCGTTCGCTAGTTGTTGTAAAAATCGGTAATATTTGCATGAAACATTGTCCAAATTCAGATTGAACTACTCTTATGGAAGTATCCCTGTATAACCAATTCTAGAACCATGCTGTTTAAGGCTAAAACCATGCTGTAGATAGAATTTGATTCCATGTTTGTCTATCAAAATCATAAACTAAAATTTCTCTACACGATCAATAGCGACTGAAACGTCGAAGATTTCTTCAAAAACTCGCTCATGGGGTCATGCTGCATGACTGGACTTTTTTATACTTTGCTGTTGTCTATTCTCTCCTTTTCGTGGGTCTACTGCGTACACATACAATACAAAGAGTAGTAAAATACAGAAAACAAACACCGCAATGAAAATCGATTTCACAAAAATAATCGATTTCTGGATAAAAATCGGTACAATCAATCGATTACAAAAAAAAATCTGAAATCGGAGGTAAAATATCGATTTTTTGATTTAATCGAAAATCGATTAGCATCCCTATAAGGAGCCTCTCTGTGACATTGTGAAAGGAATAAAATAATGAGCTCTTTCCTGATCAACTGAGTGAGATAAATGCTCTCCTGTTCACCCTAGGACATTCCGATTTGTCAGGTAGCCTCTCTGGAACAACAAAAGTCGAATGAAATCACACAATCCATCCTGAGCACAATTCAGTAACATAACCGCAACCGTGAGAAAACTCTTTTGGTTTATTATTTCCAATATTAAGCCTTTGTAAACGTATAGAAATTTTTTTATTTATTTTCTCTCAAACTCATCACACTCTAGTGGATGTTTGGAGAAGGTAGATCAGCTGATTCTGTGTGTGCCATCCCTAACGTCCATTAACTCTTTTTAAATTTCTGTTGAAACAAATATATATTTTTCTCTTAAAAAAAAAAAAAAAAAAAAAAAAAAAGGACAGTAGACCTACGGTTATACTGTCAGATCATTTAACAATGATTAATTTTACACATTATTAGTTCATTATGGTTACTTAGCAATATTAGTTCATAACTGTGCGTAATAAATCAGCTTTCCTTGACACTACAGAGGCTTAGGGATTATGAGATGCTCACAGCGGTCAGGAACTAGACAAAAGTTCGGCTGCGATGCCGACGAAAACCCATGGTGGAAAACGTTACTTTGAAGTACCAGAAAACCAAAAATTCAAACCCCAAAATCAAAGCGGTGCATCTCCAAAAACGGCGCATGATTTTTTGACGTTCGATTATGACCCAAGCACAACGATAGGGTGGTAAAAAAAAAAAAAAAAAGTTCTGGCATTTCTTGTCCCCATTGTTTTTTTTTTGTTTTTTTTTTTGCTTCCTCGGTATGTCAGGATGACCCTCCTAAATTTTTAGCAAAAAATATTAATCCTAGTCACTTTACCTGGGTCGATTTTGGCCAGTTATCGACCGCTATCGTAAACCAACCTCTAAATTGGTGCCGAGATGATGATTTGACGGACGGATTTAAATTTTTGTGGGTTAATTTATGGGTTATTGCATGCGCTGAACACGATGAACCCATTTATTTTACGCTCCGTCCACTAGTTATCCGGTAAACTGGCAGAGGGCGCTGCTTGAAGATAAGTAAAAACCGAAAATTTCACCGAAAATGCTGTCGCCTGGTTAAGAATTGTACGTGAAACATGCTAAAATGGTCGGATAATATGCTTTAGCATGTTCTGAACATGATTCCGTTTTTTACTATACTTTTCCGCCAATGATTGCTTCGTTTATCGGCCATAAATCTCAAATTAATTATAGGGTAATAGACAAATTCACCCTAATTTCACCGGAAATTATGTCGCGTTGATAATTTAAGGTTTTGAAATACCTTGTGCCGATATAATTTGGTATTTTCCAGGATACTCGGTACAAAGCCGTTGGTAAATTGGCGAAGACTTGAACCGGCATTGTACTTATTTGCCAAATATAGCGGCAAAATGGAAAAAATAGCTAAAATTTTCCAATTTTTCTGTAAAATTCCTTAGTTCCATCGGTTTTCCGGGGTCATATTCGTAGTTCTGAATTGTCTGAACTGTGATTGGCTCGTTTGAGCGTAGGGTTACCTATTGTCAGCGGTATCGGTCACGTGTAAAAGCTTGTAGGTACAATGGTATCGGGTCGTTAAGCGAATAAGTACAATGCCAGTTCAAGTCCTTGCCAAATTACCAACGGCTTTGTACCGAGTATCCTGGAAAATACCAAATTTTATCGGCACAAGGTATTTCAGAACCTTAAATTATCAACGCTACATAATTTCCGGTGAAATTAGGGTGAATTTGTCTATTACCCTATAGTTAATTTGAGGGTTTTGGCCGTTAAACGAAGCAATCATTGGCGGAAAAGTATAGTAAAAAATGGAATCATGTTCAGAACATGCCAAAGCATTTTAGCATGTTTCTAGTACAATTCTTAACCAGGGGACAGCATTTTCGGTGAAATTTTCGATTTTTACTTATCTTCAAGCTGCGCCCTCTGCCAGTTTACCGGATAACTAGTGGACGGAGCGTAAAATAAATAAGTTCATCGTGTTCAGCGCATGCGAAAACCCATAAATTGACCTAAAAAAATTGAAATCCGTCCGTCAAATCATCACCTCGGCACCAATTTAGAGATTGGTTTACGATAGCGGTCGATAACTGAAAGGTAAAGTGATTAGGATTTATATTTTTTGCTAAAAATTTAGGAGTGTCATCCTGACATACCGAGGAAGCAAAAAAAAAAAAAAAAAAAAAAAAAAAAAAAAAAAAAAAAAAAAAACAATGGGGACAAGAAATCCCAGAACTTTTTTTTTTTTTTTTTTTTAACCACCCTATCATTGTGCTTGGGTCATAATCGAACGTCAAAAAATCATGCGCCGTTTTTGGAGATGCACCGCTTTGATTTTGGGGTTTTAATTTTTGGTTTTCTAGTACTTCAAAGTAACGTTTTCCACCATGGGTTTTCGTCGGCATCGCAGCCGAACTTTTGTCTAGTTCCTGACCGCTGTGTGCTGTGATAAAATGAGAGCATTCCAAAAAGTGACTAACGATTTTCCTGCAATGAAAACTAAGGGAGTTACACTTCCCTAGTAACGCATTGGTTGTACGTGAAAATCAATAGAAAACCCCAACGTGACGTGACCTTCGTGACGTGACGAGAACAAATAGAAACGTCCTGTTAATCATTGATGATAAGTGATGAAAAAATTGCTACGTTTAATTAGGCTTGTTTATTATTTGGATCTTTTCTAATAATTAGGAAACGGTTGATCTAGACTTAGAAAAGGTTGAATTTGACTTGAAAAGGTTGAATTTGACTTGTAAAGGTAGAATTTGACTTGGAAATTATATTATGTACGTATATATTATATACTGAGGCTCCGACTATTTCAAAGACTCGGGGAACCTATCACGGATCCTGCGGCTATTCCGTTTTCTTCGGTTATGTCAGCGGCCGGCAAACCCACCTGTAGGAACAGGCGAGATGGGAACAGTTCTAGTTCTGCTCCTCAGGAGGTGACTTACGGCTTTTCATTCGCGCCTTCCCGATTCATTTGATCCGCTTTCCCGAAACGGGTGAAAATATGTGTTTCTCGACATTCTCGAGGGTTCCTCGAGTTAGAGATATCTTCCTCCGTTAGGCATAAAGTATCGGCAACCCCATTTATACTCCTTCTAATTATTTATACATATATAATTAACAAACTGCACAGGTTGTTGGAGGAGCCAGTTGACATCAAATACGCGTATACTGATTGTATACTGATATGTATAACTGTACTGCCTATACTGATTGTATAAAATACGCGTATACTGATTGGATACGTTTAATGTAAGACACTTATATTGCAGCATTCCCAAGCCAATCATAAGCTGAAGGTTTTGGATTCATTAACTTGGATACTTGATTGGATTACTTTATTTATTACTTATTGGATTGATTGGATGACGTTCATCAGTATTAGATCAACCCTGAAATCCACCCCAAAGGACCCTCGTCTAAACGATTGATTTATTTATTTGTTACAATGTGTCTATTTTCAATAAAAATGGTGGTTCCCACATGGAAAAACAGCGTTTATGTAATTTTCGCCACTTTCAGCGTAAGTGGCGCAGGCGAAAGTATTTTTCCTGGGATTTACGTAAAATATTATGAAGAATGACGTTGGTCCTAATTCATTACGCTTAACTCAGGGAAAATGAAGGGGGGTGTAACATCTTTTTCCCAAATTATTCTCTAAATTTGGGAGTGATCGGACAGCATTTACATTGATTGTCAATTATAGCCGTTTGTGCTCGCGTTATAGGAAAAAATCGTGTAACAAGTATTCCATTGCTCAATTTCCGGCACAATTTGATAAAATTTTCGAAGATTGAAAGAAATAAGGTGATTTGGTCATTCAATCAAGGTACTTGAGGGATCTGTACAAGGGGGATATCAAAAATATAACTACGCATCGTTGTGTAACACTTTGCAAGTTATCGCGGGTGTGCTGAAGTTACCAACTTTGCATTTCAAGTTGAAATATGTGTGAACCTCTAAACAAGGAAGTCAAACGTGTAATTTCCTCCATTAACCTGAAGACGAGGGCCTGGGACCCGGGCAAATCAGCTGGAATCGTCTAGGACTCACGTAAAACAGGTCATTTTTACCTCCGGGATTATGAATACGAAGTGAAGCTTCTGCGATTACTCCGAGTTACATCACAAATGAGAATCCCGGTTGACCTCATCTTCTTTGTATAATACGCCGCTAATAACGTGGAACGCGATTTCGAAAAAAAAACCCCAGACGAGAATCCAGAGCGTTGTAGGTAACCATTAGCTTATCGTTCAGTTATCGCCTATCAAGAAAGTAATCTCGTAAGAACATACTGTTTATTGCTTTCACAACAATCTCAAGAGTTACAGAACAGGCTACTCTGCACATAAGCACCGGTCCCAATTCATATTATATCCTACATACCCAAAATCGCTGAAGATAGGTAGTCCCAAAAGTGCCGTTGTATTTCTATAAAGCTGCCGTAGTGTGTTGTTTAGGCAAATTAGCTATGAAATGTTCAACAAACATTGAAACTACTGAAACTTGCTTATCGTTGATTAATGTGTTCTGTCGTCTATATCTTCGTTATCACGTGTACCCAACACGTCTGAGTTGCCAGGGGCCTATTTCATAAAACAACAAGTTACAGTTAAGTTACAAGTTAAGTTAGTGTATAAGTTAACAAGTACAGGTACTTGTGATGCATAGTAAACTAGAACAAGTGTTTCACCAAAACAAAGGGTACAAGTGTAGAAAAGTTACACAAGTGTAGCAGAAAAGAAAATTGGCGTGTGGGGACAAACGAAATAAACAACGTCAAGCGGGAGGCCGAAATTGAAGTTTTTTTCAACGAAACATAATATAAAAACGGTGTTAAGCACACGATAGGATATTTATCGTACAAGACAAGTTGTAATGATTGGAAGACAGACAAATTATAAACTGAAAAGTGATGAAAGTGTGTATTTGATTTCAACTTATCCTGATGGCTGGCATAATCGGATTTTTCTCCTTCATTCAGCGAGAATGATTAATTGCTGCTGGGTTAGGAATGTAATCTGTAACTTCGAGATGATCTTCACACTTCACTTTATTCTTCAATGATAGGGAGACCCTCAATACCCGATCAGGAAAAATCGCACAGGGTCACGCACCATTTGAATCTTTCAAGGGTCTTGAAAAACATCCTAAATCTCTCGTTAAACCCAAAAATACCCACGAAATGAGCGTTTACTCGTGGCCGAAGAAATCTTTTGCGTCTTCTACGCTGAATGCTTCTTTCTTGTCTGTTTCGTCAGCAAAAGATGATTCCCTCATACTAAACACCGAAAAATGGTCAACTCACATTGCTGGAAAATAAGTTTACAGGTAAACGGAAGTACCTAGGTTAAAAATCGGCCATTTTTTTACAGCTGTAAAACGGTGACTTGTTCAAAATGATGGAGAAACTTTTGTAACTTGTCCAAATTCGCCTGTACACTTGTTAATTTTCACAGTGCATTACAAGTCTACACTTGTACCTTTATGAAACGCTTGCACACTCATTTTAGCGAATTTTTGAAGAAAATTAAGCTATTGCTCTCGCCTCAAAATTTGTAGAATGTGAATTTTTGAAAAAATTTTATGCAGAAATCCGTTTCAGGCTATTCTGAATCATATTCTGAAGTTTAACGCATTTTTTAATGTATGTATGTATGTATATATGTATGTATATATGTATGTATGTATGTATATATGTATGTATGTGTCATTCCAGACGATAACTGTCCGTAGAATTGTGCTAGAAACTTCAAACAAATTTTAAAATATTAAGGACACAAAACGAAAGTTCAAGTTCGTTGGCCAGCATGATCGGATTACATCTTCGGGTTGAAATTTTCAAAAATGTAGTCAAAAATTTCAAAATAGCCTGTTTTTTGCGATTTGTTGTGCGAAATATTTTTTTCAGCATACTAACATGTGGTATATTCGGAATCAGCGTAAAATTTCCTATAAGAATATGTATCAAGTTTTCAAAAATTTCAAAGTTGAAAAATCAGTCAAAAATCGAAATAATGCCGTTCGCTAGTAGTAAAAATCGGTAATATTTGCATGAAACAGAGACTACAGTTTGTCTGTCAATTTCTTGCTGTGGGATCCTAGATTCGAATGCAACTGACTTTATATCACTCGTAATATAAGGCCTCATCATCGATTGGCTGTGGAAATACGTTTCTTTCATATGACGTCGGTATGTTATTTTATTTTATGTCAAGATTTGATGATGTTATGATAGTATACTGTTAAGATTTCAACCGCCTTCAATACTGACCACATTGGACATCGAAATCTATGAATATTTAAATACATTTGTCTTTAAATCTACAAGATTAGTTTAATAACAATAAAGTATGAGTACCTCCTAATTATTTTTAATAATTTGATTTCAAGTTTGTCTATCAAAATCATAAACTAAAATTTCTCTACACGATCAATAGCGACTGAAATGTCGAAGATTTCTTCAAAAATTCACTCATGGAGTCATGCTGCATGACTGGACTTTTTTACATGTTGTATATAAAATCGGCTTGTAACTTGTCACTTGTTGCTTTATGAAATAGGCCCCAGGTGTCCGGTTTTGGCCCGGTTTTGAGGTCAACACCTGATAATAACTTGATGTCATTTGCATACAATTTATCACCTTGCATATTACAAATAATGAAAATATTGACTCGGAACTAGGTGAGACGATGTTATGCTATTGTCCAGCTGTGCCTACAAATGGCGCATTTTCGCATATGATTACTCGTCACCATGCCAACAAGGTGAAATAACTTCGATTTCGCCTTCCTCGATGTAAGGATGCACTAGTGTCCAAGTCTCGAGAATATCACCCATACGTGAGCGACCAATATTCGTCCATGTAGGTAGGTAGTTCTGGTGTAGGTAGGTATGGGAACCTTGTCCTTGACTAGTAAGTATTTGCGGGAGCTGAACTTTTCTTCTTCGTTTCAAATATAAAGTATTTTTGTCTACTTTAAATTTTTTATAAAGTATACAGTATTTTGAGCAAAAATAAAGTAAGATACTTTAAATTAAAGTAGATCTGGCAATCCTAGCGTCGTCGGACGCCTGCGCGAACCCAAGAGCCGATCGCCCAAGAGATCGCCACCGGCTCTTGGGGGTTCATCCGACTTTCTCCCGAAGACAAAACCCCCGCGCCCGCTCATTCAACGACCCATCCGCCCCGTAATCGCCGGTAGACCTTTTTCTCTCTCAGATTTGAGAAAACGATATCGGGAGCGGGAACTGCCCCCCCCCCCCCCCCCCGGGGAAGGTCCGCGTTTGACGGACGGCCGCGGGTCGCTTCCGGCGTTTCGCCGGGCGGCGGACTCGGAAGGAGAGATCTCGGCCCTCTCATTGGCCCTCTCATTGGTCATCTCGTTGGCTTCTCCTGAATACATTAAGCCGATAGATTGATCTCGTTTGCGCCCCGTTGCGTAACCAGACTCAATTCAAACGTTTCCAAACCTCTACAACCAAATTTCACACGGCACCATTTAGATCCCAACCCACTCAACCATTCTTAATTTCATCGAAATTAATTGAAAGCAGTACTAGTGTTGGGCATAATATTATCGTCGAATACGAATAAGATATAGCATTTCCAAGCCAAATGAAACCTTTTCCAAGTCAAATGAAACCTTTTCCAAACCAAATGAAACCTTTTCCATATCAAATGAAACCTTTTCCAAACCAAATTAAACCTTTTCCAAACCAAATGAAACTTTTTCCAAATCAAATGAAACTTTTTCCAAACCAAATGAAACCTATTGAGAAAATGAGTGAACTGAGGTACCTAGATAGGTAGGTACCCACTCACATTCAACAGTCAGAAATTTCTCAAACTTACTTGTTTCCTATTCTGCTAAGGTATCCACTTCGGTAATCCTATGCCTGAAATTCATCGAATTTTCATTTTGGCAACGTCTTTCTATGATAGGTACAATTGCATCTACCTGCAACTTGCAGGGTACCTACCTATTTAGGTACCTCAGTTCACTCATTTTCTCAATAGGTTTCATTTGGTTTGGAAAAAGTTTCATTTGGTTCGGAAAAGGTTTCATTTGGTTTGGAAAATGTTTAATTTGGTTTGGAAAAGGTTTCATTTGATATGGAAAGGTTTCATTTGGTTTGGAAAAGGTTTCATTTGACTTGGAAAAGGTTTCATTTGACTTGGAAAAGGTTTCATTTGGCTTGGAAATGCTATAGTAATCGCGATAATTATTCGTTGATTCTGAGTCAACTGTGATTACATTCGTATTCGTGTAATCGTATTCGTCTGTCGACGATTACACGAATACAACCCATAAAAATGCGTCACGGTCATCAATTTCAATAGGGCGTCCCTCCTATAATATGCGAAGCCTTGCTAATATTACCTAGCTTTAGAGGGACGTCCTTAAAGCGAATACAACGATTGGAGCCCAGCCTATTTGTCTCAAATCTATTTCAATAGGTTGAAACAAATCTATTGTTTCTGAGGGAAAATGGATTTAATGCCACCTTCTCTGTTGTTTGGGGGGGATACTGTCATGCAGCATGACTTATAGAGCGAATTCTCAAAGAAAAGAAGTGGATAACATTAAATTAGGCACTTAAATTCTGACAGCCGTATAACGAGATCGCAAAGAAAATGTTAGAAAACGCAGCCGAACTCGAAAATTTAGTCCATTATGGCATTTTTAATCTAAAAATCGATTTTTCTCACTTATTAGGAATCTTATAGATCTGGGAGTGGCCGCAGTCGACTCGGAGCTGAAATATACTTCGACCGTAACACCCCACACTCCCTTTTGTCAACAAACCAATTTTTTAAAAGTTTTAAAGCATTTTAAGGCCATTAAATTGTAAATTTGAGCCTGAAATTCTGGAACGATTGGGCTGGCCAATGAACTTGACCTGCCTTGAATCTTTTTGCGTTGGAATGAATTTTCACGCCGTTTTTAAAGGGAGTCTATAGAAACAACCTATAAATAAATGGACTGTATACCATCAAGTTCAATGCAAAGAAGTGTCACGAGTGGATGTACCTGGTGTGATATAGAAAGGTACAAGGAGAGCTTTTTTGCATCAATGGTGATTTCAATTGCACAAATTAATATCCAACACCGTCATGTGCCCCAGAAATACACTTCACAGTCATTTCTTATTTATTTAACCAATGGTCAATATGCTCAGTTTAAATTTTTAGCTTTATAGGACGATTAGCATAGAAATTAGGAACCTCAGCAGATTCTGGTGGTTCCGTACGTTGAAATTCTATTCTACCTGCCTCATACTGGACCAGGTTCAAATTTCAGCTTCAGAGATTAAATGCCATACAAAACAGCTTTAGGAGCCAATCAGCTGGTCAGAGGCCTATGCATCGTCTAGTACCTACTGCTTACAAGTACCTACTACTCAGTAGTACCTACCATGTAGTGCCTTCTTTTTCTATATTCGTTCATAATGGTTACTTAGCAATATTAGTTTATAACGAAGCGTAATAAATCAGCTTTCCTTCACACTACAAAAATTTTTAATGTCCTAGTTAATCGTTGAAAATTTAGTTTTGACTAAAATTCTGCAAAAAAATAGAAATTTAACGATTTTTGGCCGTTTTTAGCCATTTTTAGTGATTTTTTTGGGTACATTTTTCGAAATTTGACCAATTTAATGTGCTCAAAAATTGTTGTCCAACGAACTCATCCTTTCTTTTGAAATGCTTGATTTTTTGGCGAAAGAACGAAGTTTTTATCTCAATTCTATCGAGAGTTATCGTCTGGAATGACACATACATATATACAGGGTGATTCCCTCGCAGATGCAAAAAAAAAAGTGGGTGAAACTACATCAAAAATGGAGTAAAATGCCGCCAACTGCATATTTTTATCTCAATCCGTTCTCGAGATATGATTTTTTAAAGGTTTTTTCAGGAAAACCGTGTTTTTTTCCTTTTAAACTCAACTTTCTTCACTTTACTTCATTTAATTTTAATTTTTGACCACATTTTCGGAATCAGCACTAAATTTACTATAAGAATAGTGTACTTGGGTTCTTGAAAAGTACCATCCAAAGGCCCTCACATCAGCTCAAACATTGACGATTTTGAAAAAATAATATTTCTGAAAATCTTTAAAACTTTACTACTTTTTTAAAAAGAATCCTAGAAACTGGCAAATCTCATGAAAGCTGCTTCGTCTAATACTCTTTCCAACGGTATAATCAAGTTTACTTTTATTTTGCTATTTAGTGGAGAAAATGATGTTTTAATGTTGGAAAATGTGGGTTTTTCAATGAAATCGTTGGTTTTCTCGAAAGATGACCCTCCATGAACTTACGAGTATGGGGTCGGTTTTTTTCGACATATGTATTTTTTCACGCTGTATCGAGTGGTAACATTTGTAGATCTCTCCAACTCCGTTATAACCGAGTTTTACACTTAAAATCGCAAATGTTTAGTTTGTTTGTTACGATTAAATGTATGTGTGTTATGGGGTAAAACTAGTTAATTAAAGTGTAAAACTCGATTATAACGTAGTTGAGAGATCTGCAAGAGTTTCCATTCGATCCAGCGAGAAAAAATACATAGAAACCGACCCCATACTCGTTGGTTCATGGAGGGTCATCTTTCGAGAAAACCAACAATTTCATTGAAAACCCCACATTTTTTAACATTAAAATATTATTTTCTCCCCTAAATAACAAAATAAAAGTAAAATTGATAATACCGTTGGAAAGCATATTAGATGAAGCAGTTTTCATGAGATTTGCCAGTTTCCAGGATTCTTTTTAAAAGAGTAGTAAAGTTTTAAAGATTTTCAGAAATATTAATTTTTCAAAATCGTCAATGTTTGAGCTGATGTGAGGGCCTTTGGATGGTACTTTTTAAGAATCCAAGTGCACTATTCTTATAGTAAATTTAGTGCTCTTTCCGAAAATGTGGTCAAAAATTAAAATTAAATGAAGTAAAGTGAAGAAAGTTGAGTTTAAAAAGGAAAAAAACACGGTTTTCCTGAAAAAACCTTTAAAAAATCATATCTCGAGAACGGATTGAGATAAAAATATGCAGTTGGCGGCATTTTACTCCATTTTTGATGTAATTTTACCAAATGTTTTTTTGCATTTGCGAGAGACTCACCCTATATATATATATATATATATATATATATATATATATATATATATATATATATATATATATATATATATATATATATATATATATATATATATATATACATATAAAAAAGCGTTAAAATGTAGGAATCATTTCAGAATGCCTCAAAACAGATTTAGATGGAGAAAATTTTTGAAAATTTTTATTTTAAAATTTTTGGAGCCATTGCAATAGCTTTATTTTCTAAGAAAATTCGCTAAAATGAGAGCATTCTAAAAAGTGGCGAACGATTTTCCTGCTATGAAAACTAAGGGAGTTGCACTTCCCTAGAAACGCATTGGTTGTACGTGAAAATCAACAGAATACATATCGGCTCGCGCTGAATTTCGCTTAATTTTCAAGCACGAAACCCACCGGTAAAACATGCAACATGTTAAAATAGCTTTAGATCTTTGAAAATAGATAATTGTTGTGCTTAATCATTCATTATAACACATTATGTGGGTCGATGTGTGATCACCACATCACGCTCACCGCTCCCATAACTGATCTCCATCTGATGACTGAAATGATTAATTCTTACTTACTCGTAAAAAAGCGAAAGCCGCGGGTTCTTTAGGTTGTATCATCTCAAGCATTATTAGCCCAGAGCGATATCAGTAGATAATACCCTCGCGTTTAAAGATTAACCAATTCTAATTATAAGTATGTAACAGTGTGTAATGATGCATTAGACAAGCTTTCCCGTACTTAACAGTAGAATGTTGAAACAATACAATTACAGGAATGAGATGAGACGTTTTGGGAAATTGAGTCTGTTGGGAAACATCCACGATTTTTATTACGCCCATTAATTTTGTTCTTTGTGGCAGATAATAATTACTGCAATTTTAATATTCTTATTTACGAAAAAGGACACTCGTTTAGCGAATTTTCAAAGAAAAAATGAGCTGTTTAGATAGCTTCGAAATTTTTAAAAGTGGGTAGGAGGGGTAAGGGACAAATCCGTTTCATACATCAATGAACACAATCCTAGATTTAAACTTAGTATATATATATATATATATATATATATATATATATATATATATATATATATATATATATATATATATATATATATATATATGCAAGTATCTGGGGATTATCTTTGATGGGAATTTAAAATTTAAAAACCACATAACATCTCTTTTAAGTAAACTACGTAAACTATTTTTTGTGTTTAAGACTGTGAGATGCTTTTTATCTAAAAAGCAGTTACGGATGGTTTATTTTGGTCTTGCTTCCTCATTACTTAAATAGGGTATTACCGTATGGGGAGGGACCACTAAATCGCACTTAGTTCCTTTGCAGACAGTTCAGAATGCATTGATTAAAATACTTCTCAATAAACCTTATACCTATGTATCCTACTGCTAGATTCTATTCAGAATTTAATGCACATAATGTAACGACCATTTTAGCGAATTTTTGAAGAAAATTAAGCTATTGCTCTCGCCTCAAAATTTGTAGAATGTGATTTTTTGAAAACATTTTATGCAGAAATCCGTTTCAGGCTATTCTGAATCATATTCTGAAGTTTAACGCATTTTTTTATGTATGTATGTATGTATGTATGTATGTATGTATATATGTATGTATGTATATATGTATGTATATATGTATGTGTCATTCCAGACGATAACTGTCCGTAGAATTGTGCTAGAAACTTCAAACAAATTTTAAAATGTTAAGGGCACAAAACGAAAGTTCAAGTTCGTTGGCCAGCATGATCGGATTACATCTTCGGGTTGAAATTTTCAAAAATGTAGTCAAAAATTTCAAAATAGCCTGTTTTTTGCGATTTGTCGTGCGAAATAATTTTTTCAGCATACTAACATGTGGTATATTCGGAATCAGCGTAAAATTTCCTATAAGAATATGTATCAAGTTTTCAAAAATTTCAAAGTTGAAAAATCAGTCAAAAATCGAAATAATGCCGTTGCTGGTTGTAAAAATCGGTAATATTCTTCAAAAATTCGCTCATGGGGTCATGCTGCATGACTGGACTTTTTCTAATTGAGTCTTGTACTCTTATTTTTAAAACGGGTATTAGGCTCGAGCACCTATTTAGTATTTCCTTCAGTAGAACTGTTTCAACATCTAACATTTCCTTACCCCGCTGTCGTACAGATTTGCATCGTAGAAATTCGTACAGTGCTGCTCTGAACTTTTTATATAGACACAAAATTAATTTGTCCATTTTCCCCAACGTAAATTGTATTAAAAGATGTATATAGAGGATTCTTTCTGACGTTCAATAATTGTTGGGAACCATAGGGAATTGATGTTCTGTATTTCATGTGAATTCATAATTAATTTTAAATATTATTTTCATATCGGTTATGGGTATTTTATTTTGATAAAGTAGTTATTCCTGTTTCCGCCAGTTTTATCTTTATATATAGTCATAGTTATCTTGTTTTTATATACCTATGTATAGTCTAGTATTGTACAGCTGGGCGCCTCTTATTAAGAGTAAGACTCCACCAGGGGACACAAGTTCTTTTGAACTTAAGCCTTGGTGGGCAAATTAGGTATTTGATTTTTTGAAGTCCTTGATTAAATTAGATTCAATTTAATGTCCTTGAAAAATATTCACTTTAAAAAAACAGAAGTATCTTGTTTTAATTTGTTTATTACTACTAATGTCAAGTACTACTGTTATTTAATTTTCTTATAAAATAAATAAATACATTTATTCAAAAATATTTAAATTTATTTAAATAAATAAATATTTATTTATTCAAGCAGCAGTTTTTGAAGTTGTAATAGACTTGTAATAGGAGGCTGAAATTTGGAATTGATCATCTATAGGCCTGCTGTGTACGATTGACAAATTGAGGGACCACCCATATCAGCTGATCGAGCTAGGGAGATTATTTCTCTCCTAAATAGTCCGTGGAAGCTGAAATTTGGTATTTTGGAACATTACTACGAGAGAAAACATGATACAAGATTTTAATTTATTGGTTGCAACAGAAATTCAACAATTATTTGTCTCTGCATTATTCTCTATAATAAGGTTTTTGATTTAAAATTAAAATTCAACAATTTCTTTGCATTCAAAAAGCTCAAATTTCATAACCATAACCATTTAACATTATATATAATACGATAATTCACGGAAATTTGCGCGATCATGCTGCATGGCTGGAACTTTTTGCGTCAATTCTTAAACTATCTTTATATATAATTCCGAACGGTCTTTGAAATTGTGAAGTACTTCGCGGTCCGATTTCAGTGTTAGACGGCTCATTCGAATCAGCACGGCCCCAAGTTTGTTGCAAAAGTGTCGCCGTTCGTTTCTATACCCGCCTTGATCGTGTTCTAGGCGGTCCTTATCAACGAGAGTTGTTTATTAGGCTGAGGCGGTAACAACAGTTGCCATCAATTTACGGTCAGTAAGAAACGTAGTGTAGTTACTAACATCTAGGAGAGTTATTTCTGAACGAAGAAATTGAAACTGAAGATCTTAGCGGACTTTATGTATACTTATTCCCCGATTCAACTTTTTGTTTAGTCTCATAGTGGCGAGGACCACCTCAACTGGTGATATTTATTTTATTAAATTACTTACATTTTTATCGGTATGTCCTCTTTTTAATCATTAAATAACATCGCCTTAGCTTTGCACCAGGTCACATAACGCCGCAAATAGGTAGGACTTATATCGTTACTATAATGTGCTGAGTTCCTGTTAGGTACTAGATTAGGGCTTTCCAAGCCCTAACAGGCCTCTAGTTTTAATTAATTATGAACTGTTCTTCACTTGTTTAATGGGTTCGCCCGTGCAGTCTCAGATAAACAAACTATAATGTGATATTCCCCTTCAACCAAACTGGATCGGAAAAAAACTCCATGCAATTGAATATTGTGGGGAACTCGCTAATCGATTCGGACGCAACGCTCGCTGTCGTTTATAAACTCGGCGACCACAACCCGCCGTTACGGTGCTGCCCGCAACTGGTTAAACCGCGATTTATAAAATCTCAATAACTCGCGGTCACCGCGATAGGAAGCCGAACTCAATCCCAATAACTCGGTCCGATAACTCTTGCGCGAAGTAAGTAAATCGAATTTTTACCGGCAATTGCCTGCAGTATCTTCGCCATAACCCTAACTCCTGGAAAATGTGTTTTTACCGCAACATTCGATATTTTTCACAGTAATGTAAACACAATGGTTTATTATTTCTGTGGAAGATAGCCCTTCTACGCAGAACATTGGTCTAAAATTATTTAATCCCGTTTGTAGTATATGATCGGAACATAGCGCATCGTACCTCACAAGGGTTAACATCTTTATAGTTCCAAGACCCCGCTATTTTACGCTTCACAGTAAATGTTCGAAAAATAAGTCGATATTTAAGGGAAGGGTATAGGTTCAGAGTCCGCTCTACTGATCAGTGTGCCTCCATACCTCGTAATTGTTTCCGAGAAGTCCCAAAGGATCTCCATCTAAATAACAGCTCTAAGAGTCGATTAGGAAAGAAATTAACCTCAGAGTTTCCGAAGCTGATCTGAGTCCCTCCACACTTTTTAATTGTATTCCAGATTTCAAAAAAGAAGCTGCATTTCTGGTTTCAGTATCATAATCCGGTAAAATACAATTTAGGCTCTCAAGCCCCACATCTTATCAGTGTGTACTGTTGTTAAATTCTTCATATTACAAACGAGGTCCATTACGAATTGCAAATCCTTAGGTTGACATCAATACGCCTGCGTGGACATGGGCACCTGCAGAGGAAAAATTAATGCAATTAATTAAAACATCTACATTTTACTAGATTCCCTGTTCTCAGTATAACGATCTATGTAAGTTGGTACCTACCAACTGAAAATAACTGAAAATATGAAAGATCATTGAAACGGTATTTGTTTGAGTTTCTAAATTTCCGCCACTACAAACAAAAATACGCCACTTGAATTGTTTACTTACTCGATGTTTGTCTGTTGATGGTTATGATTCGTTGTTTCATGTTGTTTGTTGTTGACTTTATTTATTCTACTATTGCTCAAGTGTTATTGAAAACTGCACTGCAACAACAAACAGTTTTAATAATCACGAAAACTCCAGAGCAGCTTAGTCTATCAATATGCAGATAACGTAAAACTTCGAAATCTGTCATTTAAGAAACGGGGAAAATGATGCTTGAAGTAATATACGCTCTCACATACGTAGAAAAGAGTGATGATTTGAGAAAAATGGAATTGGTAGTGGACAATTTACAGCTTAACCCGCACATTCCCTGAAAATGTAATAGAAATCTGATAAAAACAAGAAAATATTCTTGTCCCTGGGATTTCACTTTTGCGCATACGAAGGAGCTACTAATGTTGTAATAATGTTGAAATTAATATGTGGAATAATCAAACCATTGTTCCCCAACAACTGTGCACCGAACTCGAGCAGGATTGGACGACTAGTGTGAGAAAATTAATGCTGATGTAATTTACGTTTGCGCATGCGGGGAGAATGAAGTAATAATTTAAAAAGTATGAAGACAGGACTATTTACAGCTCAACTCGCACATTGCCTGAAAATTTCATCAAAATCGGACGAAAACTGTTAAAATCAGGCTCGTTAAAAGGAAGACACATTCGCGCATGCGCAGTAGCTACTAATGATAGGATTATGTTGAAATTCTTAGAGAATGTTTAGATTAATCTCTTCTACCTATCCTGAGTGAGATAAAAATTACGTTCTTGTGCCAAAAAAGCAAGCTTTCCAAATGAAAAGATGAGTTTGCAGGCCAGCAACTTTTGAGCACATTAAATTGGTCGCATTTCAAAAATTCTGCTAAAAAATCACTAAAAATAGCTAAACATCTAAATATTAAAATCAAACAACAAAATCACTCTACTTTCTTTTTTCTAGAATGTTTTTGGGATGGTATGAGATGCATCTTTTTGAAATTCAACCTTTTAAATTTTACTGTTTTGTTTAAAATTTTTTCATATTTTTGCTGATTGAAAGTCATGTCGTGATTGGAGGAACATCTCTGGAACCTAGTCCAGTTTCCAAATTTTTCAAATTTCTGTCATGTTTTGGACCAGTAGTAAACTGGTATTGAAATTGCCATTGGAGGATTAAAATCCGGATGATTTTCAATGATCTCTGTTGCCGTCAGGTCAACTTTAGCTACTGCGCATGCGCAAACACATAAGCTTCACATATAAATTTTAAAGCGATTTCTGCTATATTGCGGTTTAGATCCCAGTTAGTTCGCAGATTCCCATCATAGTTCGCAGTTCACAGCGTCGGGCATGAAACAGAAAAACTGAAATATTAGGTTTTTCCTCAAAATTTCGTTAAATTTTCTGAATGTCCCACGGCTAATCAAGCCTAACACGTATCATCTTGGCGAGCTATCTTTGGATTTGTGTCACAAAGATTGTGGTTGTTGAGTTTGAACGAAATCGGACCAATACATAATGAGAAATCGACGTTATAAGATATACAAGTTTGCGCATGCGTACAGGCTACTGTTGATCCCACGGGAATGAAAGATATATGGGACCGTTTAGGAGGTAGTCTGTACCATCCCTGATAATTTCATTAAAATTAAACTAAAACTTGGTATAGGTTTGGGAGTGAGAACGGTGTACCACAGACAAACAGACAGACAGACAAACATGGAACCAAAAATTGATCAGCAAGTTCTGAAACGCAAAAAGCGTATGGAAATTTTGATTTTTGAGGACATAAAATTTTCTGACTGCTCGCATTACTCAAAGCTTCCCTTCCTTCAGTAGTGAGGAAGCAAGTTCGAAGCAGCTAACGCACAAGTTCAATTTGAAGTTACGTAACGATTGCTTGGAATTATTTCCGCAGCCTAAAATGGAGCTAAGAGAGTCACAATGATCGTGAGCCGCATAACGACGAGAGATTTTTTTTATGGAGAGATCATTCTTCACCAAACACCATTCATCCCGATAACGGGCCCACCCAAGATGGGATGATTGCTCGCGCCCTGCTACGGACAAAGAGAAATCTGAGCACTTATCTGTGGTGCAACACCTTTCACGTGGTGTCGGTAAAACTTGCAATGAGATATAATATCGGAAATCATTACCCCTTCGGCCCGTTTTTAAACGGAGAGATATTTCTGAACACAGATATTTAGGCATTTGGATGATTTCAGACGGCACGTAACTACAGCAGTTGGTTACCACGAGTGTTTCGAGCTTAAGGGCTTTGGCGTACCTATCTTTATCCCATATAATTCTTTAGGAGTATTTATAGCGAATTTTCAAAAAATGATGATATTGCAATGGCTCCTAAAATTTTAAAATCAAAATTTTCGAAAATGTTCTTAATTGAAATCCGTTTTGAAGTATTCTGAAACGAATCCTAGAGTTTGACGCATTTTCATATATATTTAATATACATATGTATATGTGTGTGTGTGAGTGTATGTGTCCTTCCATACGATAACGCACCTTAGGGTTGAGATAAAAATTCTGTTCTTGCGTCAAAAAATCAAGCTTCTAAACGAAAGGATGAGTCTGTTAGCCAGAAGTATTTGAGCACATTAAATTGGTCAAATTGCATCAAATGTGATTAAAAAATCACTACAAATGGCTAAAAATAGTTAAATTTATATTTTTTTAGCAGAATTTTTGTCAAAAGGGGTTTTTCAACGATGAACTAGATCGTTAAAAACTTGAGCACAAAATATTGCTGAAAAATGTGCTCAATTTGAACAAAATTTGTCGAAAAATCGATAAAAACTATTAAAAATAAATAAATAAAAAATCCAAAATCTTTTTTGAATTGTAGAATATGATTTAGAACGAAGTTTCGCTATAAAATTGGTAGTTAACAATTTTTTTTTCACTCAAAGTCCTGAATTTCCAAATATTTAAACAAGATAATATACGAAAATTCGCTCATACAATCATGCTGCATGACTGTAGAACTTTTTTTTCCATAAAAGGGTAATATGATAGACATCCTACGACAGGAGGTGGGTGGAAATGGGTCTTGTGAAATTAGATACGACTACGTCAAAGCCCTCTATTGCCTGAAAGGGATTCCACAACGCTTTGATACTGCGATATTACGCGTATTCTTATTGGAATATCAAACTGATGCTATCACAACATTATATATATATATATATATATATATATATATATATATATATATATATATATATATATATATATATATATATATATATATATATATCAAACAATCTTCCTGTAAAGTATATATCATGTAAATATCGGAATAATTACTCTTGTAAAAATATATTAGCCAATTTTCGTAAAAAAATAAAACTATTGCAATGGCTGAAAAATTTTAAAATCAAAGTTATCGAAAAATGTCTTCATTGAAATCCGTTTTGAGACATTCTGAAACCAACTCTAGAGTTTCACACTTTTTCATGTATAGGTATATATATATATATTAATTGCTATGCAATTGTTAGGCCGACCCCCAATAATTCTTTAAATGTTCACTTTTTGTGTAACTTTTTTGTCCCGAGATGGGAAGCGAGAGGTCGTGGGTTCGAATCCCGGCCAGGCCTGAATTTTTTTTTCGTGAGACGAAGGTTGTGGGTTCAAATCCCAGCAAGGATTTGAATTGCATAGCAAATTATCCTCGTTTTCTACACAGTAGAAAAGAGAAAAGATCCGGCGAGGCGCGAAGCGCCGAGTATAGATTAGGGGGGTCCAGGGGGGCGAAGCCCCCCAGACGGGGTCAAGGGGCGGAGCCCCTTGCGAGGCCCGAAGGGCTTAGTATATATATATATATATATATATATATATATATATGTCATTCTACAAGATAACTCTCCTTAGGATTGAGATAAAAATTCCGTTCTTACGCCCAAAAAAAAAAAAAAAAAAAAAAAAAAAAAAAAAAAAAAAAAAAAAAAAAAAAAAAATCTAACGAAAGGATGAGTTTGTTGGCCAAAACTTTTTGAGCTCTTTAAATTGGTCAAATTTCAAAAAATTTGCTGAACAAATCACTTGAAATGATTGAAAACGTCTAAAAATCGTTAAATTTATATTCTAATTAGAATTTTAGTAAAAAAATGTTCATCAACGATGAAATAAAACATTACAAAATTTATTCACTAAATTATGGTGAAAAATGTGCTTACATTTCATCAATGTTTGCGGAAAAATCGATCTGATCTCGCTCGAATTTGGATGATAGTTGGAAAAAGATGACTTGATTACCTCATATCAATTTCAGCATGATAGTATCATTGATAGCTACTGCGCATGCGCCAATGTGATACTTGTAACGACCTTAATTTCCACAGCTTTCATCCTCTGTTGATGAAATTGTCAGTGAATGTGAGGTTTAGGATGATCCGTTTTTGAGTTATGGACAAAAACCAATTTTTGGGACCTTTCTATACCCCTCCCGCCTACTTTCGCACAGCATAAAGGTCAGGGCTTTCAGTATGTTCATCTGCCAGTTAGTCCCAACAGATTCCTGAAGAAATAAATTCACCCGTACAAAATGTTCTCTATACCCCCTTTTCGGGTGTTCATTGACTCGACTATCTGTGCGTTATGAACTGCGATTTAATAACCGACAGATTTTTGCGGTAAATAGAACAATTTCTTATTCAAAAAACGTAAACCGCAAGGAAATTTTTGTTTTGGTAGACCATTTGAGGACCTTTGCACGTAACCACGAAGCTTTTGCAACTGTAATTGACTCCGCTTCTATGATTACAAGACGAAAACGTGTCATCTCTTCTGTGTGAAGCAATCTGACCGCAGTGGAAAGTAGTGCAGCGGAGCAGGGAAGTTGTGTCGCCGGCGTAATGAGTTAATATGCCAAGGAATGGAGGTTACACACAGGTTACACGGGTTACGAACGTCAACTCGGTTAGCAGGTAGGTCCGCTGATCACGGTAGGCATTTCCGAAGGGAAGCTGGACGCCCGGTTTGACCCGTTCTGGAAGAACTTCACGACTCGAACAAGTTCCGTTGGCCGTTACGTCAAAAAGTCGTGCGGATTTACATTTTTCTCTCTTTTTTTCTGAAGCGGTTCGTATCTTTAATATGTAACCGACTGTTGGCGAGTTTTGTGAACTTTTCTGTATTCCCTTCCGTGTGGTTTCGGACCCCACGAAGAAGGAATGAACTTTAAATGCCTTGTATGGAATCCGGCTCTCGTTTTACCGGAATTCCTTCAGATTAGGCAGGTAATATAACAGGACCACAGCGTCCCCATACGCAATATGAGATCACTGAACTCAAAAATTTACGTCACATTATAGGTAATACCTATAGGTGTGTATACCTGTACACTTCCATAGCAAAGTTGAATGAGGATCGTGAGAATCGATAGATTTTTTTTCATGTGATTTTCTTTCTCAAAATTCTCTCTTATTCGAATTGATTTTATCGAATTCAGTTGGTCCTTACCAAACTAAAAGGAACTATTCAGCTTCCTTCTGTGTGGTTTCGGACCACGATGAAGAAATGAACTGTTCTTCCGTATCTTGATTGAAAACTGGCTCTTGTTTCGTTTAAGATTAATGCTATAGTATGCTGATCGCGAAAAACTATAAATTATTCTCACTTGGTTTTACTCTCATTTCAATTGATTTTGTCAAAATCAGTACGTTCTTATCCAATCAGTAGAGAATTTTCAATTTCCTTCCGTGTGGTTTTGGATCACGATGAAGGAATGAACTTTAAACGCCTTTTAGTTACATCGGATATATAGCATTTCCGAATTGATTTAGTCCTTTTCCACATAGGACGTTTTTTACACCTCAAATTAGTTTACCATTATAAACATTTAGCTGCAATTTAGTTTTTTAAATTCATGTCGATGTAAAGACACTTTTGTGTTCCAGCTTTAAACAGTTTATAGTTGTATAGTTTATTGTTGAATGGAAGCCATATATGCGTATTTTATTTGGTTTATTTACCCACTTGACATTTATGCAAAGCGTACCTGGGGAAAATCTATTCTGAGGTAATTGTAAAACTCATTTCTCAATAAATTACGCTGTATATTTCACAAATCATGGCAGCCTTAAAAAGCAGGTTAAATATGAACAAAGACGCTCCGTGAAGTGAGGAATTGATCGGACGACATAAATTACAATACTTGGCTCCTATTGTCACTCGGCCACGTGTCCAGCGACACGTGAAACTGGTTCCCACGTTGTCACGATTTGTTCCACCTGTCAGAAATCGGATCTGCCACGTGACGCAATCGCATATCTCTCCTCAATCGGCTTTCTACCAAAGGTTCGACGAAAACATCGTCTTAGTTGAAATTATGACACTTATTTACGTTTTCTATACGTATCATTAACTTTAGTAACTCAAATTTAAAACTTTCACATTTATAAAGTTCAAATGTATTGCCTTGATTAATTCATCAATAAAAATACCTACTCTACAAAAACAGAGCTTTAGATACATGGTCATTTTATGGGGGGATAACTCTTTTTTAGCGTAGTTTTGGAAACGTTTGCATTATTTTGCGCTCTTACATTTTACCCAACTTTTTGTAAAAAAGGGGGTTTTATACCCGTCGGCACGGCTGTACTTGGGCGTGGGGATGAATTTTCTTTGCGTTTCAGAGGGTGTAAAACACGTTTACAATAGTCATTCATTTTCAGATTTATTTATGTATTTATTTATGGACAAAGTTTTATGCTCACTACTCCTCAAAGTCCGATTCGGACTAAATTTTGATAATATGTTGTATTACCGAGTGGGAACTTGCGCCACGCTGATTTTGGTGGGAATCAGCTAAAAACGAGCCGTAATGCCAATCATGATGAAGGCAAAATCGTGCTCAAATCTTTTCTATTCACCGTTGGACGTCGAAATTTGATACTGTTCACTGTAGGACACAGACATTTGAAAGAGAGTCTCTCTAGGACATCAAGAGACGAATGAAATGACGGTCTTCTGTGATTTTGCTACGTATGGTCGTCAAATTTAACTGGACTAACCTAACTTCAAAATCAGAATTGCCTATTTTCCTTCTCATGTATCAGCATAAAAACTTTGATTGAGAAGCAGTAAATAATATTAACCCAATAAAACCATTAAACCATCATTTTATTTTAGAAAAAAATTGGCGCTTTGCGCCTCGGCGGGGGGCTCCGCCCCCCTGCACCCCCCGGTTTATTTCTTTTTCCATACTCTGGAACACAGAATCATAGGAACACAGAATGTGTTTTTGCGATGATTCTATTTCCTTACCAACGGCTTGGTTGCACGTGAATAATAACAATATTTGGCAATAATAAAATAAATAATTGTTAGACATTTAATTTGGTCTAAAACCCTATAAATATTATATAAATAAATATGTAACTACAAGAAAAATACTATATAAATTGAGAGCTTTCCAACGAATGGTGAACGATTTCTGTGCGATTAAAATTGCGGAAGTTCCATTTCCCTACCAACGGCTCGGTTGTACGTGAAAATCATAAGAAAATTTACAAGCGGTTGCAATCATGTTGACAATATCAATTATTGAGAATGATCATCTGTGTGTAAACAATTGATTCAAATAACCATGCTCATAACTCAGGTTGATGGCCACGCACTTCGCAGTAGTTAACATAATATGGTTGGATAAATCAGGAGCTTTCCAACGAATGGTGAACGATTTCTGTGCGATTAAAATTGCGGAAGTTCCATTTCCCTACCAACGGCTCGGTTGTACGTGAAAATCATAAGAAAATTTACAAGCGGTTGCAATCATGTTGACAATATCAATTATTGAGAATGATCATCTGTGTGTAAACAATTGATTCAAATAACCATGCTCATAACTCAGGTTGATGGCCACGCACTTCGCAGTAGTTAACATAATATGGTTGGATAAATCAGGAGCTTTCCAACGAATGGTGAACGATTTCTGTGCGATTAAAATTGCGGAAGTTCCATTTCCCTACCAACGGCTTGGTTGTACTGAAAATCATTATAAAAGGCGCATATCGGTTTTTTCTGTCGGTTTTTTGTGACGATTTTTTTTCGGTAGGTCATCTCAAAAACACATTCTGTGTTAAAATATAATATATACATATATTATGTCAAATAAGTGCCAAAGGGAAGAAGCACTTCTACTTTGAAAGCCTAATAGGTACGCCTAGATCAACCCAAAATGTCGTGCACCTAGTTAATGTAGTTTTCTATGTGTTCCAGGTCGGCTGCCAAGCCCTCCCAGCTGAAGTGGAAAAGGACAACAAAGCTGTGGAAAGCAAGAACGTGAAAACTCTCACGGAGACGTCGACGAGCGATGGCGAGAAGACAAACAAGAACGAGAAGAGAGCGCCGGTCGTGCAAACTGCGATCCCCGGCGAGTACAAATACGGCAGCAAAATTGAGTATAGCCTTCCCGCTGGATATTCGCCACAGCTCGTCCAGTCGGCCCCAGAAGTGAGTTGTTTATTGGAGACACGGACATGTTCACTTTATTCGAAATTAGTTCAAAATCGCAAAAACTTCTTCACTAGCTTTTATTGACCGAAAGGACCCGAAGATAACCGGCCACTCCCAATTCCTTGACTTTCCCCCCAATTTTTCATTATGTGTAATAGGGTAAAAGCACCAATTGTTGACACTTATCCAAATGTTGGCACATCAATTTCAAATCCAAGAAATTAGAAAATGAGACATTGTAGTTTGACCGGAAGGACCCGAAGATAGCCGGCCACTCCCACTTCCCCATACTTCCCCCCCATTTTTCATTATGTGTAATAGGGTAAAAGCACCAAATGTTGACACATCAATTTCAAATCCAAAAAATAAGAAAATGAGACACTGTACATTAGATACTAATATATCTCTTTTTAGGATCGATTCGGATACTGCCCAAATTGTCTGCATTCATTCAGTTTCCAGTTCCCCTAATTATATATAAAACCCTGAAGAAGTCAAGAACAGCAAGTCAACTAATTGGTTCACTGCTATTGACGCAGCAACTAATCTAATGAAGAGCCAATGGGTTTTCTACATCTAGAATTGGTTTTTGCAGGTTCAGCAGGTGAAGTACATCTCTCCAGACCCTAAGAGCCCCTACTACGAACCACCCCAGCCTGCCCCTAAGCCCCAGTACCTGTTCTACTCGCCTCAGCAGACCTCTGCAGCTGCTCACGTCCCCCAGATGGCCTTCCCTGCTCACGCCCAGCTGATCCTCATGCTCGCAGTCCCCCATCCCTCTGGCAGATACATGATGCTCTACCCAGCCCAGAACCTGCTGATGCCCTTGTTCTACGGACCCGGTCTCACCCACCAGGCCAGCGCTTCTAGCTCCGTTCCAGTTCCAGGTACATATTTGTGATACCTACATAAAGGAACGGCATGTTATTACTTTCCCAACGCATTATATGTTCAGTCTGAAAAATACCCAAAGTAAACACCCAAAGTAAAATCATATTACGAATAAGAGAAATTATCGCAAGTGTTTGCATGATTGCCACTCCGGTGCGTATCTCAAAAACTAGTGAAAAGCATTATACATCCTTTTTGAAGTACGTCTGAAATTGCCTGCTCACGATTTGGACTTCTGTACCCAGCAGCAAAGGACAGCAAGAATTTAAATCAGCTCTCAAAGAGGCACTTTGTCTATTGCATCAGCATGCCAAATGAAATGGTCTGAAGCACCTCGAAATTCTTTTAAGGTTGCTTCACTTCGATGAATCTAAGAATTTTTCAATGTACCAACATTATAAAGCCATACCAGCATATGTTAAGGAGTAAATAGTAGTTGCTAATTTATTACTCAATTTATTTATCAAGGAAAAGAGATGAAATGGGTGAACCTCAGGACGATCACGTTTTCACTGGATATGGCAAACATATAATTCAATTCACATATTGAAATATTTTGTTACGATTAAAAATCATTGGTGCAAGAAACTTTCATAATACCAAGTTTTTTGAGCTGCATTGATATAGAAACGTGTAAAAAAGTCTTTTGTCTGAATTATTAGGGATATTTTAATGAAATCCACATTAATTAAATTTCGACGTTTACAATGCACTTGCTACATGACGATAATTTGGTTTTTCAACATGATATTCTTAAAGTATGATGGTAAAATTGTTCTGTCCATTGAAATAATATATAGTTTTGATGAACTTCTTGAACTTGGGTCTTGTTTTCGCAATGTCATACCTGTTGACTGGCTGTTTTCATTATATTCTTTCATTCATTATAGCATTTGATCAATTTCTAATATATAATTAAACAACTTTGGAATCTTATCAATGAATATTATAGACTGATAATTATTCTGTACGATGTAATAGATAGTTTACAAGATACTTAAATAATGTTCTATTAAAATGGTGCGTTTTAGGTTACCAATCAGCACCATCAGTCGTTCCTGCTGCCTATCAGTCGACCTCTGGAGCCTATCAGGCCTCATACTCAGGCCCAGCGCTGGCACAGCACGCCGGCTTCGTGGCACAGCATCAGCTCGCCTACAGCCCCTACAGGACAGAGAAATACACGCCCTCCAAGCAGCAGTGAAAGGATGACCCAAGACTCCGAAAGCTGACCGCTCTGCAAATTACATCATCTACCGGTGAAGCCATCAGTGACAAAACACGATAAAACAATCGGTATACCAACTTGTTTTGTGATGGCGGCTCACTCTAGTTTATCACATTGTCATGAGTGAAGGGACTTGGTCTTATGTTACCATAGAGAGAAATGATTTACCTCGCGACCTTCCGTGGAAATCTTAATTAGGTTCCAGGTTATGCCAAATATTTATTTTGTTGTTGTAAATATTTAGTTTTAAATATACATTAAGATGTTATCGTGTTGTTTTGCCTACCACCCAATCCTGATCATTATTTGTACACCATGGGCAGTGGTGTAGCGTGGAGTCCTGTGCTGGATATGAAAAAAGTCCAGTCATGCAGCATGACCCCATGAGCGAATTTTTGAAGAAATCTACGACATTTCAGTCGCTATTGATCGTGTAGAGAAATTTACAACTAGCGAACGGCATTATTTTCGATTTTTGACTGATTTTTCAACTTTGAAATTTTTGAAAACTTGATAACATATTCTTATAGGAACTTTTACGCTGATTCCGAATATACCACATGTTAGTATGCTGAAAAAATTATTTCGCACAACAAATCGCAAAAAACAGGCTATTTTGAAATTTTTGACTACATTTTTGAAAATTTCAACCCGAAGATCTAATCCGATCATGCTGGCCAACGAACTTGAACTTTCGTTTTGTGTCCTTAACATTTTAAAATTTGTTTGAAGTTTCTAGCACAATTCTACGGACAGTTATCGTCTGGAATGACACATACATACATACATACATACATACATACATACATACATACATACATACATACATACATACATACATACATACATACATACATACATACATACATACATACATACATACATACATATATACATACATATATACATACATACATACATAAAAAAATGCGTTAAACTTCAGAATATGATTCAGAATAGCCTGAAACGGATTTCTGCATAAAAATTTTTCAAAAATTCACATTCTACAAATTTTGAGGCGAGAGCAATAGCTTAATTTTCTTCAAAAATTCGCTAATAATTTTCTTCAAAAATTCGCTAAAAGTCTGCTAAGTTGGGTGGGCAGTACAGCTTCCTCACATATTGTAACATGGACGTATAGAATTAGTTGAAGAACAAAGTACGAATCGAAACGATTGATAATTCAACGTTATAAGAAATTAATGTTTACGCATGTGCATAGACGACTATTATTCCAACGGCAATGAAATTTATAGGGACGTCTAGGAGCTAAACCTCACAACCCTAGAACATTTCATAAAAATTTGTCCATTAATCTCAAAGTTTCGTCTGAGTCGATCAATTTTAGGTTTGCGCATGCGCTATAGTTATTAGTTCACCAATTGCGATATAATTCGTAGGGCATTTTTTCGGAACATATACCCATTTACTTCCCGAGTTTAACGAAATAGATGATAAGAAATCGACGTGATAATAAATTAACGTTTGGGGCAAGCGCACAGACTTGATTGGCGGCATTGAAAATTATAGGGGGCCGTCTAGGAGCTAACCCGCATAATCTCTGAAAATTTCATCGGAATCGGACTGAAACTTGGTAGGTATAGTTTTGGGCGTGACGGGATTTACCTCAGACGGACAGACATTAGACAGACAGATGCGGAACCAAAATCGAACACCACGGAAATATAAGGAAAACAAACTAGTCTACCTCATCCTTGACAGATTATTATGAATCAGGGATCTAGGAGTGGTCGCAGTTTGACGCTGCACTGAAAAATACTTCGACTGTGACACCTCACATGCCCTTTTGCCCTTAAAAAAGAAAAAAAAACTCGGCCCTTCGGCCCTCGCAAGGGGCTCCGCCCCTTGACCCCGCCAGGGGGGCTTCGCCCCCCTGGCCCCCCCGGATGTTATTACTTTGAGCCTGACTGCTAAAATGTAAAAAACATGGAATCATGTTTTAGCTCCTCGCTCTCACTTTATTATAGAAATGATCACGACGATTGAGCTTTTGTGAGATTATGATCTCCTAATAGAATGACAATTATTGGCGCTACTTTCATGTCACTTTATAGTCTCACTTTTCGGCGGGGGATCCATCGCTAAAACATGATTCCATGTAAAAAAAAAAAAAAAAAAAAAAAAAAAAAAAAAAAAAAAAAATCTGCCAAGTTGGGTGTGGCACATAGCCGTAGTATATCTCGGCACATTTTTTCGCACCCCCTTTAGACCTTGGGGTTTAGTGATAAGGGGGGACCTGTTTCTAAAGCTCGATTGAGTCTGGGGTGAATTCGTTTAACGACAGATCGTGAATTCTGTCCAATTACCATACTGGTTCCTCTTAACTTAGAATCACACTAGTAATATGTTTAGTATTTTCATAGGAATGATAAGGAGAATAAAAACACGTTATTGGTTTATTTCTAATGTTCGGATATAAAATGCTTACCAAACACAATCAAAATCATTTGGCTTTGGTTGAGAAATCGGATCCTTTAACGTTCAGAATATGTGCGCAATTGAGGAAAAAACGTGCGTGATCACTCCAGGGGTTGTCATGTATTTCCCAATCCTTCATGACGCCTGCACAGCTGTAACAGTAAACAATGTCTCCAACTTCTCGATAGTACAGCCCAGAGCTGCAAAGGTCTGGAACGAGATGTGCGAGAACTTTTGGCCACAGTTTGAATGTTTTCAATCTTGCATCGTAGGTGTTAAATAGAGGTGGTGTGTCGACGTCACCTTTACCACCATCAATACCGCGGGCCCCGCAGGTATCCTCGTAAACAATGGGCAAATTTTTAGTATGGTCTGGAGTTTTAACGAAACTGCAATTTAGGCTCCAAGTTGCTTGCTGTTGGAACGGGTCATCCATAATCAAGCCAACGTCGATAGAAATGTGGCAAAATGGGCATTGTACTTGTTTAACGTTTTCAAGGTAGAAAAAACCTGCTCTAGCCAGCTCATCTGGTTTTGGGCGTGTCATGGAACTGCCTACAAAACTTTCCAACCTAGCTGACTCATTGAAAAACCTGCTCGAGCCCATGTTCAACTTCAACTAGCTAAACAACACCGACAATGGTCGTTTAGTGCAACATATATACATCGTTTACGTATCATGAATGTATAGATCATTGAAAAGTTTTAAATTACCATGAAAAATTCCATAACGGAAAATAGTAAATCAAGAAGTAGCGTGAAACATCATAATTGGTCAATTAAGAAACGAAAAAATAATACTCAATATAATTTACGTTAGCGCAAGCGCACAATGAACTGATTAGTTGGAACAACGAAATAGGTAAGGTACCATCTACTACCTAAACCGCGTATTTCACATACCATTTCTTCAAAATAGGATGAAATTGTGGAAATTAAGGTCGTTACCAGTATATCACATTGGCGGATGCGCAGTAGCTATCAATGATACAAACATGCTGAAATTGATATGAGGTAATCAAATGGTCTTCTCCCAAGTATCATCCAAACTTAAACGTGATCGAACGACTTGGGTGTGAAAAAAGGAGCATAATGGAATATACTTTTGCGTATGCGTAGAGAGAAGTATTGATTCAGCAACAATGAAACTGATAAGGGACCATCTACACCCTAGCGCGCCTATTCCTTGAAAATTTCAGCCAAATTGGATAAAAACTGTGGAAAATATGCTTGTTACAAGGATTTCATATTGGCGCATGCGCAGTAGCTATAATGAAACAATCATGTTGAAATTGATAAGAGATGCTAAAAGCGTCATTCTATCATCCGAATTTGAGCGAGATCGGACGACCAGGCCGTGAGAAAATGCTTGGTAGAATTTACGTTTGCGCATGCGCAGAGTAATGTATTGAGTCAGGAACCATACAACTCATAGGGGACCGTCTACACCCTATCCCCTTCATTCCCTGAAAATTTCATCCATATCGGATTTAAAACCGTGGAAAATAAGCTACCCAGTTTCGATTTTACATTGGCGCATGCGAAGTAGCTATTAATGATACAATCATGGTGAAATTAATATGAGGTGCTAAAATGAGTGATTCCCCAACTATCATCCAAATTTGAGCAAGATCGGACGACCAGGGAGTGAGAAAATGTTGCTTGAAACCGAACGACTAGGGTGTGAAATAAAAAGGAACCCATAAAAACAAGTTTTTAATGTAACTCTTTCTTTTTCTCATGTTCTCGGTTAATTTTATTGTTGTTTCAATATTTGGTAGTTTCTTGGCTGTAAATTGAAACAAAATCACATTGTTTCAAAATCACATTGATAGTAACTTAAATTAAATTGACAAGGAAAACCATTTAATATTTTATTGACCCTGGATTCGTTGTCATTTTATGCAGACGTTCAATAGTATCCTTCTCCTCCCTCCTCCTCATCCTCATCCTCCTCCTCCCTCATACAACACTTGTGAAGTTTCCCATATTAAATTTCAAATTTTCGAAAATTGATAGTATAACTAACTTTTTCTTCGCGAAAATTTGATAAATTAAAATGTACGCCAGCATGAACTCGTGTGCAAAATTTCAGATCGACTAGATATCGGGTAGTGGGTTAAAAATCGATCTGAAATTTTGTCTCAAGAGCTCAAGAAGAGAATCGAAGTTCAAAGAAAGAGTTAAAAAAGGAACATAATGGAATATACATTTGTTCATGCCTAGAGAGAAGTATTGATTCAGCCACAATGAAACTGATAGGGGACCATCTACACCCTAGCTCGCATATTCCTTGAAAATTTCATCCAAATCGGATGATAACTGTGGAAAATAAGCTTTTTACAAGGATTTGCGGACACACGACAGACACATTTACAAACAGACAGACAGACACTTAGCCAAAGTTGTTCAGAATGGTCTAAAAGTGTGGAAATTTTGATTTCGGAGACCAGACATTTTTTTTTTCTCCCGAAAGTGAAAACAATGCACCTACGAGTATAGGTAGACTCGAAAAAAAAAAAAAAAGTTCCAGTCATGCAGCATGATCGTATTTTTTTTATGGAGAATGGAAAATTAAGGTAGGAAGGAGGAAGTTCGGATTCGTAGAAGCATATGGCACACAGTACAACGTAGGTATGAAATACAATAATAGATGTTTCAAATTTGTTCGAACACTTTTCTATAAGTGCAGCTTAAACGTTTCTGTCCTCCTCTTCATTTTTCACCAATCTTTTCAAAACAAAATTTTATAAACAATATAGACTATTTCAAATACAACGGGATCACAGTTATAAACGGATGAATAAATTCAAATTTAGTTATAAATATAATAATACCATAATTGTTCAATAAACAATACAAATTATTAAATAACATCATACAAATTCCCTCAATCCACAGCATTTCACAGAATTTATATGCTTTCTTTCGACAAGGGTTTTTTTATGTCTGCTATGCAGTCTCAGTAGGCAGATATTCTATTTCTACATTTTTACCAATGTGAGAGCGAATGAAATGGTGCCTAACATCTACATGTTTTGATCTATGGCTGTTCATGTCATTTATCGTTAATTCTATTGCCATTGTATTGACATAATGGATACTTGGTTGACGATAAATAGGGGATAAATTTCGAATAATAAGTGACAATCCCCAAGAATCTTCTAGTTTCATCAACATCCCTGGGCCGAGGGGCATCCACTGTGGCTTTATCTTTATTTGAACACTTTTTAACTGTATTGTGCTCATTTAGGTACCCCAGATAGGACATAGGTTTGTAGAATTTACATTTTTCTTTATTTAGATGTAAATCGTACTGGCGTAGTCTGTTCAATCAATGGGTGAGCTTTTGTTGACATTCATCCGAGGTAGAGCCAAAAACGATTATGTCATCAAAATATGATGTCACTCCCGTAAGTCCCGCAAGAATTTGGTCTAAAACCCGACGAAATCCTGACGGGGATGATTTGATTCTAAATTATAGCCGCCACACTTCATATATGTACCACGGTGGGTTGACAGTGTTTGGATGGCTTGTCTTTCCTTATCCACAACAACGTGAGGGCACGCCTTGTATAAATCTAAAGTGCAAAAAACATCAGCTCCACGGAGTTCATTTAAAATTTCATCTATTCAATCACACTCAACTGAGCGGCGGGCGGGCGAATTTTTTATATTTTTATTCGATATTCGGAATCTACATATCTTGGAAGGTATACCAACAAATTTTGTGTGAGAGAGCGAGAGAGGTATAAGTATTGATTATTGTAAAATAAAACATTGAGTTGTCTGTATAACAAACTATTACGGAATTATAACAAAATAACAATAGTACCACACGATAACTGAGGAAGCTATGCCTGAGATTGCTTAGACATCGGATTGTGAGGTAGAATTGCGGAATGTCCGAATCTGCCCCAACTCTCATGAACTGTAAGTAGCCAACTTGATGGAGCAGGCAAACTCACTTCAATTGTCCCGAAACTTCGTTTCTTAACACCAAATAATTAGGTACTCATGGTCAAAAACATTTTCATAGTGCCATTAGCAATACAAATACAATAATGATATGAGATCCAGTAAAATCCACCAATACTTCTAAGAAATTTTCTGTACTCGTAAATATATGAGAACATTTTTACAATATTCCACAACTTAAAAAGTTAGGGAAATGTCAAGGAATTTCGCAAAAACCTCCAAATGTAAGGGCATTTTTTAAATGATTTTCTATGATTTCAATCACTCGTACCGTATTTAAATTCAAGCATTTTAATTTCTCCCTTGATGGGAAAAACAATAGATCATGGATATGTCCAGTACCTACTGCTTACCAGTAGGTACCTACTACTCAATTGTATACCAACCATGTAGTGCCTTCTTTTCACAAGATTATTCCATTATGGTTACAAAACAATATTAGTTTATAACTTAGAGTAATAAATCAGCATTCCTTGACACTACAATGGCTTAGAGGTCATGAGATGTTGTGATAAAACGAGAGCATTCCAAAAAGTGGCGAACGATTTTCCTACTATGAAAACTATGGGAGTTACTCTTCCCTAGTAACTCATTGTTTGTACGTGAAAAATCAATAGAAATTCTACCTATCCTTCACTTTTCGAGTTAATAATAATCTAAAGAGCCGGGTCGTCACAAATTTTGGTGTCGTTACGCAAATTTTAGAATGACCCCCAGCCCAAAAACATATCCATGTTAAAAGTTGATATCGTAGTTTGGGAATTGAATTTATTCTATTGTGCCAATTTTGATATACGCCGCCTGGCTTTTGCTTCGGAATCCGCTAGGCACACCTGCGATGACTTTATAGCATCATCCAACTTGAAGGCGCTCATCAACTTACCTGTTGGTGACCACTGTAGTTACCATTTCGGAAGCACTATTTTCATTTTCAAGAGATTTCTTCATCCAAATCAGAACTTTCACTCACATTTTTCATTTTTGACTTGTAAACTTTGGTTTCGTATTTTTTTGTCTGTTTGTCCGCAAATCCTTGTAACAAGCTTGATTTCTATAGGTTCCATCAGATATTAATGAAAGCTTCAGAGAATCTGCGGGTTGAGCTGTAGATAGTCCCTACCATTTCAATGCTTACAAATCAATAATCACTCTGCGCATATGCAAATGTTGAATTCCCGTTGAATTACTGCAATGTAGAAATAGCTTTTTCTGAATTTCAAGTAGATAGGGTAGTTTTTTCTAATTGTTATTTTATTTAAAACAATAAAAAAATTGAAATTACTGAGACATTTCCAATGCTCATAGCTCTTCTCTCATAAGAGAGGAAGTACGAGCGGCCTGCCGCATTTTTTCAGGGCCTGATTATTTTTACTGGACCTCAGCAAATTAAGAAATCTATGCGTGAGAGCGATGAGCTAATACCAGAATTTTGGTCATAAGAATTTCTTTGTGGACCCTTAATTTGTGAAATAGATTTTTATTGGTTTAAATTAATTTTGTTTCAGCAGGACTTTCGATTTATTATTTTCAATATTGAACCTTCGTCATCGAAAAAAAACTTCTTTCCACAGTTTTTTGGTTGTTTCAGAATGCGTAGAATCCTGAAAACAAACATCTATCCGAAATTGGATTCTGATTGGTCCTGAATTAGAGGTGCGAAATATTAAACAAGTAGAACAGTGCTCACGAAGTGAGTCATATGATGGCGCATTCTCTTGTAAGGAGATCCGCTTGAAATAGACGTTTCCTGCGTTGAATGTGAAACAAAAAAAGTCCAGTGATGCAGCATGACCCCATGAGCGAATTTTTGATGTTTCATGCAAATATTACCGATTTTTACAACTAGCGAACTGGAATTATTTCCATTTTTGACTGATTTTTCAACATTGAAATTTTTGAAAACTTGATACATATTCTTATAGGAAATTTTACGCTGATTGCGAATATACCACATGTTAGTATGCTGAAGAAATTATTTCGCACAACAAATCGCAAAAAACAGGCTATTTTGAAATCGTTGACTACATTTTTGAAAATTTCAACCCGAAGATGTAATCTGATCATGCTGGCCAACGAACTTGAACTTTCGTTTTGTGTCCTTAACATTTTAAAATTTGTTTGAAGTTTCTAGCACAATTCTACGGACAGTTATCGTCTGGAATGACACATACATACATAAATATATACATACATACATACATACATACCTTCATACATAAAAAAATGCGTCAACTTCAGAATATGATTCAGAATAGCCTGAAACGGATTTCTGCATAAAATTTTTTCAAAAATTCACATTCTACAAATTTTGAGGCGAGAGCAATAGCTTAATTTTCTTCAAAAATTCGCTAATGACTTTGCAGCTCATTCAGCTGATCGATGACCTCTCTGCGTGTTCAGTAATCTCCCTCGAGCCTCCCTCTCAAATTTCAGCTTCCTGCGTCGAATTGGAGACATAATCAGCTGATCAATGATATCTCAGTCGTCTTCAGCATTCTCCCTTGAGCCTCAGTCTCAATGTTCAGCTTCCTGCGTTGAATGAAGGACAAAATGGCTTTGGAGCTCATTCAGCAGATCGATGACCTCTCAGTCGTCTTCAGCATTCTCACTAGAGCCTCCCACTCAAATTCCAGCTTCCTGCGTCAAATTGGAGACAAAATGGCTTTGGAGATCATTCAGCAGATCGATGACCTCTCAGTCGTCTTCAACATTCTCACTTGAGCCACCCTCTCGAATTTCAGCTTTCTGCGTCGAATTGGAGACATAATCAGCTGATCAATGACATCTCAGTCGTCTTCAGCATTCTCACTTGAGCCTCACTCTCAAATTCCAGCTTCCTTCGTCGAATAGGAGACAAAATGGCTTTGGAGATCATTCAGCAGATCTATGACCTCTCAGTCGTCTTCAGCATTCTCACTTGAGCCTCCCTCTCAAATTTCAGCTTCCTGCGACGAATAAGAGACATAATCAGCTGATCAATGACCTCTCAGTCGTCTTCAGCATTCTCACTTGAGCCTCCCTCTCAAATTTCAGCTTCCTGCGACGAATAAGAGACATAATCAGCTGATCAATGACATCTCAGTCGTCTTCAGCATTCTCACTTGAGCCTCCCTCTCAAATTTCAGCTTCCTGCGTTGAATAGAAGACAAAATGGCTTTGGAGCTCATTCAGCAGATCGATGACCTCTCAGTCGTCTTCAGCATTCTCACTTGAGCCTCCCTCTCAAATTCCAGCTTCTTGGGTCGAATCGGAGACAAAATGGCTTTGGAGATCATTCAGCAAATCGATGACCTGTCAGTCGTCTTCAGCATTCTCCCTTGAGCCTCCCTCTCAAATTTCAGCTTCCTGCGTCGAATAGGAGACATAATCAGCTGATCAATTACATCTCAGTCGTCTTCAGCATTCTCCCTTGTGCCTCCCTCTCAAGGTTCAGCTTCCTGCGTTGAATGAAAGTCAAAATGGCTTTGGAGCTCATTCAGCAGATCGATGACCTCTCAGTCGTATTCAGTATTCTTCCTTCAGCCTCCCTCTCAAATTTCAGCTTCCTTCGTCGAATTGGAGACAAAATGGCTTTGGAGTTCACTCTACTGATCAATGAGCTCTCATGCGTCAGCGACTCCCGATACATCTTTATCCTCGCCATATTACAAACAACATCCATGCCAAGTTTCATAAAAATCGGACGTTGGGAAGTGGCATTTAAAACGATTTTAAGAGGAAATACATACACATATACATTCATCAACCAGCAAAGTGAACATAATAGCCCATTTTACATTTTTTAAAAGAAAATGCGCTAAAAATCGAAATAACTTTCAATAACTTTGATTGTTTGACCTTTTTTGCTTTTTCTCGAAGCTCCAAGGGCACATTCTGACGAACTGCCAAATACGTTCCAACTCAATTTCGAAGTAATTTTCGATGTGATTTTTAACTCAAGTTTCATAAACTTAGGTCTGGTAGTTTCGAATAACAACTCTGAAAGGCGGCGTCTGGTGGACGGACGGATTTTTTTAAATTCAATTTTTGGATTCTACGCATCTTCAAACGTAAACCGGTGCGAATTTTGAATGTTGGGGAGGGAGGGCGGCTTAACATTTTTTATTTATTTTTCGTTGATTACAAAAGTTTATTATGGAAAATAATAAACCAAAATCGCTCCGTAAACTACGACTCTCATATAAGCCGATATATGGAATTCTCTCTTCATGAAGTCGATTTTATTGGTTACGATTTTCGTCACCAATAGATGGGCAAGTGAAGCGTAGGTAGATGGATTATTTTACTGCATTAATTATTGGTTGGTGAATTGGACTACGCTGCGTTGATATACTTAGATTCAGAAGTACCATTGTTCGTTGATATTAGCTTGTATTACAGATATCAGAATATTTTATCAACTCCATATATTTCCACGATTGTTTGAATAACTGTTTATTCATGTCATATTTTGTGGAAATTAATATTCGTTCAAATAGTTTACTGTCCCGTAATTTAATCTATGCGATCATTTACTAATGATTCCACATATTTGGCAATTGAACAACTACTTCTCTTATCAAACTAACATACCATTCCAATAAGATTGAATATTTGTTACTTGCTCATTGATACACCATGAAAATATTTTAACGCTAATAGCCTGTGATTCATTAAAATGATTAAGCGGTTGATACGCAAAGCATTCGATCGATTTTTCGTAGAATCCTAAGTCATCGGCTCCGCACAATGAAGTTAGAATGCGAAATCATTAAAAATGAATTTACGATTGGAGATCGAGGGCATCGACAATAGATTGTATGTGCCGTTGGAAAATCACATTAGTGTCCCAAAAATTGGTTCAAATCAGCAAAGAAATCTGTACACTCAATATTGATAAGGAACGTTCGGACTAGTATCTGGTCACTTCAAAAACCTGTTTAGCTAATTCTTATTGAAAATTGACCGATAGTTAGACTTTAAAATAAAATAGAAAATCATGTTTTGACATGTAAAATGTTTCGGGTTTATCGAGGGTTGGTCAATGAAAAGTCTATATTCTAGACCGACGTTTCGAAATATTTATATTTCATCTTCAGGCTGACAACAGAGGAGGGGTATACATAACAATTAGAATCTTCCTAGTGTGGATGCGAGTTAATATGAACAGTCAGGATGAAAACTATGGTTTTTGTATATAACTAACTTAGTAATATACAGGGTGTCCCATCTAAACGGGCCCATCGGGAAATTACAGCCTTACGGTGCGAGCTATCGACAAAGTGAACTGGAGCTTTTTTCGCTTTTAGGTTGAATTTGGAACAAAAAATGCCTCCATGAAGTTTTCTTTTTGGGGCTTCGTTTCTGAGTTATTCCACTTTTTGCGGAAGTCCGATTTTTATTTTTCCATGTCTCTAATCATTGATTGAAACTTACGGTTTCCTCTTGACCCCCCCCCCCCCTTTTTTATTGCTTTTTCCAATTCTAGGTTGAATTTGGAACAGAAAAGGCCTCCATGAAATTTTCTTTTTGGAGCTTCGTTTCTGAGTTATTCCACTTTTTGCGAAATACAGAAAATCGCCGATTTCTTTCAGACATTACCAACACTTTCTTACTATTTTTATCTTCAATTTTTGAGATGTTCACCACACTTTTGAAATCAGCATTAAACTATCTATCATCAGACCCCAGCGTCCATAATCAACAATCACCATCAGGGGGATGACATTACACTTGAACCGCTTACGATTTAAAAAAAGTTTTCCAAATCGTCGTTTGAAAAAAAAAAAAAAACCCCCTCAAACTGTTCAGTACACACAGAATCACTGTTCAGAATACAGTTTAAAAAATGTACCACAAGGAGACTTCCAGTCAGTTGTGTTGTGATAAATTGAAAATGCCACCTGCTCCTTCTCCTGCAAACTGTATTCAAGGGTCAAGAAAACAACAGCTTCTTGATACTTATTGTTCAGTCTACACTATGATCTTTATTATTTAATGGTAATGTCTGAAAGAAATCGGCAATTTTCTGTATTTCGCAAAAAGTGGAATAACTCAGAAACGAAACCCCAAAAAGAAAATTTCATGGAGGCCTTCTCTGTTCCAAATTCAACCTAGAATCGGAAACAGCAATAAAAAAAGAAGGGTCAAGAGGAAACCGTAAGTTTCAATTTGAGTTTGATTTGAGACATGGAAAAATAAAAATCGGGCTTCCGCAAAAAGTGGAATAACTCAGAAACGAAGATCCAAAAAGAAAATTTCATGGAGGCATTTTCTGTTCCAAATTCAACCTAAAAGCGAAAAAAGCAATAAAAAAGGGGGTCAAGAGGAAACCGTCAGTTTCAATCAATGATTTGAGACCCTAAGACATGGAAAAGTAAAAATCGGACTTCCTCATCGTAAAGCTGAGTTGAAATACTATAAAAAAGGTTCAGTTCAATTTTTCGATAGCTCGCACCGTAAGGCTGTAATTTCCCGATGGGCCCGTTTAGATGGGACACCCCGTATATATATATATATTGTTAATTTACCTTGGAAAACTGTATTTGGACGCTTATTTCATATCCTCGTCATAGAGCTTTAGTAGGTAGCTATCTACTTGAACAACATCTTTGGGTATACTGAGAAAACTGAGAAAAAAACTTTGGGGTATACTGAGAAAAAAATGTTTTCAAACGAATAATTATTGCGATTACAATTCTGTACCTCAGAGGTCGATTATCGTAAGTGACATTTTGGCGATTTTACAGGAGAGCCAAAAGAAGTTGTGGGCACACCTATTTTGATCCCTATGGCCCATTCTGATGACTTTATCATGCTCAAATTAATTAATTTGAGCATGATAAAGTCATCAGAATGGGCCATAGGGATCAAAATAGGTGTGCCCACAACTTCTTTTGGCTCTCCTGTAAAATCGCCAAAATGTCACTTACGATAATCGACCTCTGAGGTACAGAATCGTATTCGTATTCGACGATAAGAGTATGCCGAACACCGATTTGGGATAGCCATGAGTTTGGAATTTACGTTTTTCAACAGGTTTCAACATTCATTATCCGAAACTGACAAACCCAGTTCTTGCTAAACCTCCAATTTGAAATAAAAGTTCCAATAATAAAGCATGATCGTATGACCGAATTTTCGTAAAATATCGTACTTACTGCATAATATTAAAAAAGTTTTGAAAATTGAGCTTTTGAGTGCAAAGAAATTGTTAACTACTATTTTATGGCAAAAAACGTATTCTAATAATAATAATAATCTGTAATAATACAATAATCGGCAATTAATATCGAGGATTTAGATTTTTAGCTTTTTGCAATTTTAATCAATTTTTTAGCAAATTTTAATGAAATTCAAGTAAATTTATTCAGCATATTTTTGTACATACGTTCTTGAATGCTCGGTTTTGTAGTTAATAAACTTTATCTGAGCAATATTCTGCTAAAAAAATATAAATACAACAATTTTTAACCGTTTTCAGCCATTTTTAGTGATTTTGTTAGCACATTCTTTTTTAATTTGGCCAATTTAATGTAAATAGGTACCGTCAACTCATACAACTTTGTGCCACTTTTTTGGTTTTTTGAGCGTCAGAACTTTATTTGTCGTCGTATCTCGTTGAAATGTTTACCCAAGATACTTACACATCTCAGTGATCAAATGTCGCTAAGGAAAAAATTCCATCTGTTCAGCGAATAGAATGGGAACTATTTATTCGTGGCACATTCATTACCCCAGGAAGGTGCAACTTTGAGCCACCATCTTTTTTAGCCTATAATGAAATGAAAAACCTAATATGGCTCATTGTGGCGGTCTGAATCTTGTTAATCAGCATATTGACTTTGCAACGTAATACAAAAAAAAAATTGCCCTCGGAATTTTTAGTGTTTTTTTGATTTTTTAAACAAGGTGAATATAAAAATCAATGCAAGGCAACTTTCTGTTCGTTTTTATTATAAAATCTTAACAATTCATACAAAAATATCCCAACAAATCTTCAACTCGTCCAGCCACCTTTCTCCGATTCTGAGCACCCATTTTCTGTAAAAATACAACGAGAAAGCATTAAATTTTATTGCAGAAATAATAAAAAAGCGGTGGCACAAAGTTGTACCCCTAAGTTCCCGTTTCTAACATATCTGGTCATATCATAGAAACAAACAAACTTCTGATAACACCAAATACCGTAATTGGTAGCTGACAGTATAGGGATGAAAATATGAACTTACCAGACTATTCAGAAATCCGCAGCATGCTCATCCAAAGGAGACTCCCAGCACAAACTGAACAGTTCCCTTTTAGTGGACTAGAGAAAGAGCTACCTTGCCGGCACTGAAATCCACAGGGAAGACTTGTGGAAGCGTCAGCATCCTCTTCTACCATCCCGCTGCTCGTGGGAATTTTTTCGAACTAATAACTTCAAGTTTGTTACCGTTGGAGAGGATAAGGTTCAAAAAACGAGATTGGCACAATGTTGAACGGGGTGCACAAAGTTGTATGAGTTGACGGTACTCAAAAAGTGCTGGCCAACGAAATCTTCCTTTCGTTTGGAAAGTTTGATTTTTCGGTGCAAGAACGGAATTCGTACCTAAATCCAACGGAGAGTTTTTTTCTGGAATGATATATATATATATATATATATATATATATATATATATATATATATATATATATATATATATATATATATATATATATATATATATATTTGAAAAAATGTTAAACTCTAGGATTCGTTTCCAAATGTGTCAAAACAAATTTCAATGAAGAAATTTTCAAAAATTTTTGTTTTAAAATTTTTCGAGCCATTGCAATAGTTTATTTTCTACAAAAATTCGCTAAAATGGAATACCTCCAATTAAAAATGGAAAATCTCTAAGTTGAAGAGTAAATCCTTGAAATTGAACAGGAAATCTTAGATATTATTAGGAAAGCCTTACCCATTTGAAAAGAAAAACTTTCAAATTGATGCTTTCAATTCTCCATTTTGACGTGGAAATTCTATAGCATCCACCTATTTATATCGGTAGATTTAGTTAAGTAATGGATTATAACTAAATTGTAATTTCAATACTTAGTTACTATACAATAATTGCAATAGTTGCAATGTTGCATTCGGAAGATTTGCTACGCCAGCTTTGCAATCCTCCTAATAATCTATTATGTCCTTCTTACAATCTGCACTTATTACCATTTTATTTTATTTTTCCCGTTTATACTTAAATTGCATCAATTTCATTTCATTTGGGTCAGGTGTTCACCTTTCTCATAGGAACGAACTTCAATAAGAATTTACTGTCGGTGGAGGGAGAAATAGGGGTGGGGGGAACGGTTATTCTTAATGATGCTTTTGTCATTTTATCTTATTTTAATTCTCACGAAAATGATATACAATCCATTCTAAGGGGCCGTCCTTGTAATGTATGCATTACTTATCAATATGTTTCGATTATCATTTGACGCGTAGTTATCAATAAATTACTACTGGGAAGACCGAGTCATCTTTGAATGTCACGAGGTAGGCGTGCCCGGGGTCAAGAACAATAGTCAAAAAACCCGTTAGGACTCGCGCGAGCCAAGATGAGTCAAACAATGCGTTTTCTCCGGAATCCGTTCAGACCTCTCTCTCATCTGTTTCTGCCCATCTTGCGGGCCTCGTAAAACACCTACCGGAAGTTTTACTGCCAGAAAATAAAACGTTACAAGTTATTACCCAAAGTTTAATATTTCATCTATATTATGAAATTTCTTCTAATAAATTATGAAATATTATCTAGGATAATTCAGTTCAGACTAATCCTACATGTCCAAGTCGCAGTACGATTCACAATCTTGTTTACGATATTCTTCTTCTCACACTTGAGCCCTTTTGCAGCACTATAGGTTGTTTCATTCAATTAACTGAACATAGTCCTGTCAAAATTCAAAGAAAAATACCGATTTATTTAGAATAGTTTTGAGATTCCTACATTTCAACCCTCAAATTTTACGTTTACCTTTATTTCGATTTATTATTTTTCCTAGCTATTAACTATTACCTTATTAACTGGGGAATAACCTTTAACTATTTTCATTAGCTTCCTCGTTTACCTATCATCTTCTTCTAACTATCACCCAAATTTAAGCGAACTCGAACGATTAGAGAGTGGAAAGATGGAACATGATGGAATTTATGTTTGCGCATGCGCAGAATGAATGAGGTTATAAATAAAACTAAAAACTTCCCCAAACCACACTGTAACATCACAGAAGTAATGACATTGTCAATAACAAGTGCCATTTCATAAGAAGTATGAAATATATGAACATATGAAGCATCATCTGGAGGTGTTATGGGAAGACGCTCAAAACTGTCTATCCACTTAAAGCTCATATTGTACAAGCATGTCCTCAAACCTGTCTGGACATATGGTGCTCAACTGTGGGGGTTCACTGCACAAAGTAACCGCAACATTATTCAGCGCTTTCAGAATAATGTTCTGCGTACCTGCGTTGACGCATACAGATACTTCAGAAACGACAGATTACACTATGAGTTGAAAGTTGAATCTGTCAATGAGGTTATCCGCAAACAAGCAGACTCGTATGCAAGCTCTAAGAGCCACTCAGCTGATCTGGACCCTGGGCATCGTCACGTAAATGTGCTAAAGAGACTACATACGAAATTACAGCTTCCTAGAGTGTAAAACATAGAAATTGACTTTAAGAGCCACTCATCTGATCCGGACCCTGGGCATCGTCAAGTAAATGTCCTAAAGAGGCTACATACGAAATTACAGCTTCCTAGAGTGTAAAGCATAGAAATTACCTATTAAAATGATTTAACCACCGCTTCACAAATCAAACCGTTCTCGCAATATTTGGATCACCTGCTATGAATCAAATCATCGAAACACCAGCTCAATGAAATCATCAGAAATTAACAAGCGGTGGCAAACATGTTCACAATATCAATTATTGAGAATGATCACCTGAGTGTACACAATTATTCAAATAACCTTGCTCATAACTCAGCTTGTTGGCCACGCACTTCGCAGTAGTTAACATAATATGGTTGGATAAATCGAGAGCTTTCGAACGAATGGTCAACGAATTTTGTGGGTTGAAAAACGACGAAGTACCATTTCCCTAGCAACGACTCGGTTGTAAGCGGAAATCATCAAAATATTTTCGTGAGCAATTTTCCGTGACGTTTTTTTAGTTTATGTGCCATAGCAAAGACATAAAATGTCAATAAAATGAACGGCAAGACTAGTGACTCAATTATCAGAACAATAAGTCTAAAGTGAAGTGTTATTAGATCTTAAGAAAATGTATAATAATTTATCACATGAATATTGCTTGTAAGTTGTTATTACTTAGCGCAATAAAACTCGTCAAAAAACAAAAAAAAAAAAAATCTGGAGGTGCAGGGAGTTCGCGGAGATCTTTCCTTACATCCATGTTTATTAGAGACCACCCTCATGCTCTTGGTTCAAGAATATTACTTTATTTTCAGTTTCAAGAGCAACCTGCAAATCATTTTTAACCTTCACTACAACGTAAATTTATTCACTGATGCTTTCAACAAATGGATGAATTGTTACGTGGCCCACTCCTGTCCTCACCTGAGCCGATCCCAACTTCAATCAGGAGCCTGGGGGCTTAATTCGTCCAAAAAGTCAAAGATCACATAATCGCCACACAATTAAGTCCGCTGTAAACGCAAGATGAACTCGCAGGCAGAAATATCGGACTGATTCGAGTTTTGAAATCTACGTATCATGAAACGTAGCCAACAAAATTTGAGAGAGGGGTTAAACAATTTTCTTGGCCGAATACAAAGATTCACTTTCCAAATGCCATTTCGGATCGAAAACAAAACAATAAAACAACACGATGGGTCGATGATGGATGTTGGAAACTGAGGTCAGGTTGAAGAAAAACATAGTCGGAGAAATACAAGATGGCGAATGTTGGAATCAGCGTCAGTCAGGTTACAAAACATTTGAAAAGAGACGACGTGTGAAGACGCGTGAAACACTAAGCTTGCACCGTAGTAACAGCCAGCGTTTTAGCGAAATTTTGATTTTCCCTAGATTCACGTACAACGTATGAGAACACAGTAGTAACCAGGAACTCTCTAATTAAGTCCACAATAAACGCAAGAAGATATCGCATTCAGAAATATCTACTCGTACATTAACACCTTCTTATATATTCAGTTTCTTTTACAACTCAGCTCCATTGCACTACGACGTAACACGTGATCTTCCTACCAGTTTATTGGTCAAACTAAATGGTATTTTGAGCTGAAAATTGTTACATAGAGGTTTTCAAGTGCGCTGAGTCCGAACCTGAGGTCATAGCAAAGAACTTTGCTGCGGATCTAACTCAGCTATCTGGCGGGCTATATACGTTATGATTCGTTTCAGACGTCTCAAGGGTTCTCGATTAAAAATTTTTAGCTTCATACGCTGAATAGCAAATAAATTATTCCCGGAGCTCATTCAGCTGATCTGGCGGGCTGAATACGTTATGATTGCAAGCAAGGTGAAGGGTGATTATAGCTAATCAGATGAAGTGGAAGGAAAGGAAGAATTACTTGTTTCAAAAGTTTGAAGGGATGATTCCAAGCTATATATCCCTACACCGTCGAAATCGATTTAACATTGTATTTCTTTATTTTTTCGTGGAAATAGACCACGTTTTAGCGAATTTTCTTAGAAAATGAAGCTATTGCAATGGCTCCAAAAATTTTAAAATAAAAATTTTCAAAAATTTTCTCTATCGAAATATGTTTTGAGGCATTCTGAAATGATTCCTGGATTTTAACGCTTTTTAGCGAATTTTTGAAGAAAATTAAGCTATTGCTCTCGCCTCAAAATTTGTAGAATGTGAATTTTTGAAAAAATTTTATGCAGAAATCCGTTTCAGGCTATTCTGAATCATATTCTGAAGTTTAACGCATTTTTTAAATGTATGTATGTATATATGTATGTATATATGTATGTATATATGTATGTATGTATGTATGTATGTGTCATTCCAGACGATAACTGTCCGTAGAATTGTGCTAGAAACTTCAAACAAATTTTGAAATGTTAAGGACACAAAACGAAAGTTCAAGTTCGTTGGCCAGCATGATCGGATTACATCTTCGGGTTGAAATTTTCAAAAATGTAGTCAAAAATTTCAAAATAGCCTGTTTTTTGCGATTTGTTGTGCGAAATGATTTTGTCAGCATACTAACATGTGGTATATTCGGAATCAAAGTAAAATTTCCTATAAGAATGTGTATCAAGTTTTCAAAAATTTCAAAGTTGAAAAATCAGTCAAAAATCGAAATAATGCCGTTCGCTAGTTGTAAAAATCGGTAATATTTGCATGAAACATTGTCCAAATTCAGATTTAACTAGTCTTATGGAAGTATCTCTGTATAACCAGTTTTAGAACCATGCTGTTTAAAACGTAGGTAGTAGGTGCTTTAAAAAAAAAAAAAAAAAAAAAAAAAAAAAAAAAAAAAAAAAAAAAAATGTTTGTCTATCACAACTGATGAGTTTACTCTGTGCATGTGTTAATAATTTGATTCCATGTTTGTCTATCAAAATCATAAACTAAAATTTCTCAACACGATCAATGGCGACTGAAATGTCAAAGATTTCTTCAAAAATTCGCTCATGGGGTCATGCTGCATGACTGGACTTTATTTATATATATGTATATGTATATATGTATGTGTCATTCCAGACGATAACTCTCGATAGAATTGAGATAAAAACTTCGTTCTTTCGCCAAAAAATCAAGCATTTCAAAAGAAAGGATGAGTTCGTTGGACAACACTTTTTGAGCACATTAAATTGGTCAAATTTCAAAAAATGTACTCAAAAAATCTCTAAAAATGGCTAAAAACGGCTAAAAATCGTTCAATATATATTTTTTGGTAGAATATTGCTCAAATAAAGTTTATTAGGTAACTTTAAAATAGAACATTCAAAAATGTATGTACACAATTATGCTGAAAAATGTACTTACAATTCATTAAAATTTGCTAATGGTTAACGATTTCCTTGCACTCAAAAAGCTCAAATTTCAAAACAATTCAACATTATACAATACGATAATTTACGAAAATTTGCTCATACGATCATGCTGCATGAATGGAACTTTTTTCATCAACTTCCGTTTTGAAATGAGTTCCCACAACTTCGTCGCGAGTGATTTAGTTCGTACTAGGCATCATGACTAGTTTTCATAGACGTCCCATGGGTTCTCCATTCCAAATTTTAACTTCAGGTTGAATAACAAAGAAATTAACTCCAAAGGTTCACCGTGACGGTATTTCGTGAAGGTTTCGTATGTCATTTTCTGACAATAGAGAGGTTTTGTACTTCTTGTATTCATTTTCTCGTATAGGAAAATTGCCTTTCCGAAACGAGAAGAGGTTTTCGTTACGTGGAAACGCTTTTCGGAACGGGAAGAGTCAGCTTTACTCGTGCTCAGCTTTTTCGGAATTGTAATTACGAGACGACAACTTGACCTTGCTCTAGTATAACACTTTAGAATAACTTAGCAACTATCATGCAGTTGGCATGGATACACATACACACCCCACCAAAAACGCCTGAATTTTCCCCGTACCGTCTATTGTTGTTGGTTTAACCTTTGTTAGTATTTGTCTTTCTTTCGTGTTTTTACCCCCGCACCTCAATCAAAAAGGTCATTAGCGGCATTTTGTTCTTATTTTCGAAGTTGTATCGAAGGTTTCAGCTTTAACATTTTCAAGGTTCATTTCAGTTTCAAGATTTCGTTTCAAGGTTCATTTTACGGGTTTTAAAGATTCGTGTTCTTCACGGCAGAATCGTTTTCATATGATGTAGAGGTAAGTGGTCGTTGTTTCTTAATTCATGTTATATTTTGGAAATTGTCTACTGTGACAATTGAGTTTTCAGCAGTGATTCACTACAAGAGTCACGTTAACGTCTCTGTAAGAGTTCTCTTCTTCTCGTTCTTACGAAAACGCTACGAGAAATCGATGCAAAAAGGTCAGCATTCATCATGCTCGCGCTAACAGCTTGTTTTCGTGTTTACGAGAAATACCAATACGAGAAATACAAAAACTCTCTAATTAAGTCTTCGCTAAAACGACTTTACACGTTAAAAATCCAAATGTTTAATTTACTGTGTCAATGATTTACCTACTTAAGTTTGATGCCAATATTGATGCCTATAATAATACTGTTTGATTTGATGACCGTTGGGGAGTTTGGTGATGCCTCAACATTACGAAGGCAAAACTGTTGGCACCCAGTAGACGCTGGCTCGGGCAGCTTATCAGTAGTCGAACCTCGTCCTGCTGGCCACATCTTCCTCCTGCTTCCGTTCTTTCCCGCTCACTCAGAGTTCTGAACGAAAATTATTGGCATCGAGCCTTTTCTTGAGCTGTAGGTTTCTTTAAAGGTTAGGAATCGCATCCATGCTAACTTGGGGTTACCAGATGGAAAATCACGAATGGAGGCCTTGAGGGAGGACAAAACAAAGTGCTTCAATTTCGTTAATATTTGCTGAAAAATTGATAAAAACTGTAAAAGGCCAAACTCCAACATAATTTAACATTATACAATATGATAATTTACGAAAATTTGCTGATAAGATCAAGCTCCGAAAATGGAGGACATTTCAGAACAATGGAGGACATGAAGGAACCAGTCCTATATATAGAGGACATGTTCTCCCGAAGGATAGGTACCTCTGGTAATCTTTTAGTCCTCCATTTAGTCCTGGAGGTTTGCGAAATCAGCTGGTTTGCATCAGCTTATCAGTAGTCGAACCTCGTCCTGCTGGCCACATCTTCCTCCTGCTTCCGTTCTTAACCGCTCACTCAGAGTTCTGGAAGAAAATTATTGGCATCGAGCATTTTCTTGAGCTGTAGGTTTCTTAAAGGTTAGGAATTGCATCCATGCTAACTTGGGGGGGTTACCAGAAAGAAAACACGAATAGAGGACTTGAGGGAGGACAAAACAAAATACTTCAATTTTGTTAATTTTTGCTGAAAAATCGATAAAAACTGCAGAAGGCCGAATTCCAACATAATTTAACATTATACAATATGATAATTTACGAAAATTTGCTGATACGATCATGCTCCGAAAATGGAGGACATGGAGGAACCCGTCCTATATATAGAGGACATGTCCTCCCAAAGATCTGGTAATCTTTTAGTCCTCCATTTAGTCCTGGAGGTTTGCAAAATCAGCTAGTCGGCATTAGCTTATCAGTAGTCGAACTTCGTCCTGCTGGCCACATCTTCCTCCTGCTTCCGTTCTTTCCCGCTCACTCAGAGTTCTGGACGAAAATTATTGGCATCGAGCCTTTTCTTGAGCTGCAGGTTTCTTAAAGGTTAGGAATTGCATCCATGCTAACTTGGGGTTACCAGATGGAAAAACACGAATGGAAACTTGAGAGAGGACAAAACATCCAAATGGAGGACAAATTTTTCAAGATTGTAAAACTCATAAATAACTTTTAATTTATTCAAACATAAGCAACCAATATTGTTGCACTTTTGAAGCAAACTTAAAAAAAGATATAAGTAGGTACCTATCTTTGGAAAACGACTTACGTAAATTGGCATAAGGTAGTCTGAAATTAACTAATACACAGGTACATAGGTTCATACTAATCCTATATATCAAGGTGTATCGCCAATAATTACTAATTTACTAATTATCTCGCAACACCTTTATTTAGTTACATTTTCTCTGGCGACACCGTGCGGGTACCCCCACTCATTTGGGGTACCTACGAGCCACACAAGTGCGATCTTTAGGGACCAGAGCCGAAAACACTCCCCGTACGGTGCCGCCAGAGAAAATGTAGGTAGGTAACTAAATAAAGGTGTTGCGAGATAATTAACGTGAAATTTGTGATTATTGGCGATACACCTTGATATATAGAATTAGTAAGAACCTATGTACCTGTGTATTAGTTAATTGTATGTAAATGTATTAGTTAACTCTTGTGTTACGCGCTCGCAAGAACTCAGTAATGGGGTGACGTATTAATGATACATTCAATACTTAGATCAATCATGTTTGTTTGTCATTGAATAAAACAATACAGCAAGTATTTTTCTACGGTCTGTTGAGGTGTAGATTTTTGAAGATACTCCACATGCCTAAGTTATCCACAAATAGTCTAAAAAAGTCCAGTCATGCAGCATGACCCCATGAGCGAATTTTTGAAGAAATCTCCGACATTTCAGTCGCTATTGATCGTGTTGAGAAATTTTATTTTATGATTTTGATAGACAAACATGGAATCAAATTATTAACACATGCACAGAGTAAACTCATCAGTTGAGATTACTTTTTTTTTTTTTTCTAAAGCACCTACTACCTACGTTTTAAACAGCATGGTTCTAGGATTAGTAATACAGGGATACTTCCATAAGAGTAGTTCAATCTGAATTTGGACAATGTTTCATGCAAATATTACCGATTTTTACAACTAGCGAACGGCATTATTTCGATTTTTGACTGATTTTTCAACTTTGAAATTTTTGAAAACTTGATACATATTTTTATAGGAAATTTTACGCTGATTCCGAATATACCACATGTTAGTATGCTGAAAAAATTATTTCGCACAACAGATCGCAAAAAACAGGCTATTTTGAAATTTTTGACTACATTTTTATAAATTTCAACCCGAAGATGTAATCCGATCATGCTGGCCAACGAACTTGAACTTTCGTTTTGTGTCCTTAACATTTTAAAATTTGTTTGAAGTTTCTAGCACAATTCTACGAACAGTTATCGTCTGGAATGACACATACATACATGCTTTTTTTTTTTTTTTTTTTTACAAAACTCCCCTCAAAGGCGGAGGGGGCACACCATTAAATTAAAAATAAATAAATAAAATAAAAAGTGGGGAGGACGCCCAGGTTTACCCGACGCCGGCTCTAGGGATAAGGGAAGTTGCAGGACGAGGAGGAAGAATGGGATGAAAGGAAGTGCCCCTATAAAATGACCACCAGTTCAAGTAAGAACCCCCCAGGACGCGGGTGGTGATACCACGAAGTACTCCTGCCGAGATGCCCAACTCGAGTAACTCCGTGGCGCTTTTCCCGCACCACACCCCGCGCCATGACACGGTCGCGGCAATGACCTTGATGTTATTAGGTGCCACTCCTTTTAGCTCAGATATCGCTTGGCGCAGATCATTTCTATCATATTTACTTTTCTTAGCCCGCCAGGTCTGCTCCATGTCCACGCTGCCACTGACAACCTGGACATCCAGGATTATATATACATATATACATATATACATATATACATACATACATAAAAAAATGCGTTAAACTTCAGAATATGATTCAGAATAGCCTGAAACGGATTTCTGCATAATTTTTTTTCAAAAATTCACATTCTACAAATTTTGAGGCGAGAGCAATAGCTTAATTTTCTTCAAAAATTCGCTAAAAGACGTTGTTTCAACGAGGGATAAGTGCACAAGTAGGCAGGTAATCAAACGTTTGGCTGATCAATATTGTTTCATTTGTACAATTTTTGAAATGTGACCAATTTAATGTGCGCAAAAATTGTTGGCCAAAGAATTCATCCATTCGTTTGAAAAGCTTGATTTTTTGACGCAAGAACGGGATTTTTATTTCAAACCTAAGGAGAGTTATAATCTGGAATGACTCACATACATACATATATGAAAAAGCGCAAGCTTCAGAAATCGTTTCAGCATGCATCGAAATGGATTTCAACGAAGACATTTTTGAAAAAAATGTTGATTTTTAAAAATTTCTGAGCCATTGCAATAGCTTAATTTTTTACGAAAATTCGCTAACATATAGGACTAGGGAGTCTGCAGGCACTGACAAGTAGGTATGATGATATTAATAATAATAAAGCAAACAACGTGTAACTGTTTCGATGGCCCTACCGCCTACGAATGCTTTGTTTGGGAATGAATAGCCCAATTTTATATGATTCTTTGAGGAGTGCTTATTTCGATCCAACAGAAGAATTTATAGTCACCTTTCACAGTTCACCTACAGCGAACCTCTTAATCACATGGGATCTTGAGAATACAGAATAATCAGGATGAGAGGATTCTTCCGAAAAATTCCCAGCGAATCCACCCGAATCGCCGATGTCCATACGAGTCAATGCAACAGACACTCAATGCGAAAAAGTTCCAGTCATGCAGCATGATCGTATTTTTCGTATATTATCATACTACATTATGTTACATTGCTTTGAAATGTGAGCACTATGAAATAGTTAATAACAAATTTTATGGCAATAAAATTCGTTCTTAACAATTCTCTGCGACTCAGAACAGATTTGGAAATTTAAGCTTTTTTTAGGGAGCTTCTATCAATTTTCAGCAAATAATAATGAAATTTAAGTAAAATTTTCAGAAAATAATTTTTGCATAAATTTTGTAATATCGTCGGTGAAGAATTGATACCTCGTAACTCACATGTTGCCTACTTTACAGGAGAGCCAAAAAACTTGCCTATTTCTTTATTATTCCTTTTATTTCAAATTCCTTTCACCACTATTCGTTATTTTGACTTAGTTTTTGTTTTATGTACTTAATTTGATCCTAGTCATCCAATTAATTATTTTACTGGAGATACGTGATCTCGATATGAGCATATATGTCTCTTATGTGATTTCAATAGTATAAAATTTCGAAACTTTCCTCGAATTAAAATCTCTAAATTAGTTCTTAAATAATAATCATACAGTTTTAGTTTCAAATTTTGAAACTAAAACTGTATGATACGATAGTCGGGATCACAGTTACCGATAGGTATACCTAAATTTGTAACCACGAATGAGAATAATATTCCCATTATTCTATAATATTACCTCTGACGACAGATTTGTAGGTACAAAAAAGAAAAGAATAGAATAAGAAAAAACTTGAACTTTTTATTAAGTTAAAACTATCAATAAATAGAGTACCAATGACTTTTCAAAAGTCTTCGGCTTGGTGAAAAAATTGGCTTGGTGACAAAATTGGTAGTTTCTTTCTTTTTTTTTTTTTTTTTTTTTTTTTTAGTATCACAAACTTTTAATGCATTTAATGCAGGGTACCTCTGATTACTGCACTTTTTCTTAACTTCGCCTTTTAGAATCACACAAACTTTAAGTATCACACAAACTTTTAGTGCAGGGTAGGTACCTCTGACTTTTTCTTAACTTATCAGTAAAGTTAAAATCACAGTCTTCTCTCCTCTTCTGCCATAGCAGCCTTCTTAGGTAAATTAACGAAGATTTAGTAACGAAATAAATTAGTGAGGTAGCTGCTTATAAAAATCGTGGCAGTCTCTCGGTATTACTGGCAATAGTGCTTGTAAATCGTCCCATTTCCTTTTATTTATTTTAATGGGCCCATTGCGGACGCTAGGAATGTCAGCAATTTTCGGTAATTATGCTCGTGTTGGCCTCAGTGGTGGGTCCATAAACGGCCCATCGAATTCCGTTTTATGACTTTAATGTCGCTCACTGTAGGGTCCCCAGATTTTCTTCCGGGACTGATTGAAGGATATCTCATCAGGGATCGGCTGCTGTATGCATTTGGCACTTCAAACCCAACCATGGAAGCTGCATACGGCGTTTTCAGGCGATTTCAGCTACTAAGCCTTCATCTTCGCCCCTCACTATCATTCGACGGCTGGTAGTCAGGATCATCTCCTTCTCCGATGTCTTCTTGTGGTTCCGAAGTCAGAGCACCAGTGCAGACTGGCTCAACAACAACTGAGTTGTGCCTGGCCGAAGCTCCGTCTTGAAAAGTGTCCTCATGCATGAGCACATTACTGCAGTCATCAACTGCACTGTGGATGTTGTCATCCAGTGAAATTCCCACAGGTGGTTGTACATTGGTGGGGCACATCCCGTTCTCCTCATGGTTAGGCCGAGGACTGCGACTAGAGAATGCGTCAGAAGCGAGACTGTGAATAGACGAGGAGTCAGGAAAGAAAAGCTGCTAGACTAGACGTTCAATAAAAACACTACCTACTAACCAACCAACACAGCACTTCATTATTTTAGTAATTCGGACTTCACAAAAATTGGCTACCGAACTTGAAATTTGGAAAAAATACTGGAAAAAGTTGGGAAAGAGCACAAAAGAACTCCTCAATTCGTAATCATTGAAATCCCGTAACAACCACAGTTTAGAGATAACTGTAGAATTGAGAACGTGTATCTCCAACTGAGATTTTTAACTCCAATTATCCCCTTAATCGTACGTATTTAGTTGTGAAACATGGTTACATTTTAATCATAACTACTGAAGTAACTACGCTGTCCTAAATTCCACTCGTTTCAACCATTTTTTAGTACAAAACAACGAAATTTACCTTCAGCACTCATGTTGCAGCAGCGGAGAACGGGTTGATACGCGTTATCAATGCTTCTTCTTCTTGACTACCAGTTACGTGGTATCAATATTTTCACTTTTTAGCCGTAATACTTCGAAAATCCACCAAATGAGCGCTAAAATCGGTGAAAACCAAGGAACTTACCAACTAGAAACCAAAATCCCGTTTTCGACGAAAATGGAGATACGGGGTATCGATTCTTCACCGACGATATTCTAGTTTGCCGTTGATAAACTATTTTTGACTAAAATGTGCTAAAAAATATACATTTAACAATTTTTAGCTGTTTTTACCTATTTTTAGTGATTTTTTTAGTACATTCTTTGAAATGGGATCAATTTTATGTGCTCAAAAAGTTTTGGCCAACGAACTCATTCTTTCGTTTGGAAAGCTTGATTTTTTGCCGCAAGAACGGAATTTTGATCTCAATCGTAAGGAGAGTTATCGTCTGGAATGACACAGTCATATATATATATATATATATATATATATATATATATATATATATATATATATATATATATATGTAGAAGCGTTAAACTCTAAGATTCGTTTCAGAGTGTCCCAAAATTGATTTCAATGAAGAAAGTTTTCGGAATTTTGATTTTAAAATTTTTGGACCCATTGCAATAGCTTCATTTTTTACGAAAATTCGCTAAAATGAAAACTTTCTTCCTTCTTTCCAGTTCAAACTACCACACTCCCTACCTAGTTGGGGGTATGTAGATATTAATAAGACTAAAACAAACAATACATAACTATCTTGAGTGCCCCTACCCCCTAAGAAAGGTTTGACTGGGAATAACTAGCCCAATCTTACACGATTCTTAGGGGAACTTATATTTCGATCCACCACAAGAATTCATAGTCACCTTTTGTATTTAGATCTACAGCGAACCACTTAATCACATGAGATCTTGAGAATACAGAATAATCAGGATGAGAGGATTCTTCCGAAAAATTCCCAGCGAATCCACCCCGAATCGCCGATGTTCATACGAGTCCAACGGCCGTCGCAGGGTGGGGGAGCTCAGCCAGCGGCTCAACAACCCGGCGTCCCGGCCTCCTCGTCTTCAGTTCTTCTTCGCCCATCCGGTCCTCCATTTACCGATAATCGCCCACTTACAACTCAAGTAAATCATTGCAACAAATATCAGGTGAGTTCTCGTCTATTTTGATCTCTACAAACCCCTAGTAGTTAACAAGTACTTACAGATTTTGTGTCACAGCACAGTTTTTAGAAAATGAAATTTCATGAGTTACTTGCAAAAAACATCTCATTTATTTATTTACGGGCAAGGTGGCCCAATATAAAATATTAACACATAATAAATACAGAATAAGAATGCAATTTAAAACAACCAAAAAAGTTCCAGTCATGCAGCATAATCGTATGACCGAATTTTCGTTATTGTATAAAGCAAAAATTTTTTAAGCAATTTTTTATTGTATAAATCAAAAAACATATTCTAAATAATAATCTGCTATTCAAAAAGAGGTTTTGGAGTTTTAGTTTTTTGTTTTTATCGATTTTTTAGCAAATTTTAATGAAATTTAAGTGCATTTTTCAGCATAATTTTGTTCATAAATTTTTGAATGTTCTACTTTATAGTTAATAAACTTTATTCTGCTAAAAATATAAATTTACCGATTTTCAGCCGTTTTAAGCCAGTTTTAGTGATTTTTTTGAGCAATTTTTTTGAAATTTGGCCAATTTAATGTGCTCAAAAAGTGTTGGCCAACGAACTCATCCTTTCTTTTGTAAAGCTTTATATTCCGAGAACGGAATTTATATTCAATCCTAAGGAGAATTATCGTCTGGAATGACACATATATGAATAAATAACTATAAAAATAAAAAATATCAAAAAATAGGTATATATATATGTATATATATATATGAAAAAGTGTTACTATAGGATTCGTTTCTGAATGCCTCAAAACGGATTTCAATGAAGAAATTTTTCAAAAATTTTGATTTAAAAATTTTCCGAGCTATTGATAGTACATGTTTTACGAAAATTCGCTAAAACTGAAAGAATCCATCTGTAAAAGAAAAATAGTAATTTTTACTGGGTTGGTTGATTTGAATTGTAGGAAATAATGAGGTTCTTACGAAAAGAAAAACTATTGAAACATAAATCTAGAGCTCAATTTTCTGCTGCTAATAAATTATAATATATAGCCAAGCGATAAAGGGGTTAACAAATAATTGAACGGGTAGAAGGGATCGAAAACAAATCATTACTTCTTGTGAGATGGATCGGTGTACGAAAATCAACATACGATAATAACTGGTGGCAATCAGTGTTATAATTGTGTATTTTGTACAAAAATGACAGATTTTTTACAACGCGTGTAGTATCGAGTGATGAAAGACCACACTCGGCCATGAGAGAGTCATAATGCAATATCATGTTGCTGAATATGTTTTTTGAAGGGAATACATCGGATAACTTTATGTTGCACCGTCTCAATCCGACTCTATTGGTCTTGGTAGGTAGTATGAAGTATTTGATTTTGGTCATGCAAAGTTCGAAAATTTTTTTAAATAATCCTTTGAAGCATTCTAAACAAATCCTGGACTTTAACACTGTTTCATATATATATATATATATATATATATATATATATATATGCCATTCCAGACAACACTCCTTAGAATTGAAACAAAAATTCTGTTCTTGCGTCAAAAATCAAGCTTTCCAAACGAAAGGATGAGTTCACTGGCCAACACTTCTTGAGCACATTAAATTGATCAAATTTAAAAAAATTTACTAAAAAAAAATCACTAAAAACGGCTAAAAATCGTTCAATTTATATTTTTTGGTAGAATATAGCTCAAATAAAGTTTATTAACTGTAAAATAGAATATCAAAAAATGTATGTACCTACAAAATTATGCTGAAAAATATTTTTAAAACTCATTAAAATTTGCTAAAAAATCGATTAAAACTGCAAAAAAAAACTAAAAATTCAGAACCTCTAGTTGAATAGGAGATTATTATTTAGAATTCGCTTTTTGCCATAAAAACGTATTCGTACGTGCCCAGCACTTTTTGGGCACATTAAATTGGTCAAATTCCAAAATCGTGCTAAAAAAAATCAATAAAAATGGCTAAAAACGGCTAAAGTTTGTTAAATTTATATTTTTTAGCAGAATATTGCTCAAATAAAGTTTATTAACTATAAAATAGAACATTCAAAATTTTATTTATGAAATTAAGCTGAAAATGTACTTGAATTTCATTAAAATTGGCTAAAAATTCGATAAAAACTGCCAAAAAAGCATTATTTGAATAGAAGATTATTATTTAGGATACGTTTTAGCCATGAAATTAATAGGTAAAAATTTCCTTGCCCTCAAAAAGCTCAAATTTCAAAACAATTTAACACAATACGATAAATTTCGAAAATTCGCTCGTACGATCATGCTGCATGACTAGAACATAAGCCTCGGTAGCAACTAGAGTGAAGTTAGCGACGTTCACCCAGAGACGGTCATTATTTTTAACACAGATTTATTTCATGAGCGATCTATTATTGATATAAGTAGGAAGTTTTTCAAAACTTAAAGGTCAGTTTTTGTGAGCAGAAAAATGTCTTCAATTTTTAAAAAATGTTCTGAAACATTCGTCAATAATGTCTTGAAATGATGGAACCCAAAATCTCGGAGAGACTGTATTTAGAAAAAGTTGTACCCAAAAATTTTATATGCCATGGAAAATGTTCAAGTCGTAAACATGCTTAAATAAATTCTAGGAAGTGTACAAAGATAATTCAAATGAAAATATTTGAACACCTAATTCATACTAGTCTATCTATAGGTGGAGGAAGCATTTTTTTCACTCTCGGGAGATGAAAAATTTGTTGCTTACAAAATCAATTTCAATTTCAAAAGTTTTTATTTTCTTTTTACATGGATGAATATAACGATATAAATGCACACTTTTCAATTTACGTATTTAAAATATAATGAAAATAAATTTAATATGCTTTTTTAAACATTTTTAAAGAAAATAAAATTTTTCGCCAGTTTAGCTATTTTCAGCTTCCGTTTTGACGAAATCAGTGTGGGTAACACTTTTTTGAGATGGCTACCTTCTTTTTCAGTATAATTGAAGAGTATACATTATAATTATAATTTTAAATAATTGAAGATAATAGAATTCAAGTAAAAGTATCAATCAAAATTTCCATTCGCATTTTACGTTTTAGACCATTGTGAATAGCTTTCTTTCCGTGTCTGTCTGTCGTGTGTCCGCAAATCCTAGTAAAAAGCCAAATTTCCACAGTTTTCATCCGATTTTGATGAAATTTTCTGAGAATGTGCGGATTAGAGTGTAGATGGTTACCTTTCAGTTTCATTGATCCCAAATAAATACTTCACCCTGCGCACGCGTAAAAGTAAAATCCATCACGCATCAACGCCCTGGGGCGTAGGTATCATAAAGCGAAAAGTGACAAGTCACAAGCCGATTTTATGTGCAAGTTGTAAAAAATGAGTGTGCAAGGGTTTCATGAAGGTACAAGTGTAGGCTTGTAATGCACTGTGACAATTAACAAGTGTACAGGCGAATTTGGACAAGTTACAAGTGCTTCCCCATAGTTTTGAACAAGTTGTTTTACGGTTGCTAAAAAAAATGACTGATTTTTAACCTACATCTGTTCACCTGTAAACTTGTTATTTTCCAGCATTGTGAGTTCACAATTTTTCGGTTTAATATGTGGGAATCATCTTCTCGTGAAGAATACAGACAAGAAAGAAGCATTAAGCGTAGAAGACGCCAAAGATTTTTTCGACCACGAATGAACGCTCATTTCGTGGGTATTTTTGAGTTTTCAACGAGAGATTTAGGTTGTCTTTCGAGACCCTTGAAAGATTCAAGTGGTGCGTGACCCTGTGCAATTATTCCTGATCGGTTATTGAGGATCTCCCCATCATTGAAGAACAAGGTGAAGTGTGAAGATCATCTCGACGTTACAGATGGCATGAATAACCCAGCAGCATTAAGACTTGATGAACTGATTAATAATTTCCGCAGAATGAAGGAGAAAAATCCGATTATGCCAGCCATCAGAATAAGTTCAAATACACACTTTCTCCACTTTTCAGTTTATAATTTGTCTGTCTTCCAACCATTACACCTTGTCATGTACGATAAACATCCTATCGTGCACTTAACACTGTTTTTGTATTATGATTCGCAGACAAAACTTCAATTTCGGCATCCCGCTTGACGTTGTTAATTTCGTTTGTCCCCACACGCCATTATTCTCTTCTGCTACACTAGTAAACTTAGCTTCTACAAGTGTAACTTTTCTACTTGTACTCATTCTTTTGGTCAAACACTTGTTCTAGCTTACCGTTCATTACAAGTACCTGCTCTTGTTAACTTGTACATTTGTAACTTGTTGTTTTATGAAATGGCCCCAGCAGTTCTTGAATTCACTTTACATTATTAAATTCACATTAAAATATATTCTACGGTAAATATCTCGAAATATCTATTTTCAGTTCCAAAATTTCATGAAGATTAACAATCTACTATTATACTCCTTCACTATACTTACTGTTGCATGAGACCTTCTTCTGAGAGTTTCATTTACAAGTCGGAATGTTCTCTGGATAAATCTTGTAACGACCATTCACTTTACGAAATTGTATCTTAATCGATTTTGTCAGATACATATTTATCTATACATATTTTCGTGAGGCAATCTTGCGACAAGCGAATTCACGATTCAAAATGTATCCTAGATCAATTAAGTGAGATCGGTATTCACATTACAAAATAAACCATGGGTAAGCCATGGGTATTTGATTTAATTTACAAAAGCATTGCTTCCGAGTCTACCTTTAGATGAAAAATTGTTTGCCTACAAAATCAAAATTTCCACTCGCATTTCACGTTTTAGACCATTCTGAATAGCTTTCTTTCCGTGTATGTCTGTCGTGTGTCCTCAAATACTTGTAACAAGCCACAGTTTCCACAATTTCCATAGTTTTCATCCGATTTTGATAACATTTTTAGAGAATGAGCGGATTAGAGATACCTATCAGTTTCATTGATCCCAAATAAATACTTCACCCTTCCCACGCGCAAAAGTAAAATCCATCACGCATCAATCGTCCGATCATACTAAAATTTGGAGAGTCGTTGGATGAGGACAATTTCAACATTCCATATCGATTTCAACCCGGTCGAATCAATAATAGCTCTTGCGCATGCGCAAATGTTAAATCCTTGTACGAAGCCTAATTTTTACAGTTTTCTTCCGATTTTGATGAAATTCTCAGGGAATGTGCGGATTAAAGTGTGGATGGTCCCCTGCCAGTCTCATTGTCCCCTGCCAGTAAATATTTCACTTAGCGCATGTGCAAATGAAAATTTCATCAAGAATAATTTTCTCACGTCCAATTCGTCTGAAAGCACATTCTATCTTAATATAACATTCCCTCAACCACAGGAACCAGCTATGGAATCATAAGATTGTCGTTCATGTTACGGATACGAGGGAGCTATGTGCCACCCTCACACAGGGTCGCCAGATTTTTTCGGATCATATAAAGTATATCCTGACTGCAATCAAGGAAAAGTAAAGTATTTCAATGAAAGTTAAAGTATACATTAAAGTTAACGTTCTCGACTTACACACTGAGGTATTTTTCATGCATCATCTGCACACAAGGGCTTGAATATGTCAGATAACTGAAAATGAGAAAGTTCGATTTGAGGAATTAAAAAAGAACCATGGATAGTAATATTTTTACTGTACGTAGGTCACAAAATTTTTATTCCGAAGAAAACATTACTAGATATTTCAATCTTAACGAGTCCATATTTCAGTAAGGTTGTATTACATACATAAATGTAATTACCTAGGAACATCATTTTCAATCTCGTTCTCACTAAAAAAATATCGCGTGCTCGTCAATGTAGGTAGGTAGTTCTGGTTTAGGCCTTGTCCTTGACTAGTAAGTAGGTGCGGGGGCTGAACTTTTCTTCTTTGTTTCAAATATAAAGTATTTTGGTCTACTTTACATTTTTTATAAAGTACCTATACAGTATTTTGAACAAAAATAAAGTAGGATACTTTAAGGGGACCCTGCACCCCCCCCCCCCCCGCCCCTAATAGACCTCTTTTTACAGGCTTTTTCCTCAGCCCCCTTGCAACAAATTTCAGTGCTTTTTTTTCTTTTTGTTCCTTATATTCTCAATTTTCAATTAACATAGGGGTTTCCAGGTATCTCAAAAACACGAATTCGTAGGAATCATGGAATAAATGTCATATTTTTTTTACTTCAGAAACATCTAGGGGCAGTTGAAATCAACAATTAGTAAAACCGCTACGTTAATATCTTGGCCCAGATCTCTTCTTCAAAACAAAACAAAAATCAAGCGAATAGGGTCAACCGTTCCGAAGAAAAACGCCCGTGAACATGAAAAAACATTACTTTACAGGAGAGCAGAAAAACCAACAGCATCCATCTTTTCATGACGTCGCAACGCATTATGCAAATAGAAGCTGTTTTTGCTTTCCCTAGACCTATCTGAAATGAAGTGTTGTATCATGATAGCTTAACTATGTCATCCATGGATAATATAAACATAGTACTTACCCATGGTTGTAGCCCAGTCAAATAAAGACAAAGAAGAAATTGATGAAGAGACTCTTATCATTTTTTTGTCTCTTATCATACATCTTACATCTCATGGTTTCTTTGTAATTTTTAGTGGCCCAATATCGTTTTAGCGAATTTTCTTAGAAAATAAAGCTATTGCAATGGTTCCAAAAATTTTAAAATAAAAATTTTCAAAAATTTTCTTCATCGAAATCTGTTTTGAAGCATTCTGAAATGATTCCTGGATTTTAACGCTTTTTCATATGTATATATAAATGTATGTGTCATTCCAGACGATAACTCTCGATAGAATTGAGATAAAAACTTCGTTCTTTCGCCAAAACATCAAGCATTTCAAAAGAAAGGATGAGTTCGTTGGACAACAATTTTTGAGCACATTAAATTGGTCAAATTTCGAAAAATGTACCCAAAAAATCACTAAAAATGGCTAAAAACGGCCAAAAATCGTTAAATTTCTATTTTTTGCAGAATTTTAGTCAAAACTAAATTTTCAACGATTAACTAGGACATTAAAAATTTTTCCTCAAAATTATGATGAAAAACGTACTTAAATGTCATTAAAATTTGCTAAAATTTCTATAAAAACTGCAAAAAAATTTAAAAATCAAAAATCCCTTTTGAATCAGTGGAATTTTATTTAGAATAAGTTTTTTGCCATAAAATTGGTTTTTAACCATTTCTGTCAACTAAAATTGCTCCAATTTCAATGCAATTTAACATACTATAGTACGATAGATAGTTTATGAAAATTCGCTCATACGATCATGCTGCATGACTGGAACTTTTTTACGTTTTCTTTTGATTATTTATTGAAAATGGGTGATTCTACACGAATTTCCAAAAAAAGGAAAGGACCAGTAAACCGTTATTCAAGAATAAAGACGACAGAGCAACCATCTAGCCAGCATTTGCTGCCGGCCAGTACTGAAACAAAACAATTTACGCACTTGTAAGCATAAATTTGACTATGTTATTGAATTTAATTGTTCCCTAGATGTTAATACATCGTTTTATAAAATTAAAAAATCGGCTTTTCTCAAATTTTTTGATACCGGGTCCCCTTAAATGAAAGTAGATCTGGCAACCCTACCCCTACACCCCAACTTGGTAGACGTTTTTCTTGGTTTAATGTTGAAACATACAGGTACATTTGCATTCAAAAAGGTTTCCTATTCTCAATGCACGGTATCAGTTGGAACTGCGGCAGCTCGTTCAAGGTGACCCCCAAGTCGGCTTTATTTCTCGTGATCGCCATCTTTGTAGGGTTCGGAAGAAGCCGCATATTCAAGTCACTTGTAAAATGAGGGTCGCAATGACCCGACCTCGGCACGTTCCCGATTGATCGAGTTCCGGACGAGGTGTTTTGAATTCCAACGTGGTCATCGAGATTCACGGACTCGAACGGCTAAAGCTAAATAACATGTACCCAAGTGGATTTATACTGATCGAATACTGATTGAAGTCAAGTAAATTTCTTCCAAACTTATCAGTTCGTAAATTCAAATTAAAGATCACCTATTGCAAGAATGTGGAGCGCTTAGAAGCAACGCCACCTATTTTTTAACAGCTTCTAAAACGGGGATAGATCAAAACTAATAGACCCTCTACGCAGATGATTGGTTTATGAACTCCTGATAAGAAGGTTGTGGGACCAACTCTCCAGCGGACTGTCTTTGTTCAACAGTCTGCTAGCTATCATTCTATCTGTGTCGACACACTAGCTTTTCTATCCAAATCACTGGCAATATATCCGTGATTATGGATATTACTGTCCATCTTTATAGTGGTTCAGTATTCAGTTCTGGAGACTATTCTGCCAATAAATCCTGTATCTGCATTTTTGGCCATATTGAGTTAGAGGTACCCCCCCCTTTGGGCGGGTGTTTTCTTTCGATTTTGCTAGTCTCGAAATCGGATCTTAACGGGAAATGCCTCACAAACGGCTTACAATTATCGCATTACCTACGTTTTGGTACGATTTACAAATGGAAAACCCATAACTGGCCTTTTTTAGAGCAAAAAACCGCATCTGGGCGTTAAATACGAATATTTTATTAGTATTCAGGTACATACGAATTGTGACACTCATGAAAGTCCAGATAAGAACCTATTTCTTAGTATTTTAGGACTCGTGGCATCTGATATGTTTTCGGAATCAGTTGCAAATACGATTATTCTTCCCAGTACTTTGATCATACGAATGTATTTTCTCTTGTCAGATCAGATACGGTTTTCGAAGGTTGGCAACCACGAGTATTTCTCCTAGTATCCCGCACATACGAGAAAAATTTGTTTTTCGCCACGTAGAGCAGTACTAATTTTGTATTAGAAAAAACGTATTCAGGCTTATTGCAAAATGAAAACTCGTATGTTCACCAAGTACGAGGAAATTGCCTAGTAAATATGTTCTACACCTTTTTGGCATAGATATACGTATGTCTTTTGGCTGGGGGTCATGGCAAAATAAGCGTGATCGTGATCACAAAACGGAATGGGTAACTAGGTTGTTACCTACTTTCATTACATTACTAATCATCACGCTACTCTATCCAGAAAACGAGGAAGTCAGTATTTCTTATCAATTAACGAAACAACAACAAAACAATTCGAATTTTGACATGGATATGTCTTTGCTCTGGGGGGTCAACCAAAAATTTCCGTGACGCAAAATTGATGTCACAATTTCAGTGTTTTTCACGTACAACCCAGCCGTTGCTTGGGGAATGGAACTTCCGCAGTTTTCATCGCACAGAAATCGTACGCCACTCGTTGGAAAGCCCTTGATTTATGTGATAAATGTTCACATCTTAAGCTACCAATTTTCCCCTCCTTACGTACCTGGCTACATTCCTAAACTAAGTTGATTGGACTATAAACAATTTTAATAAGCCGGTTACAATATTCTTAACGTAAAGCAATAGCATCATTTACTCCACTCCATAGGAAACATTTTCATCCTCTTGACAACAGTCGACTGTTAACAACAACTCATTGCGTCTGTATTGGAGAAATAACTTTAATTTATAGTATGCTTTTTGTGCCTCCAAGAATGATAAAATAAATTCTTTATCCTACAATTCGTCGCCTACAGTCCAAAGTTAAAGGATTTGTTTACAACTCTCGAGGACGACCGTTATGAAATCCCCAATCAAAGACATATCCATGTAACATGGTATCTCTGCTAGTAAAGCAGATAGTGGAACTCGTTTACGAGTTTCGGTACGGTTGTTTGTGCCTCCAAGAATGATAAAATAAATTTTACTACTTGACATTCCTACTCATTTTATCTACCTATCTATATAATCTTTTTGACATAGATATGTCTTTTGGTTGAGGGTCATGACGAAATAAGCGTGATCGTGATCACAAAATGGGTAACTAGGTTGTTACCTACTTTCATTACATTACTAATCACGCAACTCTATCCAGAAAATGAGGAAGTCACTATTTCTTAGCAATTAACGAAAAAACAACAAAACATTAGAATTTTTAATTTAAGTGATTTCAAATACTGTTTCTTATCTTACCTACAAGTTAAGTAGCATAATGGGTCCTACGAAAAATAATTGCAGTAAGGAAAACAAAAAATTAAAACGGGATTTGGGATTCAAAGAAGAGTATCTCCAACTCATCCCATCCAGCAAACCAGGACAACAATTATTGTGAAAAAAGTGTTAAACTTCTACATGCCGAAGCAAATCTTCTTGATAAAGTTTTCAATTCTGAAAACTGCATAATGGGTCTTACGACAAATAATTGCAGTTTGTCAATGAATAATTGCAAAAAGACATATCTATGCATGAGTTTTTTCCGAGTATGCGGTAAAAATTTACAAGTTTCCGTTTGCTTCATCCCATCGAATCTTATCTCATTAATTTTTCGTTAAAGGTTCGGTGTCACTTCATCTCCAAGTAGTAGCTTTGCAATTTCCTAACCAAAATAATGTTTTTTCCATGCGATTCAGCGATAAATTTCGTTTGGAATGAGTGCTTTTGGAGCTCGAGACAACGTAAAATAGAGAAATATCAGGAAATTTCACGAGACTTGGAACCGTTCCCTACAAGAAGAACTGTGAGTTCTTCAATTCCGTTCAATCTGTTTCGTTGAGAGCAGTAGTCAGTCCCTTAGTAAAAATGCAGATTAGTGGACATGTAGGTCAGAATGAAGTGTATAGTTTGGTGGTCTGGATGCTCGCAAGCTCGCATCTCAAAAATACATAGCATCAAGTAGTCAATCCCTTAGTAAAAATGCAGATTAGTTGGATATGTAGATCAGAATTGTAGATCAGAAGTTTAGAAACCTAAATGTGACTTTTCATTTGTGACTCATGAGCTGCTCCGCGTTGAACGGAATTGAAGAACTCACAGTTCTTCTTGAAGGTCTCGTGGAAATTTCAACTCGAAACCTAGAGACGCATTTTCCCAAAAGTATGGTTTGGTCGAATACGGGATCTATGCTTAGTATGGAAGAATTCTAGTCTCATTTCTCGCTTGCTGCTGATATCCTCTCATAACAGTGGTGGGCATAATCTTACCGTCGAATACGAATACGATTGTAATGGCGATGATTGTTCGTTTATTCTGAGTCAACTGCATTATATTCGTATTCGTCTCTCGGCGATTACACGAATACAACCCATAAAAATGCGTCACGGTAATCAATTTCAGTAGGGCGTCCTTCCTAATACGCGAAGCCTTGCTAATATTACCTAGCTTCAGAGGGACGACCTTAAAGCGAAATCAACGATTGGAGCCCAGCCTATTTGTCTCAAATCTATTTCAATAGGACGTTCCTATGAAGCTAGGTAATTTTAGCAAGATTTCGCATATTATAGGAGGGATGCCCTATTGAAATTGATTACTGTGGACTCACTTTTGGTTTATTATTTCCAATAATAAGCCTATGTGATCGTGTAGCAAAAAATTTTTATAACCCCCCTCAAACTTTGTCACTTTACGTTTCAAGGTGCGTAGAATCCAAATTTGAAATGTCCGTCCGCCGTCCGCCGTCCGGGCCATAAAAGGCCTAAGAATTTACTTTAAAAACCCGTTCTTTCGCACATAGACTCCATTTGGGGTCTAGTTGGTCCTAACGTTTAACCATCCCGATCGCTTTACTTGCATAGATGCTATGGGCCAAAAACGGGCGAAAAAGTGTCTTTTTCAAGGCTTTGAGTGTTAGACGTGTTAGACGCACACCTGGCACGCTTGGCAGGGGGTCACGGTGGGTGGTGAGGGGGGTGAGCGGGGGGTGAGCGGGGGGTGGAGTGAGAGGAGGCGCCGCGGCACCACGAGGTGGGTACAGCGTTCCTTCGAGGCATGAATATAATATGTTTTTTTCTAGGTCATATTTGTGTGTAAATACCAATGCTTTTCCCACGCATATTTAATAAAATATCCTCTCGACTTTTCGTACGTACTTAGATAATGATATTATTAGGGTAATAACTATTTGAATAGATAGGAGCTCAAATCGAGAAATATAAACATGCGTATATAATTATAGAAGTATAGGTTGTGGCAACTCGAAATAGGACACGCCGAGGAGTCTGGACGGGCCTTATGACGTACGCAAGCCAACTAAAACTACGATCATACTCAATTGAAAAAATAATAAACCTTTGTGGAATAATTTGCAGCGTTTTTATGGGTTGTATTCGTGTAAACGCCGACAGACGAATACGATTACACGAATACGAATATAATCGCAGTTGACTCAGAATCAACGAATAATTATCGTATTCGTATTCGACGATAAGGTTTATGCCCAACACTGTCTCATAATCGTCGGAGGTTTGAGAAGAGTGTATAGTCATAATCTTCTTGAGGAACGCCATAACCATCGTAGCGGAGGCGGCCGTAAAGGACAGCAATCGGAGCCAAGTCTCCCTCACTACAGGCTGGGTTGTCAGGTGAGAAGCGGAAAAAAACCGGACAGAGTTGGAATGCATATTAAACAACTCATTGAAAATTTCACAACTTCTTTTACTAAAAATTCCACGCACGCGGCACAAATGCATACAAATCAAATCACATCAATCAAAACAAATCAAAATTCCCGCTCGCATTTTACGTTTTAGACTATTCTGAGCAACTTTGGTTCCGTATCTGTCGGTCTGTGTTTCTTTATGCGTGTGTGTGTCTGTCGTGGTCCGCAAATCCTTGTAAAAAAGTCCAGTCATGCAGCATGACCCCATGAGCGAATTTTTGAAGAAATCTCCGACATTTCAGTCGCTATTGATCGTGTTGAGAAATTTTATTTTATGATTTTGATAGACAAACATGGAATCAAATTATTAACACATGCACAGAGTAAACTCATCAGTTGAGATTACTTTTTTTTTTTTTTTTCTAAAGCACCTACTACCTACGTTTTAAACAGCATGGTTCTAGGATTAGGTATACAGGGATACTTCCATAAGAGTAGTTCAACCTGAATTTGGACAATGTTGGCGAATTTTTGAAGAAAATTAAGCTATTGCTCTCGCCTCAAAATTTGTAGAATGTGAATTTTTGAAAAAAAATTATGCAGAAATCCGTTTCAGGCTATTCTGAATCATATTCTGAAGTTTAACGCATTTTTTTATGTATGTATATATATATGTATGTATGTATATATGTATGTATGTATATATGTATGTATGTGTCATTCCAGACGATAACTGTCCGTAGAATTGTGCTAGAAACTTCAAACAAATTTTAAAATGTTAAGGACACTAAACGAAAGTTCAAGTTCGTTGGCCAGCTTGATCGGATTACATCTTCGGGTTGAAATTTTCAAAAATGTAGTCAAAAATTTCAAAATAGCCTGTTTTTTGCGATTTGTCGTGCGAAATAATTTTGTCAGCATACTAACATGTGGTATAATCGGAATCAGCGTAAAATTTCCTATAAGAATATGTATCAAGTTTTCAAAAATTTCAAAGTTGAAAAATCAGTCAAAAATCGAAATAATGCCGCTCGCTGGTTGTAAAAATCGGTAATATTCTTCAAAAATTCGCTCATGGGGTCATGCTGCATGACTGGACTTTTTTTTATTTATTCAGCCGTTATAAGGCCACCTTACTGAGTTGAGTTAGGATCCGCTCAGCTGATCTGAAGGTTAGGATTCTTGTTGTTTGCTTTGGACGAGCGACAAGGCCACGGCCGGTGGTCTGCGGATGAAATAACAATAAATTCATAACGAAGTCGAATATATCGAGCTGATGTATTCATACCCGAGATAAAACACCGCCTGTCAGGATGGAAATCATAAGGTACACTCATCCAGTACCTTTTCCGTGGGATAAAAGCAATTACAATGCAATTACAAATACAATTTAAGAATTTCTGTACTAATTCATTAAGTAGCCCAACATTTTCAGTGTGCGAGCAAACTCATTTAAATTCTACCTCTTTCTCGTTTTTCGATCACAATCTTGTTTGACTTTTTTTTTCAATAGTGAATTGTTTAATACGCACAACACAGATTAATATTTAGAATACGGTTTTCACCATTAAAATAATAGTTAACTAATAGTTAAATAATAGTTGTATTGGTTTGCACTCCAAAGGATCAAATTACAAATCAATTGAACATTATTCAATACGATCATTTACAAAAATTCGCTCATAAGGTCATGCTACAACGCTGGAACTTTATTTACTTATTATTTATAACGAAGTCGAATATATCGAGCTGATGTATTCTTCATATCCGAGATAAAACACCGCCTGTAAAGACGGAAATCATAAGGTACACTTCATCCAGTATTTCATCCGTGGGATAATAGCAATTACAATACAATTTAGGAAACACTGTACTAATTCATCAAGTAACCCAACATTTTCAGTGAGCGAGCAAGCTCATTTAAATTCTACCTCTTTCACGTTTTTGACATTTTATGTCCTTACTATGGCACATTACTCAAAAAGTGTGACGAAGAAAGCGCTATGAAACATTTCTGATGATTTCCGCTTACAACCGAGTCGTTGCTAGGGAAATGGTACTTCGTCGTTTTTCATCCCACAAAATCCGATGACCATTCGTTCGAAAGCTCTCGATTTATCCAACCATATTATGTTAACTACTGCGAAGTGCGTGGCAAGCAAGCTGAGTTATGACCATGGTTATTTGAATAATTGTTTACACACAGGTGATCATTCTCAATAATTGATACTGTGAACATGATTGCAACCGCTTGTTAATTTCTGATGATTTCATTGAGCTGGTGTTTCGATGATTTGATTCATAGCAGGTGATCCGAATATTGCGAGAACGGTTTGATTTGTGAAGTGGTGGTTGAATCATTTTAATAGGTAATTTCTATACTTTACACTCTAGGAAGCTGTAATTTCGTATGTAGCCTCTTTAGGACATTACTTGACGATGCCCAGGGTCCGGATCAGCTGAGTGGCTCTTAGAGCTTGCATACGAGTCTGCAACTAAAGACATAAAATGTCCCAATGTGTTGCAGACTCGTATGCAAGCGTATGCGATCAACTTGTAAATAATGGTTAAGTATCAATGTACTAGCATAATTCATAAACAGAGGATCCTAATGAGTTCTATCTATCAAACAGAGAAGAATGTCGAAACACCGGACTTCACACTTCAATAACGAACAAGAAGGATTCTGCTTAAGTAACAGAATGAATACAGCAGGAATTTAGACATGGAACATGAATAGGATAGAGTAAAAATCAAGCGATGAACAGCAGACAGTCCTAATTAAGCTATCCACGAGTTGGTAATTATTGGTTAGACAACTCTAAACCTCACAAGTCCATGTTCATGTAAATCTCAAAATCTAATTACCTAGGTAGTACCAAACAACACTAACAAATTATCATCACAAAATTTGATCTCGATCTTGTTTGATTTTTTTTTTTTTTTTTTTTTTTTTGTGAACCGTATTTGTTTTTTGCCATAAGATGAATAGTTAACAATTTATTTGCACTCCAAAGGATCAAATTACAAATCAATTGAACGATAGGCATTACGATAATTTACAAAAATTCGCTCATACGATCATGCTGCATCACTAGAACTTTATTTACTTTTCATTTTTGTATTCAGCTGTCATAAGGCTGAGTTGAGTTAGGATCCGCTCAGCTGATCTGAAGGTTGGGATTCTTGTTGTTTGGTTTGGACGACCGACAAGGCCACGGCCGGTGGTCTGCGGATGAAATAACAATAAATTCATAACGAAGTCGAATATATCGAGCTGATGTATTCATACCCGAGATAAAACACCGCCTGTCAGGATGGAAATCATAAGGTACACTTCATCCACTACCTTATCCGTGGGATAATAGCGGGGGGAACATGACGAACCCCCGACAGGGGGAGGCGACCTTGTAAATCACCGGCGAGCCGGCAGCGCGTCCTGAGGCGACCCGACGCCCGAGGGCGTCGAACCCGATCGCCCCCCTCGCCACTCCTGGGGGTCCCCACCCATGTCCGCACTCCCTCGTCCACCCATGTCACCCCCCCTCACCCATGTCCGCCCCTCCTCATTACCTATGCAAATATATCCGCTCCCGCGGGCCGCCAGCGAGATTCTCCTTTTCTGACTAATCCGTGAAATGGGACGATCCAAAATAAACTGCAACTTTACCTTCTTATATGTCAAACGAGATTATTACGCACATACCGACATATTCCGACTTAAACTATACGATCTAGAGAGAATTATTCTCTCTTCAAGATAATCATTACTGCTCTCTTAAGGCAGGGGTGCCCCCCCCCCCCCCCAAGCGCAACGACTCGAGCCCCCCCCCCCCCCCCCCCTAACTCCGACTCCTCCCCCCCCACCAACTAAAATATTTATTAAACAGGTAATGTAAATGATACACTGCACGCATGCGCACAATACCTGTTTCTACAACATATTATCCAATAAAGTAATTCGAATTGAAAACAGCTGACGCTAGCAAATTGTTAGTATAAATCTTATTACTTGTTCATAAAAAAATAAAAAAAATACTCATTTTTCTAACACCCCCCCCCCCCCCCAAATTTTAACGACGCAGTCTGCGTCGTGACCCCCCCCCCCCCCCCCCCCTGTGGGCACCCCTGCATAAGGGGAAATATAGAAATTCATTTATCGAGATTATTACGCACATACCAACATATTCCGACTTAAACTACACGACCGAGAGAGAATTATTCTCTCTTATAGCTAATAAGGGTAATCATTACTGCTCTCATAACGGGAAATCTAGAAATGTATTAACCGAGATTATTACGCACATACCAATATATCCCTTAAACTACACGATCTAGAGAGAATTATTCTCTCTTCAAGATAATCATCTCATTTCTCCTCTCATAAGAGCAAATGTAGAAATTTATTTAATGAAATTATTACGCACATACCAACATATTCCGACTTAAACTACACGATCTAGAGAGAATTATTCTCTCTTAAAGCTAATCATTAGGTACTGCTCTCATAAGGGCAAATGTAGAAATTTATTTAATGAAATTATTACGCACATACCAACATATTCCGACTTAAACTACACGATCTAGAGAGAATTATTCTCTCTTCAAGATAATCATTACTGCTCTCATAAGGGGAAATCTTGAAATTTATTTAACGAGATTATCACGCACATCCAACATATTCCGACTTAAACTACACGAACGAGAGAGAATTATTCTCTCTTCAAGATTATCATTACTACTCTCTTAAGGGTAAATCTAGAATTGTATTTAACGAGATTATTTCGCACATGCCAACATATTCCGACTTAAACTACACGATCTAGAGAGAATTATTCTCTCTTCAAGATAATCATTACGGCTCTCATAAGGGGAAATCTAGAAATTTATTTAACGAGATTATTACGCACATACCAACATATTCCGGCTTAAACTACACGATCCAGAGAGAATTATTCTCTCTTATAGCTAGTCATTACTGCTGTCATAAGGGGAAATCTAGACATTTAACGAGATTATTACGCACATACCAACATATTCCGACTTAAACTATACGATCTAGAGAGAATTATTCTCTCTTCAAGATAATCATTACTGCTCTCATAAGGGGAAATCTTGAAATTTATTTAACGAGATTATCACGCACATCCAACATATTCCGACTTAAACTACACGATCTAGTGAGAATTATTCTCTCTTATAGCTAATCATCACTGCTCTCATAAGGGGAAATCTAGAAATTTATTTAACGAGCTTAGTACGCACATCCAACATATTCCGACTTAAACTATACGATCTAGAGAGAATTATTCTCTCTTCAAGCTAATCATTACTGCTCCATAAGGGGAAATCTAGAACTGTATTTAACGAGTTTATTACACACATACCAACATAGTCCGATTTAAACTACACGACCAAGAGAGAATTATTCTCTCTTCAAGATAATCATTACGGCTCTCATAAGGGGAAATGTTGAAATTTATTTACCGAAATTATTACGCACATCCAACATATTCGGACTTAAACTACACGACCTAGAGAGAATTATTCTCTCTTAAAGCTAATCAGGGTAATCATTACGGCTCTCATAAGGGGAAATGTTGAAATTTATTTACCGAAATTATTACGCACATCCAACATATTCGGACTTAAACTACACGACCTAGAGAGAATTATTCTCTCTTAAAGCTAATCATTAGGTACTGCTCTCATAAGGGGAAATCTAGAATTGTATTTAACGAGATTATTACGCACATACCAACATAAACAACACGATCTACCTCTCTATTCAAGATAATCATTACTGCTCTCATAACGGGAAATCTAGAAATGTATTAACCGAGATTATTACGCACATACCAATATATTCCGGCTTAAACTACACGATCCAGAGAGAATTATTCTCTCTTCAAGATAATCATTACTGCTCTCTTAGGGCCAGTTTAGAATCACATCCAAAAGATAAGGGGGATTTATCTAGGGGATAGCGTTGTCCTCCAGATAACAAAATAGGGGGTGTTTATCCATCTCTAGTTAAACTCTATCTATCTCCTCCTATCCCTGCATAGGTCTGTTATTCTGCATAGCAAGCGTGAAATCGATATCACACACAAAGCATCCACAACTTCCAAATAGGGAAGGACAGGGTCAGTATATATCATGCCTCTCTAGAAGGATTTCTTATACAAATGGACAATTATGATTTGGTAGTCCTAAAGATAGGGAAGAGAGATTTTTCAAAAACAAAATTTCTGCTTGATATTTGTGTAAGACACATTTCTGAATGTTTTTGATTCCGTCTCGGTCGGTTTTCAATCGGATCATATGGCCAAAGGTTTAGTTATTCAATGCCCGGGACATAACCATAGCAAACATTGCAACTCCGATTTTGATGACATTAATCAGATATTGTACACCTGGTTTTTGCATTCCACATCTCCCGAACAATTTTGGTTCAGTCTTTGCCAGTTCGTGATAGGTGTATTACCTAACAAACCTTAACTGATTTTCCCATTATGATGAAATGTTCTGAGATTTTGCACATCAGTCCCCAGATGGTTCCAGATAGTTTTCAAACATTTCGGATCCATAATAGCTATTGCGCATGCGCCAGTTTTAATCACCCGTTTCTCCTGATCTAATACTACGAGCATTCGTCTGATGAAGGATCCTATGAAGGATGTCCTACTATGAATTTCATAGTAATCCCATTAATAGCAACTATTTTGCATTGCAAGCGTGAAATCCATATCACACTCAAAGCACCCACAACTTCCAAATAAGGTTAGGACGGGGTCAATATAAAGCTTCCCGGGGAATGATCCAAAATGGGCAATTATCATGTTTTGGCAATACTAAAGGGGCGGTTCCCAACTGCCTCCCTACTCGTGGTTTTTTTCCCAAGTGCCACCCGGCCGTACACGGCCTATAGACAACTGCCTCCCCGACCCTAATCAGCCAGTTGACAAGTACCACGCCAAACGTCTATAAACTCAAAAATTTCTCCATACACTTTATTATAAATAATGATATTACAAATGGATAGTTTGAACGAATGTGGTACCGGAATTCATTGCACGCGTCAAGAACACAATATGAAACAAAATCTTATGCAACATCAACAGTAACAACTAAGTCATTCATCTTCTAAGTGAGGGCGCGATATGAGTTTCACAAAAGCAAACATCGAAATTTCGTTGTTTTCGTAGCGTTCAATAAGTTTTTGCACCCACTTTTGTTTGTTCTTGGTAGTCAAACGTCTCAAGTCTTGCACCAACTGTTCACTCGCGGAAATAATTTTTGCGTAAACGTCTACGTTTGGAACGCCAGACATTGGTCCACGAATACATAAATGTTCGGATGGGTTGATGGGAAGTTATCGTTGAAGTGTGAGTTGAACGACTCACAGGCATTAGTCGTTTTTGTTGTGTCGCTGGTCCTTGAGGCCCAGACAGCAGGAGGAAACGAAGCAGTCGAGTTGACATAATTTTTCAGCAAGTACTCACAATAGGCAAAAGCAGAGTTATTGTCAGGCATGCATTCGGTAAAGTCACTGAAACCTTGTGCTACTTCCTCTGGATCGAGATAGGGCAACCCGAAAGACCAACGTAACCATCTTCCTGTATCATCGTCATCATCTTTGTAATTAGGAACGAGCCCCAAGTTCTGGATCTCCCTAAACCTGGACAAGTAAAATTTCTGGGAGGTCTTTCTTTTAGGTATTCTGACACGAATTAGGTTTTTTTAGGTACCTATCGGAATTTCTAATCATGTTTGTGCGGGTGTCAGTTTACCTCCTCTCCGTTCGAGCGGGGTGGCAGCTGGGTGCCCCACGAACTTACCGCCTACTTCCCGGGGTGGCACTCGTCCTCGCCAAAAATGAGGTACGCCTGGCAGGGAGGCAGTCGGGCGTCGCCCTACTAAAGATAAGGAAGCGAGATTGAGTAGTAGTTTTCAAAAACTAAATTTCTACTTGATGTTTGTCTAAGACAAATTCCTAAACATTTTTCATTCCATCTTCCTCGGATTTCAATCGGTCAATATGTGGTTATTCCTTGTCCGGGACATAACCATAGCAACACCGATTTTGATTACATCCGTCTGATATTGTGTAGATTAATACCCAAAAATCACCCAAAGGTTTAATCTTTCAGACTTGGGCAATATATAGTATTTGCAAATAGAGTTAATCTTTTCGCAAAATAAATTGATCTTTTGGCAAATTTAATTAAACTTTTTACAAATGAATTTAATCTTTTTACAGATAAATTTAATATTTTTTACAAATAAAGTTAATCTTTTTGCAAATAAAGTTAATCATTTTACAAATACATTTAAACTTTCAGTTGCAGTAGGTAAGTTTGATTTTTAACGCATATCATGTTTTTTGAACAAAGAACATAAACAAAGAACAAGAACATGAACAAAGAAAAGGGCAAAGAAAAATAACCTATTCAAAAACAATGTCCTCTCTAATGATGAGGTGAACAAGCTCTTCTAATAATACGAAATGCGTTAAATACCAAACTACCTACTGCAGCTGAAAGTTTAGATGTATTTATAAAATGATTAACTTTATTTGCAAAAAGATTAACTTTATTTGTAAAAAGATTAAATTCATCTGTAAAAAGAGTAAATTTATTTGTAAAAAGTTCAATTGAATTTGCCCAAAGATTAATTTGATTTGTGAAAAAATTAACTCGATTTGCAAATACTATAATGTCTGCCAAGAAAGAGAGTCAATATACAGCCTCTCAAGAGAGTGAGAAGTCACAATTAAAGCGAAGTTGAGGTCTCATGAAATCGGTAATAATGGCAGCAATAGGAACTACTGCGTGAAATCGCTGTCTCACACATATGTAAGTTCCACAATTTCTATGAAAATTAGAGTGAGTAATATGTAAATTTCCAGTCACATTCAACGTTTTAGACCGTTCTGATTCCTTTTTGTGTGACTGTGTTTTCTAACGTGTGACCGCGAATATTTGTAACAAGCTTAATTTCAACCATTTTCATCCGAATTAGATGAAATTTTCATGGAATGTGGGGGTTACAGTGTAAGTGGTCTTTTATCGTTACTTTCTTCCCAAACCAATACATCATTCAGTGCGTGCTCGAACTAAATTCCATTTAATAAGAATTTTCTCAAGCCATAATGGTCTTATCTTGTTCAAGCTTGGAAGAAAGCAGTGAGAAGACGATTTGAGCATTCCATGTAAATTTCGACATGATCGTTTCATGAAATTTTCAGGGAATGTGAGGGCTTGGTTATAAATGATCCCCTACCTATTTCTTTGCTCTCAAATCATTATTTACTTCATTCTGCGCATGCTCAAACGTAGATTACTTCAAGTATTGACCGATTTGATGTTTTACGCTGGATCCTGATTTACTTTTCTCCTCTATGGGTGTTTTTAAGATAATTTAGAAGATAGTCAGAAGTAGAGATCAAGTTTGAATATATTTTTTCATTTATCGTTCATACCATAACGTACGTTGGGATTTTGTTGCGTTTCGCTTGTAATATTCGTGGTGGCTCGGGTATTCCAAGGGGAGAAACCTTGAGAAAGCAGATGGCAGCAAGAAGACTGACCAAGGAGACTGAACCACACTTTGAAAGGTTGACCACACCTGAACAGTAAAGGCATTGAGAGCGATCTGCAACCCCTCACGGGTTTCAGCGAGTAGGATGACATCATTGGCAAAAGTCAATGCATCTAATCGCACCCCAGGGGCGAGATCAAACCCTATTTCATTAGACTAGCAGGGACCCCGATACCACGAACGTAATCGGTCAGGGCAAAATGGCTTACAGTGTCAAAGGCCTTAGCGACATCCAGAGTGGCAAGTTGGAGCTGTCGTTTCTTGATGCGGGCCAGCGAAATGACAGTTTGGAGAACTGTTAGGTTCTCCGCTGTGCCATCCGCTGGCTGCAATGCTCTCTGGACGTCATCCATGACACCAGCCATTAGGAAGCGAGATGCCAGAATCTTTTGAATGTGGTGGAAAACTACCGACGATATAGAAACTGGACGGTAGCCTCCAGGCCCACTTCCTCCTTTCTTTGGGATGAAGATGGGTTCATCCATAACGGGGGAGAGACATTAAAAAGGGTCGGGAGACCCGTTGACACGAGCATCCCCCCTAATCGCCAGCGGGTCATTCTGCCACCCTCTGTTCACCTAGAGAGTGCCTGGATTGGAGGATGGGACGATTGACCTTGACTTGGGTGGGGATATGATGGAGCTCGGACGAGATAAAAACACCAACAATTACCCTACCCCATCAACCCAAACACACACACACACTTTTTTTTCTCATGCTAGGATTGTCCACCACCCCCTGCATCAATTCCAATAGGCGTCTCTCTTATTAACGAACCTAGCCTATAAGACATAGCTCCAAAGGGACGTCCTAAAAACCAAGTAGAAATGTTGATTAGGGGTGGACAAACGTTTTTGACCTCCGGCGTGAACAAAACACGCCTTGTAAGTGAGTAAGCAAAATTACTTTCGAAATCATGGCAACACCCTCATTGAAAGGAAAATTGGTGATGAGTATCTTTGCCTTCAGCTACTGGTTGAAAGGGAAAAACTAGCAGAGGTGCAAAAACGATGCCAAGTAGATTCTGCCTACCTGAGACCGGCTGGTCTAATTGCTTATAAGGATCGCGAAGAGAGAAAAAACACTTGGAAATAATAGCTACACTTATCAAGGGTGTCGTCCGTTTCCATTTCACGCTGGCGTGAAGTTGAGAGGATCAGCCTCGGAATCCTCTGGCTCCCCTGACGGGATAAGATAAAAAAACGAAACGAAAAATTAATCGATCCACTATTTTCGCTCTAAGTCAACGAGGTTGGTGGCGAGGCAACAATAAGGTGAACGAACTTTTCTCGCGAACAGGGCGTGTTCGTCCCCCCCAAAAAAAGAGTAAACTCGAAACTTGCAGAACGGGAACGTCTTCGAAGTCGCTTCTGAGTTGAGGTGAGTCAAGGTCGCTTCGGATCGGCTCCGGGAAAAGTGAAGGAGGCACAAGAGGATCCAAGCACACGCCCAACTCGTTAATGTCAAGGGGAAATTCGCCGACGGAATAGAGAATCGCGAAGTGAATTGGGATCATCAAGCTGCCGGAATAACCAAATCAAGGAATGATCACGTTTCACAGTCGTCCAAAATTGCAAAATGCGCTTATAAATCAAGTTTAAAAATTTTTTTTAATGGGATAATGAAGAGTATGTGTGTACTAAGCAACACCTCAAGCCAACTAAACTTGAGCTCTAAGGCGCGTTGCGTTCACTAGAAAAAACCGGAAGTTAGAGGAAAACGTTGTCTATTTCCGCAAAAAAATAAAGAGTTACAATATTAAATCGATTTCGACGGTTAGGCCATCATCAGTAACAAATAGGCTGCACAGCTCCAACCAATAGGCAGATCATTCAACGTTTCCAGAATTCCGTACTACGATGTATCACTGATGAGCCGTGGTACTTCCGAAATGAGGGACTCCACCGTGAACTTCAAGTTGACAGTGTGGATGAGGTGATCAAAAAGCGAGCAACGGCTCATCTTGCCAGACTAAAAGATCGTTTGAATGAGGAAGCTGTTAAGCTCTTGGATGTGCAAGATCTAACTCGACGCCTTAAGCGTTTGAAACCGCATGAGCTTGTGTAGGAAGTGAATGTGATATGTTCGAGAGACAAGGGACAAAGTTATGCATCTTAGGTCCGGAATAGTGTATTGTAGTAATATAAGTCAGATTTGTATTGTTAATAAGATTACTCGGTGCAATAAAAGCTTTTAAAAAAAAATCAATAACAAACAAAAACTGAATACACATTAGAAAGGGCACACCTTATATAGTCACAGGTGGAGGGAGATTGAATCCCATTGGTCGAGAGAAAGGAAAGGGGGCTGTAGGTACAACCAATTAAGTGCAAGCAAAGTGAAGGGGGAATATAACTTATCGGATGAAGTGAAAGGAGGGGAAGAATTACTGGTTTCAACAGTTTGAAGGGATAATTCCAAGCTTTACAGTGATGAACTTATCAGAGGTGAAATATATTGAGGGATATGCTCATTTAAACATTTACCAGATCTGTCACTTTTGATCATTTCGAATTTTGACATTTTATGTCTTTGCTATGGCACATAAACCAAAAAAAAAAAACGTCACGGAAAATTGCTCACGAAAATATTTTGATGATTTCCACTTACAACCGAGTCGTGTAAGTTGTGTACTCAACTATTGTGTACACTCAGGTGATCATTCTCAATAATTGATATTGTGAACATGATTGCCACCGCTTGATAATTTCTGATGATTTCATTGAGCTGGTGTTTCGATGATTTGATTCATAGCAGGTGATCCAAATATTGCGAGAACGGTTTGATTTGTGAAGCGGTGGCTAAAACATTTTAGTAGGTAATTTCCATACTTTACACTCTAGGAAGCTTTAATTTCGTATGGAGCCTCTTTAGGACATTTACGTGACGATGCCCAGGGTCCGGATCAGATGAGTGGCTCTTAAAGCTATTTTTTATGCTTTACACTCTAGGAAGCTTTAATTTCGTATGGAGCCTCTTTAGGACATTTACGTGACGATGCCCAGGGTCCGGATCAGCTGAGTGGCTCTTAGAGCTTGCAAACGAGTCTGCAACACATACCTACTTGTCTTCATACTTGACACATAAACTGTCCCAATGTGTTGCAGACTCGTATGCAAGCGTTTCTTTGGTTTTTCTTCGATTTTTCTAGACATTAAACATACCCCCCTTTGGACAAAAATGAAGAAATTCTACAAACTGTCTATCTGTGAAATCAAAATTGTAAATAGGTATGATTTGATTCAAAATTATCAAAAGTGACGGATCAGGTTTCTAATGTGTGTTCGGTTATTATTTGTTACTGGTGATGGCCTAACCGTCGAAATCGATTTAACATTGTAACTCTTTACTTTTTCGTGGAAATAGACAACGTTTTTCACTAACTTCCGTTTTGAAATGGGTTTCCACAACTTCGTCGCGAGTGATTTAGTTCGTACGTTTCACAGTGGTCCGAAATTGCCAAAAGCGCTTATAAATGAAGTTTAAAAAAAATTTCAATGGTATAATGAAGGGTATGTGTGTACTAAGCAACACCTCAAGACAACTTCACGTTCACTAGAAGGCTGACAGGAGCAGCCATACATCGAAAAAATTGGAAATAGTTTTCATCAAAATTGTTAATTAATTAAAAAAAGTCCAGTCATGCAGCATGACCCCATGAGCGAATTTTTGAAGAAATCTTCGATTATTTCGATTTTTGACTGATTTTTCAACTTTGAAATTTTTGAAAACTTGATACATATTCTTATAGGAAATTTTACGCTGATTCCAAATGTACCACATGTTAGTATGCTGAAAAAATTATTTCGCACAACAAATCGCAAAAAACAGGCTATTTTGAAATTTTAACACAGAATGTGTTTTAGCCATGGACTGACTAGCCGAAAATGGAACGCGGGATGGGAACGAAATGTGTGACGGATGATTTTCACGTACAACCGAGCCGTTGGTAGGGAAATGGAATTTCCGCCATTTTAATCGCACAGAAATCGTTCACCATTCGTTGGAAAGCTCTTGATTTATTACGAATTTATTTCGTATTTTTTAACACAGAATGTGTTTTAGCCATGGACTAACTAGCCGAAAATGGAACGCGGGACGGGAACGAAATGTGTGACGGATGATTTTCACGTACAACCGAGCCGTTGGTAGGGAAATGGAATTTCCGCCATTTTAATCGCACAGAAATCGTTCACCATTCGTTGGAAAGCTCTTGATTTATCACGAATTTATTTCGTTTTTTTTTTTTTTTCGTAGTTTCATACTATAACTATATAAATTGATGTTATAAATGAATAGTAAACAATGACGCTTGTTTGGTTGTCACTTGGTTGCGCGACAACGCAAACACATTCTGTGTTTCAATAATTTCGTCCGAAGTATGTAAATAGAGGTAACCGGGGGTCCAGGGGGCTTGCCCCCTGGCGAGGCGCGGAGCGCCGAGTTTTTGACTACATTTTTGAAAATTTCAACCCGAAGATGTAATCCGATCATGCTGGCCAACGAACTTGAACTTTCGTTTTGTGTCCTTAACATTTTAAAATTTGTTTGAAGTTTCTAGCACAATTCTACGGACAGTTATCGTCTGGAATGACACATACATACATAAAAAAATGCGTTAAACTTCAGAATATGATTCAGAATAGCCTGAAACGGATTTCTGCATAAAATTTTTTCAAAAATTCACATTCTACAAATTTTGAGGCGAGAGCTTAATTTTCTTCAAAAATTCGCTAAAATGTAGCCATGACGAGTTTTTTTAGAAGCGAAGCTTTTATACGGACCCCCCCCCCCCCCCCCCCCCCGCGCTAGGAACGCTCGCCCTTGTATGTTATATATTGTACGTGAGAACTTTTATGCAATAACTGATTTTGCAAGAATTGAAGGATGCAAATTATTAAAATTATATGAAATTAATTCCAATTAGAAGAGATTGTTTATGAGTATGAAAATACTCATAATTCTATTCTACGCTTTATGATATAAAGCTTCGCTTCCTTCGGGCGTCCCTAGACGGCCCCATTTATTATTTTTTTTTTTTTGTTGAAAATTTTTATTGCACCAAGTAATAATATTTTTTTGGAAAATGCAGATATAAATATTCAAAACTAAGATACATGACTGAGTTTTGCTTATTATGACGAATACTTCACTTCACAGCTTCACAAGCCCTGGCTGGCTTGTTACGCTTAAGTCTTCTTGTGCTTAGACTAGGTGACTCACAGCTTGTCGCTTATAGTCTCTCTTATAGTCCCGACCTGAAGTACGCTGACTCGCTTTTACGCATCAACACTTGATCACACTTTCGCATAAGAATTACTGTTTCATTTGAATATTAGTAAAATCAGATGCGTAGATTCCGCAACAATTTTGCTACAACTCACGGTCGTGTTGACGTTTTTTTTCTTCTTAATTCGAGCCTTCGTGAGGCACGAACGGTTGGTTCAAAATTTTTTTCATGAGAATCAGTTTTGAAAATAAAATTCTTAAATTTATAGCAAATTTGAACCAAAAGATTTTGAAAAAAGTTGAAAAAGATGAGGAAAACGGAAATATAATGATTTATAGATAGGAATCCCCCCCCCATACATTTGCCCCACCGTTAGTAAATAGACTGAAATCTGGATCTAACAAAACTAATCTCTAGTCATGCAACGAACCTTGAAAGTTTCAAACTCACTATCGTCAATCGTCCTATATTATTACGTTACATTAATTGGAAATTTTAGCACTTTGAGTGTAAAGGAATTGTTAACTACCAATTTGATGAAAAAAACTCATTCTAAATAATATTCTGCAATTCAAATTAGATTTTGAATTTTTAGATTTTTAGTTTTTAACGATTTTCAGCAAAAAATATTAATGAAATTTAAGTAAGTTTTTCAGGGTTGTTTTTCTACAGATATTTTATAATGTTTCTTTATTTGGACAGTTCAAATTATAACAAGACTTTACGAAAAAGGCCTTTCTGTCCTTGAATTGGTTTTTTATTATTCTCCAATGTTTCTCCCCAGGAACTGAGGCTTCTTCTTTAAAATATAAAATTCAAATTTTTTTAAATAAATACATATCGTTTTCTTTTTCAAGATAAGAAATCGAATTCAGAGTTATCACTGAGAGAAAATCAAATTTAAAATTGTTTAAGTTTGTATAGGTAACAATGTTTTTCCGTATATTTTACCTAGTTCGCTTGAATTTTGCCAATTCAAGGACAAAAAGGCCTTTTTTATAAAGTCGTGTTAATATTTTTGAATGTCCTAGTTAATAGTTGGTAATTTAGTTTTGACTAAAATTCTGCTAAAAATTATAAATTTAACGATTTTTGGCCGTTTTTAGCCATGAAAGCTTCGATTCTGGTATGTAGACAGAATCCCCAAATAATCCCCAGAAAACCCAAAAATCAAATACCGACGAATATGTACCAAGATGTCTCATTCGTTCAGTGAAAATTGGATTGTCTCTAAATCAAACGAGAAAACAACCCATTCGATTCGGATAACAATTTGGACCCTTAAATTTACGGATTTTAGACAAAACCCCGGATCCACGTGTGATTATTTGAGACCCTGATAAACAAGATTTCACTTGAGCACATGATTAACTTTAATAATAACAGACTGATCCGTAACACGGGTTGTCTACGATAGATCAGTGTTCTTATTTCAACGTTGATCTTGAAAAACAAAACTAAAAGAACCGTAATAATTCTTGTAAATATGTGATTTTTAGTGAATTTTATTTTAGCAGAGTTAGTTATTTTTATAAGTGAAATTAGCACAACTATCTTTGATAGATTTTAGAGGCGAAGTGATTTTATTTGTTGACAACACAACATAATAATCAACATGTGAATATAACACATTTAACTAAATAAATTTATATTGGAGTGTCAGTTTGTATAAACAACACGTCCCCTCAAACTGGCAACTCCAAGTTCACTTGTGAAAAAATGATGTTTTGCTCCAGGCAACCCTTTTGTCAACACATCAGCAATCATGGATTCGGTTGACAGATAATGAAGGTGCATTGTGTGATATGAACATTGTCTTAGGAATTGATAAGGGATGTTGTTGTGTTTCGTGTCCAAATGCTGTGTCTGATTCTTGGTTAGATAGTTTGCTTCTGGGCTGTTCATTGCATCTGTCACGGATTTGTCCGCAACTTTTTGCATTTATTTGAAAACGATTCTCAATGTCCACATCCTCATCCGCCAATGTACAATTCTGCGGTTGAACTGGCTTATAAAATTTCCGTGGTCTACCAGGATTTCCAGACCGAATGATCCGAGGCCTTCCCCTCCCTCGGCTGGAAACTACTGGCTGCTCATCGTTGGTAGTGGATGTTATCGGGCCAGGTTCTTCATCAGCTGTGTCATATTCATCAGCGTCTTCTAAATTTTGTTGTAGATTATCTCCTTCTTGTCCGTTTCTTGAATTTGTCTTCTTCAGTGGTATTGTAATTGATTTACTTTCAGTTGCTTCTTTCTTCAATTTCGTTTCGAATTCTTCATATTGATTTTCTTTCTGAAATTCATCCAGGAACCTTACATCTCTTGTTTCAGTTATTCTTCTTTCTTCTTCCAAAAATATTCTGTACGCTTTACATCTTTCCGAATAACCAAGAAAAATACACGATTTCCCTCGTGGCTGAAATTTTCCTTTGGTTGGTGATTTATCAAGAGCAACGCCCTTGCAACCAAATGTTCTAAAATGGGTTAGAATAGGGGGTTTACCTGTCCACATTTCAAATGGTGTTTTTCCATCCAAACTTCTTGAAGGACACCTGTTCCGAACATGATTTGCAGTAAAAATGGCTTCTGCCCAGAATGATGGTGGCAGTCCTGACTGGATCAGCATACATCTCGCAGTTTCAACAAGCGACCGGTTTTTTCGTTCTGCTATACCGTTTTGTTCTGGAGTGTGTGTCACAGTTAACCTTCTGCCTATTCCTGCTTTATCTAAAAATTCATCAAATACTTTATTTCTATATTCGCTTCCATTATCTGTTTGTAAAAATTTTATACGTCCCCCTTTTTGATTTTCAACTAAATTTTTATATTTTATAAATTCATTTAGAACGTCACTTTTGTTTTTCACAAATCTTACTTCACACCAACGTGTGTGGTCATCAATAAATGTTAAAAAATAATTTGAACCTTTCTTGGATGATGTTCGCATAGGTCCACAAATGTCTGTATGAATGATTTCCAGAATTTTAGAAGTTCTAATAGATTTTGTTGGAAATGGCTTCTGTGCCATTTTCCCCATGGCACATACTTTGCAGGTAGATAGTTGTCCACTAAATTCAACTCCTAGTGCCCTACGGTGATTTACGATTTCTCTCATACTTCCTTCATTCAGGTGACCTAAACGTTGATGCCATTCTTCGATATTATTAATGTTTCTTTTTTGTGAAATTACACGGCAATTCTCGATACCTCGTTCTTCAACATAATATAAATTATTTTTACGTTTTGCGGTCAGTATTATTCTGCCTTCATCATTTTGAACTACAGCTTCGTTTTTCGTAAATACTACGGCATGCCCTTTATCAGTTATTTTACTCACTGACATGAGGTTTGTACGTAAGTCAGGTACATGTAGTGTATTATTTAGTGTCATAATTTTTACGTTTTCATCTCTAGTTATAGCTATTTTAACTGTACCTTTACCTTGAATTTTTGTCGATTCATTATTTGCGAGGTTTACTTTTCCATCAGAAATGGGTTCTCGAGACGTGAACGCTTCATCCTCGTTGCACATGTGGGAGCTGCATCCACTGTCCAAGCACCATACTCTGGAGTTGGTTTTCAAAGCAAATTCTTCAGTGAATAAGCTGTTGTCCCTTTCTTCTACCTTTCTTGCCTTTGGTCTGTAATAGCAGGAAGATGGTTTATGACCTCGCCTAGTACAGTACGGGCAATTTCGGTTTTCGATTTGCGGCCTATAAGCAGTCCATTCCCTATTCTGATAGTTTGGTTTTTCGTGGTTTTGTAGTTTTTCTGTATGTAATCTATTTTGATAGTTTTCTTTACCTTTAGAAGAATGTAGTCTATAATTATTACCCCTCGCTGTCATTGCCTCTAAATTCCAACTATTATCTATTCTAGCATCCCCTTGTTCCATTATTTTTATTTTCAATATTTCAGGATCTGGCAGTTCATCTCGCGATTCAATGGCACATCTGAAGTTGTTATAACTATCTGGGAGGCTATAAAGAAGTATTACAGATAACATATCAGGGTGTATTGTGACTTCCATCATTTTTAATTTATCTACTGCGTCAAAAAACTTTGCAAGATGATCCCTAACATTGCCATCCTCTTTCATTCGATATAAAATTAATTGTTTTAATAAGGTGGCTTTTCTAGCAGGACCTTTGGATTGGTAAATACTTTCTAATTTCAACCATAATTCTCTAGATGTTATACAATCTTTTACTTGTTTAATCTCCGAAGGTGATATTGCTAAAATAATGTCCGCTCGTGCCTTTAAGTCGGTGTCATCCCATTCTTCTGCTGCTTTGATGGTATCAAGATTTCCTTCAGTGACGACTGGACGTTTTTTCCTTCCATTGACATATCCGAGCACATCATTCTTGACAAGCAGGGCTTCCATTTGGACTTTCCAAGTGTCAAAGTTGTCTTTATTTAGCGTTTCAATTTTTACGCTCATGGTTGGTACTTGATTTATATTTGTACCTATTTATTTTTTACTACTTTTCAGTGGAAGCTCGCTAGGAGCATAACCTCTTGTAAATATGTGATTTTTAGTGAATTTTATTTTAGCAGAGTTAGTTATTTTTATAAGTGAAATTAGCACAACTATCTTTGATAGATTTTAGAGGCGAAGTGATTTTATTTGTTGACAACACAACATAATAATCAACATGTGAATATAACACATTTAACTAAATAAATTTATATTGGAGTGTCAGTTTGTATAAACAACAATAATTACGCCGAATAATCGGTGAAAAGTGCATAATTAAGCCGAATAGGTACTCACTTATTTGGTTAGAAATTTTGGCCAAATTTCGGTAGGTATTCTGTATTTTGAGAAATCCCTATTTGGCGCACCAATAATTTATATCTGGTACGCTAAGCTGAAATGACGCATCCCAATCCCAATTTAACAGACAACAAATATCAACCGCTTTGAGATCGGCCTTCTTCTGCGTGCCGTGGATCGGACAACCTGTGAAGACGCCCCTAGGGCCACTGACCACCTCAACCACTCGCAAGGTCAACTACTATCGCAGCGTATCATTATATATATGCATTAGATCTTTAGATCCCTCTCCGATTTCATTCAAAATTGGTTATTTCCTCCCAGAGTGCTTTTCTGTGTAAATTTGATTAGGTGAATTGATAAATAAAGATCTCGGGTTGGCTCTATAGAGATCGTTATGTGATGTATCCAAACCTAAAATCGCACTTCTGGATTGAGTAAAGATGCAAATTACCGGAGAATTTACTTTCTCAACGACTCACATACCATTTAAGTTACTGTTGACAAGATTGTAGAAACTCGTTTAAATAAAGAAAAGTGTCTCGTATCGAATAGCTTGAAAGTTTTCATTCCATGGATATTAAATTTATTAATGACAACAGCAATAAGTCAGTACAATAAATTAAACGCTGAAAATTATTACACAAAGGTTTATTATCCCATTATTTAGTACCATTTCTGTGCAGATCAGTGGTCCATACGTAAACGTGATACGGCAATTCACAATCGCCGCGCCGCTTACTTTAGTCCCGTTTTTCGCGACAATGTTTTGGACAAAGACACTTTGTGTTTCGATAAAATCGGGTTCCACGCTAAAACATTAGAGGATTCCTACCTGTAAAAAGGCTTCAATCAAGCGTACTTTTTAGGACGTCCCTCTGAATCTATGTCTTATAAGCAAGGCTTCGTAAATTAGAGGGACGCCTATTGGAATTGATCCAGGGGGTGGGGGACAACCCAAGCATGAGACAAAAAATAACCGCACACAAATCCGTTTCAGACTATTCTAAGACCGAATCCGTGAAAAAAACCATAGGTGTGCAGGCTATTCTGAATCATATTCTGAAGTTTAACGCATTTTTTTATGTATGTATGTATGTATGTATGTATGTATGTGTCATTCCAGACGATAACTGTCCGTAGAATTGTGCTAGAAACTTCAAACAAATTTTAAAATGTTAAGGGCACAAAACGAAAGTTCAAGTTCGTTGGCCAGCATGATCGGATTACATCTTCGGGTTGAAATTTTCGAAAATGTAGTCAACAATTTCAAAATAGCCTGTTTTTTGCGATTTGTCGTGCGAAATAATTTTTTCAGCATACTAACATGTGGTATATTCGGAATCAGCGTAAAATTTCCTATAAGAATATGTATCAAGTTTTCAAAAATTTCAAAGTTGAAAAATCAGTCAAAAATCGAAATAATGCCGTTCGCTGGTTGTAAAAATCGGTAATATTCTTCAAAAATTCGCTCATGGGGTCATGCTGCATGACTGGACTTTCTTTGTTCGATCCAAATTTTAGTCTAGTTGTGCAGCAAACCTTGGGAATTTCGAATTTAATGATGAATGAGGGTAAATGGAGGGGGTAAAGCCAAAAAATGTGTTTTTTTTTCGACAAAGTTTGTTGACGCTACCGAGGCTACAATTCTCAACCGATGTTCGTGATTATTGTTTCAATCGAATACAATTTTAGTCTAGCTGTGCACCAAATCTTGGGAATTTCGGATTTTCTGTGAATGTATGTCCCAGAGCAGGATTTCCTTACATTGATTTTCACCATCCACTTCGTGCACCAATGGCCAAGAATGCAGTTGTAGTTTGGTCGCAGCTTCCCCTGAATACGGTTCGGAAGTGGCATAAACAAGGTCTTCATTTATGTTTGAGTATTTTAGAGGAATAAAGTTATTTTCATTTCATTACGTTTCATGAATAAAATATGATAGATAACTTATCAACTTAAAATTCGATCATAAAATCATGCTACCATCATCATGCGATCATACGAGGCTGGAGCTTTTAGCGAATTTTTGTAGAAAATGAAGCTATTGCAATGGTTCCAAAAATTGTATAATCAAAATTTTCGAATTTACAAAAATTCGATCACGATCATGATCATATGACGAGGATGACTGGAGCTCTTTCACTTTGAAACATCTGCATTAAAATAGGCGTTCGTCTCGCTAGGGGTTTTCGTACTGCAAGCCAGTGTAAACAATTTAGCGGGCCAACCGTTAGCTCAATAGCGTCCGTTAGTTTTTTATGAAAGGATCATTAGCGGGTCAGATGAAGAGCGGCAGGATGACTTGAGGTTGTGTACCGAGACGGCGATCTATTGTAGAGGACGCCACTGTTCAACCTAGTGCACGCCGACACATTCCGATACAGTCAAGGTAATAGAGACAATAGTTGGAAATAGTAAACACGAGAGAAAGTAATGCATGCATTAAAGGGCATGTGTTTATTTATTTATTTACATTGAATGGGCGTACCCAATTTCATCGAGAAAACACAGAAACTGTCAGTTGATAAGACCTAATACCTACATCGAAATTACAGACTACAATTACAAAAAGAAGTAGTGTTGCATCTAATTTTGGTTAAAATGACGAATAGATCATGATTTACATGAACATGCTACAAGCCCCCCCCCCCCCCCCCTCCTCCCACACAACCATAATAAAGCATGCACTGATTTTACATAGTGAAATCGAACATATTCACGGAATTATAGTGAAAATATCTCAATATAACTTATATGAGATTTCGATTTGGAGAATTTAATTTTTTATAAGATCTTGATTTATAAGATTGAGAATTTGATTTATGAGATCTTAATACCTACGGCCCATATGTACATATGCCGTCTCAATCTGGGGAACCTGCTCTCGCTCTCGGTTCAAACGAATCAGGCAAAACCAAAACTGTTCCGTTCAAAAGAATGTTCTACATGCGCCTCCATTTGTTCGAAACAGCACTATCTATAACGACTTTGCTCTGGAATCACCTCTTGGATGCTTAATCCGGCATACAACATCCTTCGTTGAAAGAAATAGGGACCACTCCAACAACCTCGTCAACGACGGAGTCAACACCACAGTAAACTAGAGTCTTATACGCCCTAGTCCACGTTCTAGATTTGATCCCACGAACCTGAAAACAGTGCTACAGCAATTACATGACTAATTAACTAATGAACTAATCACCGAAAAAACAAACTTGAACCAAACTTTCTCGCATTACTACAGCTGCGTTCTGTAGAACAATGCATATAATACTTATAAAAATAACAGTGCTACCTACAATTTCGCTATTGAGGTATATTTATTATTGCAATGGTCTCTAACAATAAATACTAAAAAAAAAAAAAATCCATTTCCAATAAAAGATCGCATTGCATCAACACGGATTGAGCAAACACTACATATTAGTATGTCCAGTCCGTCGGGAACTTTGTCGGGCCGGACGCTTTTGGTTGTCTTCTATTTCAATATTTCTACCCCGTACTTCTCCTTCCCACCTCAATAACTCTCACTTTCTATCGCCTCAGTTTGGCTGCCGACTTGAAGTTTGACGCAGGCAATTTTTCGGCTCCTACATCGTACTTGTGACGAGAGATTTACATGTTTTCGTCACGATCGAAGATAGTTTTTTTATTCACTTAAAATTGGTAGTTTAAATGGATTGGCACAAAGCGAAAACTTTAGCGGGAATATATTTCCTCACGGCACTACGTGGTTTGATGTGGCTCTGCGAGTAAGTTTCCTTCTTCCTTGCATCCCTACTACATAAAATTACCGGTTTATTTGCATTTTTATGTTTGATTTTCAACAATAAAATAAATAAATAAAGTAATAATAATAATAAATAAATGAAAAATAAAAGGGCTGCAAATTTTTACAAAAAGGCTTATTATTTCTGCCCTTCTACGCAGGTCTGTAATCATTAAACTCAATGATCCCGGCTTATGTGTTAGATAGCCCTTCTACGTAGATCACTAGTCTATAATGATTATACCCAATGATCCCGGCTTATGTGTTAGATAGTCCTTCTACGCAGATCACTGGACTATAATGAATAAACCCAACGATCCCGGATTATGTGTTAGATAACCCTTCTACGTAGATCACTTCTCTGTAATTATTAAGCCCCGTGTGTGATATGATCAGAACATGGCGCATCGTGCTTCCCTAAAGAGTTCACACGTTTACAGTTCCAAACCTCTGAAATTCAAGCTTCACAGTAAATGATAAGAAAACACAGGACCCCGTTAGGAACGATAGGCACAAATGCCAGTGGATAAATCACAGTTCAAATAGAGAAACCAAATGGGAAAGGCCAATCCGCTGACGTTAAGCCAATTCTTTTGTCCGTAAGTCTCACTTCGAATCGCTGCTGTGTTGACTATCCAGGTTATACATTCTATTGGTAATTTTTAGATAACATAAACCTCGATGTTGTCGGTTGGTCGATTACGAAGATCGAACATAACAAAAAATGTCTTTAGCAACTGTCAAAATTCGAAGTTTACGTTTTAAAAACTATGAACAGAATCACGAAGGATCATTAGGTATTGAAAACAATAGAACAATAGTGCACGAAGATTTAATGATAAAAATCTCAATATCAAAACTTTCAATTTTTTTTATTTCTAGAAAGGTGGTAAGAAAATTCTTGTAGAAAGAGTGAAACTTGAGCCTCCGTAGACGTTCTACGTAGTGTTTGGTATTTTTTATTGTAGTCGCGTTGCTGCGCCATCGTAGAATCCTATTAGTTCTTCACAGCTTCGCCAGCGTTTTCAGGCTCCATGCACGCACATGATGCACATGATGCACGCAAAAGTCAATTTTGCGCGAATCCATCCACGCACTACACTTTGCGGTTGTCCCCACCGATCACTCAGTCGCTCAGCCAACACTTTCAGAAAACTCACCATCTGTGGTGCGAAATGAGCATCAACCGAACGGACCAGGGGGGTGAATGATCGTCTATCTTCACAAGCTGCCATGTATTTTCTTTTCTTCTCCCCTTCTGCAGCAGTAAAAATGGATGCTACAGGTCGGGAAACGTAAGAGGGAGCGTCTGTGTCTGTGACACGTACGTCAAATAACGCCTCCCTTTGTGGTTCCCACTCCCCTCTGCATACCAAATATTGAGTGGGGTCCCTTCAATCCAAATACATGGGGAAGTCGTAGCCTTTCAGGAAGGGGTGGGCAATCTAGGTATAATTTTTGACCCCCATTTGACCTGCCAAAAGCATGTGGCTCTTATATGCAGCAGAGTGTATCATGCTCTATACTTGATGAGGCCTTACAAACATTTTTTGACCAATGACATGAAGAGTGGTCTCGTTCGATCCCTTATTTCATTTACTCTGATATAATTTTCAGCACTGGGCTGAGAGCTGACGCCGTGAAGCGTTTGACTGTCTTGACTCCTGCACTAGGTTCATTTGTGATGTGCGAAGTAGAGAGCACATAAGCCCTTTCTATGGCTCCCTGATTGGCTGCGGCATTGATGAGCTTATGAAGATAGATTTGCTCTGCTTCATATATTTAAATTCACCTTGGGAATCCGTCCGGGTTATCTTGATGGTCTGTTCATACAAACCAAATCTGAGAGATCGAAGAATCTTGCAATGCCTCAGCACTGCACTTCCTTTGCAAGCATCTAGTATAAGGGTGAATGGTGTGCAGCTATGGAACGCCCTTCCTAGGGCGGTCAGAGAGTCACCCACCTACCCGGCCTTTCGGAGGCGATGTATGGCCCACTTTGCAGAGTCTTAGCAGCCTTTCCTTCCTTGCTTTTTTTAATCATCTGTTAACTTCTTGATTTTACCTCATTTCCCTCATCATGCATCTCTTCTCATTATTATCTTCTTTATCTATTAATCCTTCTTCTCAATGATCTCTTCTCTATTCTCATTAATATTTTTTCAATAAAGATCCTAGTACCTGTCTCTTTTATTTTATTTTATTTTTATTTTTAATTTAATTTTGTCTAGTTTGATTAGTACTAACTTAAAAAATAAGACGCCCATTACTGTTTCCTTATTAATTTTGTATAAGTACGCTCGGTGGGACTCAGGTCCTCTGTACTTTTTGAAATAAATAAATAAATAAAATAAACTAATCCCCTTTGAGACCTGGACATTGTTCAGTGGCCTTTATGATAATTCCTTTACACAGTTGCCCCATGCTTCTGTCATGAGCTCTCTTAAATACTTATCATTACTTACTTTGAAATTGATTTAAGACGAATAGGCTGGGCTCCAATAGTTAAATTCGCTTTAAGGACGTCCTTCTGAAGCTAGTTCATATTAGCAAGGCTTCACATATTATAGGAGGGACGCTCTATTGAAATTGATCCAGGGATGTGGGGGACAACCTAAGTATGAGGAAAAAAACCCTTTTTTGGCTCGTAGCATTGAAATTTAAATTTTCAAAATTTCTACCCATTTTCGGTCATGGCTTCAGCACTATTTTGATCAATTTCCTTCTTCTGTTTTCCAGGGAAATGTGGGTGTGGTGTCTGCTGCTGCTGGTGGCGGCGGCGGCGGGGCGGGGGCCGACGTTCTGGCGCGGCGGCGTCGAGAAACGCCCGGACACGACCTTCCGCCTCACGTCCTCCGCCCTCGAGGCGCCTTTCGGCTCCAAACCTCTTCCGCTGCGAACTGCCGTCGAGAAATTCGCTACAGCCCGTGAAAAGTGAGTAAATTTGCTAATTTGAACGGACCTAGCACTTTTTTAAAATGGAATTTGGGTTTCGTAGACTAAAAACAGACTTTGTCAAAACGATGTTTTGTCAAAACAGACGTTTTTTTGTCGAACTGACTTGTCAAACAATCACGATAACTCAACTTTGTCCTAGGCTAACTGTGGGGCGAGAACTCAGGTTTGCACATGCCTAACTGAAGAGATCCGAAAGATCGAAACGAAGTTTACCAAACTAAGCAAGACGTTGAATATTGGGTTCGGAAACGCAACTTTGGTTATGCAAAACCTTGTCTTGTTTCCGTACGTCGGTGGAACTTTGGTGTCGATCGTTTTCGTCTAATGAGGAAGAGTCATGCTGAACCCCACTAGTCCCTCAAACCAAAATTTTTGGAATTAAGGAAAAACTGTTACATATTGTTCTACAGATAAAAATTCGCGTATTTTTACTTCATTCACTCGATTCAAATCATACTGCCACTAAAGTTGAAAAAATCCTAATTTTAGTTTGGACATGTGGGATTTTGATTGATTTTTTCTTTCTTGTGGGGTTTTTGTGGAAACATGGAGGACTTGAGGGGTTTTGGTCTTCTTCATTCAAAGGAAAAATGGAAATTAGGGTAAAGATAATGTGCCATTTTAAACTTTTTATGCTAAGCCAAATTATTTAAATGTTGAAAAGGGAATGAAACTCAGTTTGAGTTAATACTTGAATATAAAACTTGAGTAAATCAGACGTGGAAGGAAAAATTAACACAAATAATTATGAATAGGTGATACCTAGCAAAAAAAAAACTTTACACATTGTATGTACCTGCTGACCATTTGATCCTGGAGTATGTTATCACACGATCCAAAGATCCACTTTACCTGGGTCGATTTTAGCCAGTTATCGACCGCTATCATAAACCAACCTCTAAATTGGTGCCAAGGTCATGATTTGAAGGATGGATTTCTATTTTTTTGGGTCGATTTATGGGTTTTCGCATGCGTTGAACACGATGAACTAATTTATTTTACGATCCGTCCACTAGTTAACCTGTAAACTGGCAGAGGGCGCTGCTTTAAGTTAAGTAAAAATTGGAAAATTTCACCGAAAATGCTGTCGCCTGGTTAAGAATTGCACTAGAAACATGCTATTATGGTCGGATAATATGCTTTGGCATGTTCTGAACATGATTCCGTTTTTTACTATACTTTTCCGCAGGTTATTGCTTCGTTTATCCGCCATAAACCTCAAATTAATTGTAGGGTAATAGACAAATTCACCCTAATTTCACCGAAAATTATGTCGCGTTGATAATTTAAGGTCCCGAAATACCTTGTGCCAATAAAATTTGGTATTTTCCAGGATACTCGGTAAAAAGCCGTAGGTAATTTGGCAAGGCTTTGAACCGGCATTGTACTTATTTGCCAAATAGCTAAATTTTCCCATTTTTCTGTAAAATTCCTTAGTTTCTATCGGTTTTCCGGGGTCAAATTCGTAGTTCTGAATTGTCTGAACTGTGATTGGATCGTTAGAGAGTAGGGTTACCTATTGTCAGCGGTATCGGTCACGTGTAAAAGCTTGTGCAATGGTATCGGGTCGTTAAGCGAATAAGTAGTACAATGCCGGTTCAAGTCCTTGCCAAATTACCAACGGCTTTGTACCGAGCATTATGGAAAATACCAAATTTTATCGACGCAAGGTATTTCGGGACCTTAAATTATCAACGCAACATAATTTCCGGTGAAATTAGGGTGAATTTGTCTATTACCCTACAATTAATTTGAGGTTTATGGCCGATAAACGAAGCAATAATCGGCGGAAAAGTGTGGTAAAAAACGGAATCATGTTCAGAACATGCCAAAGCAAATTATCCGACCATAATAGCATGTTTCTAGTGCAAATCTTAATCAGGTGACAGCATTTTCGGTGAAATTTTCGATTTTACTTATCTTCAAGCAGCGCCCTCTGCCAGTTTACCGGATAACTAGTGGACGGAGCGTAAAATACATCGTGTTCAGCGTATGCGAAAACCCATTAATTGACCCAAAAAAATTGAAATCCGTCCTTTAAATCATCACCTCGGCACCAATTTAGATGTTGGTTTAAGATAGCGGTCGATAACTGGCCAAAATCGACCCAGGTAAAGTGGTTAGGATTAATATTTTTTGCTAAAAATTTAGGAGGGTCATCCTGACATACCGAGGAAGCAAAAAAACAATGGGGACAAGAAATCCCAGAACTTTTTTTTTTTTTTGAACCACCCTTGGAGAAGCCTTCGGGAGCCATCTAGCGGTTCAAATACCTACTAATGACTTTGCTTCCCCCCCTCCCCCTCTGCAACGTAGTGACGACACGAGTCGCCGCCAGTTCGCCATTCGATCGCCATCGGCTCAACGTTGTAACTGTTATTTGCTATACCATTCTTTTGTATTCTCATTCATTCGTGTTGTGTGTATTCATTCATTAAACTCAAGTTCATTAATTTCAATAGTATTTCATTCAATTCAACATCATACAGTCCATTGAACTATCGAAATTATTCGCAGTTACTCATTTTGGTCCTAACGAACCGGATTCACCCTAACGACATCGCACTTCATCTTCGGTAACCCCGTCGTATTCCTTTCCGATTCCCAGGTAGAGCTCTCTCAGGTTTTAGAAGTGCAAAAGGAGTAGGACGGTGCTGCAGTGGGACGATGCAAGACTGGGCCCCTTTATGGACGCCTCCCCTCTTTTGCCCCCTCTCATAGGTGAATTCGCGGATCGTGATTCGCAGTTCCCTCTTCACTGCAGGCTTCCTCGAATCAGGATCCGCGAATTCACCTATGAGAGGGGGAAGTTGGGGGGAGGGGGCTGCAAACAGCCCAGTCTCGCATCAGCCTGCCACTGCCCCTTACTCGATCTTTTTGCACTTCTAAATCCTGAGAGCTCTATAACATACCTAACTCACTAAATTTCATTATTCGTCGGTTTGGTATTCGCAATTCCATTCAATAATTCTAGCATTAACTCACTCATTACCTACTCATTTGTGGGATGTAAACAGCCCAGTTTGCATCACAAGACAACTTCGTTGGGTTAGCACAGTCAACTTGTATGTGTGTACCTATTCAAAACTACCCGTCATTCCATGTCCATACATAAATAGGTAGGTATATTCTTTGTTTTCGTTCTCATAGCATTCGAATAATTGAATATTGATGTCCAGTCATATGTAATGAATATGATGTCCAGTAATATTCTATTAGCGTTTTAGTTGTACATAGGTACGTAGGCTATATTTACGTTTGTTCAGTTTGAAATATTTTTCTTGTTTTATCAGAATTTAATACTTGTGTTTCTAGTTTGTATTTCATTCTTCGTTTTTGTTAGTATTCGATTTATTTTAAAAATCCATTGCTTATTCCACCTATGCCAACCATGGAAGACCAATTGAGACAGATAAAACGTTATCGTACGAAACGATCAGCCATGTTTGCTAGACTTGAATCCTTGAATTCATATTTGTCTGCAGACAATGTTACACCCAAAGGCCTGCATGTGCGCCTGAACAAGGTCGAGTCCGATTGGGATGCTTTTAACGAAGTTCAGTCGGCAATTGAAGAGTTGCTGCTAGAGGACGATTCGAATCTTGAGAAGGAAGCAGTCCATAGGTCGCAATTCGAGGCTCTTCATTTTGACAAGGTAGGCAAGGCGGAGGAGACACTCACCCTCCTAACTCCACTACCTATGACACACCCCTCGACACCTCCACACCCTTTCGTGTACCCAGCTGGTGAGTCTTTCAATGACCTCAAGCTTCCGGTCATTAACCTCCCAACTTTCACTGGTAAATACGACGAGTGGCACTCATTCTTTAGTTTATTCATTGATGTTATTGGTAGTAACGTGAACGCTTCCAACTTGAAAAAATTCAAATATTTGAAAACTTATCTTCGTGGTGAACCCTTAGAACTTATTGATAGTTTAGAACCAATTGATGATAGTTATCAAATTGCCCTTGACCTACTCAAAGGACGTTATGACAACCCAGTCATAATTATTCAGAAGCATATTCGTGATTTATTCGACATATCCAAAGCTGAAAAAGACAATTCCTCGTCTTTGAGATCACTCATTGATACTACTCAGAAACACTTTCGTGCTTTAAAATCGCTAAAGCAACCTACCGATCAGTGGGATACTATTCTTGTCCATCTGACTTGCACTAAACTCGATTCTGTCTCATTCAGTGAATGGCAAAAGGCCTCTCCTTCTCATGAGTTGCCTACATTCAACGTTTTAATTGAATTTTTGGAACGCAGATGTCGTGTATTAGAAGCCATTAAAGCAAATCAATCAATCGAAAGGTCAAATAACCAATCCTATTCACAAAAGTCACACCAGAATCAGAAATCGTCCCTTTCAAAAATCAGCCAGAAGCAAGAAAACAAATATAGCAGTTGTTTGTTGTCACAATCGGACAATAAATCTAGAAAATGTCCTCTTTGTAATTCTAGCTCTCATTCTCTCTACTTTTGTGATGATTTCGGAAAACTGCAAATCAGTGAAAGATTCGCTCTGGTTAAATCTAAAAATCTTTGCTTGAATTGTCTAAAGGTTGGTCATAGAGCTGACAAATGCACTGCTATTCACTGTCGTATATGTGGTCAACCACATAACACTCTCTTGCATCGTGACAATCTACCATCTTCTAAGACTCAAGGCATAATTCAGGCCAGAAATTCTCAACCTCAGCAATCGTCGCAATCTGCTACCAACGGTGATATGGGGCAATCTATTAGTCTCACATCTAGAGTGGGGAAACCTCAACCATCTTCAATCATGCTTTCTACTGCAGTTGTATTGGTTGTTGGAGCTGATGGAAAGCTAATCCCTTGTCGTGCTTTACTCGATTCTGGATCGCAATCTGGCTTTTTGACTGCCTCATTCTGCAATCGTCTTAGTTTGAAACTGCACAACATTTCTATCGCAATTAGTGGACTAAATAATACACCAGCCTCTGTTTCTCACTACACCACAGCAAAAATTGGATCTAGAGTTTCAAAATTCACTTGTAATGCTAACTTTTTAGTCGTTCCCAAGATTACAGACTACATTCCTAATCAATCTTTAGATATACGAAATATCAAAATCCCACGCAACATTATTCTTGCAGATCCAGATTTCCTTCAAAACACCGAAATCGATATGCTCATTGGAGCTGATTTATTCTGGCAAATAATCGGGCATGATCAAATCGATTGCCCTGAACAATTCTTGTCTTTCAGAGAATCTAAACTTGGTTGGATTGTCTGCAGTTCTATTCTCGATACGTCAAAAACTCAAGCTTATTGTCACCTCATATCTTGTCATCTCGCTACTGACATCACTCTAGAATCAATTGATCGCACCATGCGCGGATTTTGGGAAATAGAAAATGTCAATCCTACTCAGGAACTTTGTGAGGATGAACGTATTTGTGAACAGCTGTTTCAGGAAACAACTACTAGAGATTCTGATGGTCGATATGTGGTTCGCATGCCATTGAAAGATGAACTCAACTTGCTAGGTAATAGCAAGGAAAACGCTATCAAACGCTTAATGTTGTTGGAAAAAAGATTCCTTCGCAATCCCGAATTGAGAGATAGATATCGGGAATTCATTGATGAATATCATAAACTAGGCCACATGAAACTAGATGAGCATAGTGATAGTTCTATAATCTCGTATTTCGTTCCTCACCATCCAGTTTTTAAGGAAAATTCTAGTACCACGAAACTCAGGGTAGTATTTGATTTTTCAAGTAAAACCACTACAGGACATTCTTTAAATGACGTTTCCTTTATTGGTCCTGTGATTCAACAACCTCTATTCTCACACTTGATTAGAAGTCGCTCATACCAAATTTGTCTTTGTGGTGATCTCGAAAAAATGTTTCGTCAGATCAAAATCAGCAATGATCAAATCGATCTTCAAAAAATTGTCTGGCGTGATTCTCCTGATCAGCCAATTCAGACCTATTCATTACTCACAGTTAGCTATGGTACCAGTAGTGCGTCTTGGCTAGCCACTCGTACACTCAAACAACTTGCTTTGGACTATCAAGAACAATATCCTATTTCATTCAAGGTGATAATGAACCATTTTTGCATGGACGACTGTATCAGCGGAGCAAACTCACTAGCTGAAGCCTTGGAACTCAAAACGAATTTAATTCGCCTTCTAGAATGCGGAAAATTTCGTATCAGGAAATGGAGCTCAAACTCCCATGAATTCATGGATAGTGTTCCTGATGAAGATCGAGAGCTGAAATCAGAAATTTGTTTTGATAAAGAAGCTTCAGTTCGAACTCTAGGTTTAATCTGGTTGCCTAACGTTGATTCATTTACATATTCAATCGACCATATTCTACCTTCAAACTCATTGTCAGAACGTCCCACCAAACGATCTGTTCTTTCAACTATCGCCAAAATCTTTGACACTCTTGGGCTTTTAGGACCCGTGATCTCTAAGGCAAAAATAGCCATGCAAGGACTCTGGCGACAAGAACTAGATTGGGATGAACCACTTTCAAATTCGTTCACTAAAAAATGGCGCATATTCTGTAGAACGCTCCTAAAACTTAAAGGATTTCTCATTCCTCGTAAACTAGTCGCTACCAACTCTGTACGGATTGAACTACATGGATTTTCAGATGCTTCCATGGATGCATATGGTGCATGTTTGTATTTGCGCTGTATAGATAATAAAAATCGAGTCCACGTTAACTTGATCACATCTAAATCTCGTGTAGCCCCAATCAAGACCCAATCGCTCCCTCGTCTTGAATTATGTGGTGCACTCCTCCTAGTGGAACTCGCTGAAGTTGTAAAAGCTGCCTTGGATTGCGTTATTCATCAAATCATTTTTTGGACAGATTCTACTGTTGTGCTTTCGTGGCTTCAAGCTGAGCCAGCAAAATGGACTACCTTTGTTGCAAACAGGGTGTCCAAGATTCAAACCTTTTCTAAATTTAGTGAGTGGAAACACGTTGCATCAGCTGACAACCCTGCTGATCTCATATCCCGTGGATTGTTTGCCGATCAGTTAATCGAGTCTAAACTCTGGTTTCACGGACCTCATTGGTTCAGTGAGACAATTCAGTTAGATCTCCATGGGGAGTATCAGGTCACTAGTGACGACGAACTTCCTGATACTCGCAAGCAGAAAAGTGTAGCACTCGTCACTGCAGCTGATCCTGATCCAAATTTCCTCCTGCAAATGTTCTCTCGCGTATCATCGTTCGACAAATTGGTTCGAATAATAGCCTATTCTCTTCGTTATTTGCGTCGTCGGAAAAATCCAAAAGGGACAAGACCTAATGGACCAATCACATCCTCAGAATTCAATGAAGCAAAACTCATTTTGTTGCGTCTAGGACAACAGCTCATGTTTCCAACAGAACTCTCCGATTTGAAGAAAACTAAAACTGTTAGTAAATCCAGTCGACTAGCTTCATTGTGTCCCTTTATTGATAAAAATGGTCTCATAAGAGTTGGAGGACGTATTGAAAACTCCAATCTCACTCCTGATCAGAAACATCCCATCGTCTTATCATATGGAGGAAACGAGGATTGCAACAAATTGTCCGAATTGATAGCTCGCTCCATCCATGAGAAAAATCTCCATGCTGGTCCTCAATCATTGTTGTCCTTTATGCGTGAAGAATATTGGCCGACTAATGGACGAAATCTCGCTCGTGGAGTCTACAGGAATTGTATCGTCTGTTTCAAGCTCAACCCTAAGTTTGCTGATCAGCAAATGGGCATTTTACCAGAATCTCGACTAGAACCAACTAGACCATTCTTTCGATGTGGCATTGATTATGCCGGGCCAATCTATATTCGCAGTAGCTCTCTAAGAAAAAATTCACCTAATGTTAAGGCATATATAGCATTATTTGTTTGTTTATGTACAAAAGCGATCCATCTAGAATTAGTTGAAGACTTAACCACTTCATCGTTTTTAGCTTGTCTCAAAAGATTTATGTCTAGGAGAGGAAAACCGTTAGAAATATATTCAGATAATGGTACTACATTCGTAGGATCTAATCGTGAATTAGAAGAGCTTAAAAATCTGTGGCAATCTGAAATTCATAGGAACTCTATTGTATCCTCTCTAGCTGTTGATGGTATTTCTTGGAAATTTATCCCACCTAGATCACCTAACTTCGGAGGCTTGTGGGAGTCCAATATCAAACAAGTGAAGTTGTACTTGAGGAAAGCAATAGGTAGGGCTAATCTCACTTATTCAGAAATGTACACTGTGCTCACCCAAGTAGAAGCTTGTATAAATTCCAGACCGTTGGTACCCTTATCCTCCGATCCTAATGACTATTCCATTTTAACTCCCTCTCACTTCCTCATTGGAGACCAATTGACTGCACCGCCAGAACCCAATTTACGCAGTCTGCCAGAGAATCGTCTTTCTCGCTGGCAGCTAGTGCAACGAATTGCCCAGCACTTTTGGCATCGATGGAGAAACGAATATCTCCACGAATTACAAGTTCGCTACAAGTGGAAAACTACCTGTAATAATCTTCAGAAGGGAACTCTCGTTCTTGTTAAAGAAGACCACTCTCCTTCTTATACTTGGAGTCTCGCCCGTGTAGAAGAAACACATCCTGGATCTGACGGACTAGTCAGAGTCGTCACTCTTCGCTGTCCATCTGGACTTTTTAAGCGTAACATTCGCTCACTATGTGCCCTTCCGATTGACACAAATGCAAATCAAGATGGTGCTGCTCCTGTTAGAGTCAGTACTAGCCAAGATTCTGTGCAACCTTGTTGAAGATGACACTTCAAGGTGGGTGGAATAGAGAAGCCTTCGGGAGCCATCTAGCGGTTCAAATACCTACTAATGACTTTGCTTCCCCCCCTCCCCCTCTGCAACGTAGTGACGACACGAGTCGCCGCCAGTTCGCCATTCGATCGCCATCGGCTCAACGTTGTAACTGTTATTTGCTATACCATTCTTTTGTATTCTCATTCATTCGTGTTGTGTGTATTCATTCATTAAACTCAAGTTCATTAATTTCAATAGTATTTCATTCAATTCAACATCATACAGTCCATTGAACTATCGAAATTATTCGCAGTTACTCAACCCTAAAGGCTCAACGTTCACCTGATTCCGCCCTCACTATCTCTATCGTACTACTCTATTGTACTTTAATTAACAATATGTTTAATATTTAGTTTTTTCGTTCTGGATCAGGAACACCGCCTCGCCGTTGAGATCGTCTGTCGAGAAGAGGCCGGCGCCTTACTTCAGAAGCCCCTGGTGGAAACTGGTCCCCGGAACGCGCCAGTCAGGTGAGGCCACAGAAACTGTAATTTGTAACGTTCATCTAACTACACTTAACAGCAAAAAAACCGGCGCACCCTATAATATTTTGTTATTTTTTCACCTTAGCTTCAATTGGTTAATTTTTTTTTTTTTGCATGTGCCAAGTAAAGTCGGTATCTTATGAGAGAACAGCAAGCAACAGAGTGGCAAATAAAAAATATCCGTTCGAAAAAATCAGCTTTATTCACAAAACTTCGATGTTTGGACAAAAGTAACAAAACATTCTTCTGCAGTTCTCGTGTGAAAAAAAATTGAAAAATGAAATTTTTTTTTGAAAATAAATTTTTTTAATATCGGGTGGTACCGTCCCTTGCTTGTACCACCGCCTGCATTCTTCTCGGCATGCTGTTGATCAAATTTGAAACCGTTTCTTGTCTGATGAGGTCCCATTCTGCGACCACCGCTGTCCTGAGGTCTTGGAGGTTTACAGGAGGGTTCGGTCGCCTTCGGATGGACCTCTCTAGCTCGTCCCATAGGTGTTCTATGGGATTGAGATCGGGGCTGCGAGCTGGCCATTGTAGGGAGGGCATACCAACCTCTTCGAGGTAGTCAGTAACCACGTTTGCTACGTGTGACCGCGCGTTATCGTCCATAAAAATAAAATTATCGCCAGTGTAAGGGGCGAATGGCACTACATAATCTTTCAGGATGTCAGAAATGTACCTCAGTGTGGTTAGACTCCCTCGGGGGTACACATGGAGTTCCGTATTCGCCTCTGAAGTGATTCCACCCCAAACCATTTCAGAACCTCCCGCGTAAGGCACCCTTTCAGAAATATTGCACTGAGCGAAACGCTGCCCTCGTCTCCTCTACCCTCTAACACGACGATCTAAAGCGACTAGTGAGAACCTGGACTCATCGGAAAACATTAAGAGTGCTGAAAGGGTGCCTTACGGGAGTGGGTCTGAAATGGTTTGAGTATTTTTTATTTGGCACTCTGTTCCTTGTTGTTCTCTCATAAGATAAACCGCTGGGCCAAAACGTATAAATTTGAGTTTTCGGCTTTGTATTCCGTATTCCCAACAGAATCGTAGAAGTTGGAGGTAAACATACAAGTTTGCTAGTAGTCTCAGGCTCAAGTACATCAAATTCAGGTATTAATTCTACTATTCATTCACAACAAAAAATGTCCTACTACAAAATTTTTTAGCCGCATACTTTCTGGAGTTTTTTTCACTCTAAATTTTACAATTAAATGTTAAGTACTTAGTTACGTATTAACGCCACCGCAGCTACCTATATGTCCAACTAATCTGGTTTTTTACTAAGATATTGACTACATGATGTTATGTATTGTTGAGATGCGAGCTTGCGAGCATCCAGACATCCAAGCTAATGGCGAGCATCAGACCAACGTAGATTGGCGACACCTAAAAACCTCCAAATCTGTAGCTGCGGTGGTGTTCATACGTGAATCCCAAAAAATTTAATTAAATAAATTAAATTTGTGATTGATCGTACCATTGAAAAGAGAAATGGACGGATATTGAAATGGCTCCAAAAAACCAGGGAACCCTGATTGTGATACACAATGAAACGATTCCTGGTGTTCAACACTTTCTAGGATATACCCAAGACTCTTTAGAATTGAACCAAAAATATTTAATAAATATATAGTAAATATATAAAAATGATTGATGATAAGGATGAGTTTCTTGGTCTGCGCTTTCAGAGCACAATAAAGTGTTGAAAAAATTACTCTAAAAATGGTGAGGAACGTCTTGAAATCATCAAACTTTGTTGCTTAGCAGAATATTATTCAGAAAATGTTCATCTACAGTGAAATAGAACATTCTGAAATTTATACGAATAAAAATAGATGAGAATTAAACAAACTATACAAAATCAAAAAATTGGTTTCATTGGCAATAATATCTTGAATTTAAATTAATATAAACAGAATATTATCTGGAAAACGTTATTATTTGCATGAAATTGATAGTTAACAATATCAGAAACTGCTAAATAAGAGAAGCAAATGCCTAACATGTAGGGTGAAATGACAAAAATTCGCTCTTACGGTCATGCCACAACTGGTTTCATGAACACTTTTATTGAAATAAACCAGAATGCATATATAGGACCCACTACCCACTTCAACAACTAGGTATTAAGTAGGTGACTCACACAAAGAAGACATTCCTACTTGTACTGTATCTCTACCTACTGGCAGGTATATCATGTACTTATCACATTTAATAGAATAGAGATTTAGGGTTGCAAATTTCATTATCATTTCATCCAGACAATCGCCAAACTGCTTTTTTCGCAAAAATGTGTTTTTCATGTTTTTGGGAATGCCAACAAAGTTAATGCGTTTTAATTCTAGTATAACCTCAATATGAATTTAGAATTGATACGTTCCCCTTCATTGTGCCAACATAAAGGTACGTAATTTCTGATGATTTCAACTGGGTTTTTTCACTTTAGAGATTTCCGAACAAATTTGATTCCTTTGTGTGCGTGTGTGTGTGTTCCCTCTACTAATAATAGCAGGGCAGGGAGTAACAACTTCACACAATTTCTCTTACTTGGAATTTTAGGATTGGGTGAAGTGTGCACCATTGTTCAACTGATTAACATGTTTTAACATGGAACATGTTTTTGCCATCATAATCCGTCCAAAAATGAGACAAAATACCGTTACGTGACATTAATGCGTTACGCTCATATTTTCTGATGATTATCGCTTAGCTCTCGATTTACCTAACCGTGTTATGTTCACCACTGCGCAGTGCGTGGCCAACAATCTGAGGTATGAGTGTGGTTGTCTGAATAATTGTTTACAATCATGCAGGTGATCCTTCTCAGTTAATTTTGTAAACATGATTGCAACCACTGTTAGACTGGAAAGAAACTTGGAAGTTGAAATTTGATAGGGAGACTCTCTGGGGCATTAAGAGACGATTGAAGGGCTCTTTCCTAATCAGCTGAGTGACCTAACTTCTCTCCTGTTCTCCCAAGAATTTAGAGCTTAGGACTAAATTTGTAGTTGTAGTGAAGGTTTTTGAAATAACTTGAAATTCTACCGCAAAAAAGGTGGTTTTTGTCGTTACCAACATCCTATGACGTCATTTCAGGGATATTGAATGATGTTTATACCTCTGAAAGGAGTAACACCTGTTAATTTCATCGAATCCTCAATCAATTTTGGAGGAATTAAAACAAAGTAATTTTGTCATTTTAACCATGCTTTTATTACTCGAGTTTTTTCATTCTCTAAAAATGTATCTTAGAACCAACTCGTTCCATGTTCTGTCAAGATTTAGAGCTAAGGAATAAATTTTTAGTTGTAGTGAAGTTTTCTGAAAAGCCTAAAATCGTACCGCAAAAAAGGTGGTTTTTGTTGTTACCAACAACCTCTGACGTCATTTCAGGGGTATTGAATTGTTTGTACCTCTGAAAGGAGTAACACCTGTAAATTTCATCGAATCCTCAATCAATTTTGGAGAAATTAAAAAAAAGAAGTAATTTTGTCATTTTAACCATGCTTTCATAACTCGAATTTTTTCATTCTCTGAAAATGTATCTTGAACCAGATCTCTCTCTCTTTTTAACAGGGTATATTTCTCTTGGGTATCCCTATATTGAAATTTCAATTTTAAATAAAGAATCAGAGGGCCCCCAACTTGTACTTCTTTGAGTTACAAACATCCATCTCTACAAATATATATATTAAATTTCCATTAAACACGATTAAGTATAGGTATGTGATTGCAAAATCCATATCCAAATCTGATAGATATCCAGAAAACCTTTTTTTAACGTCCTTATAAAGTTCATTTTTAGTTGATGCCAGGAGAAAACGCGTAGTTTTTAACATAAACAAAAATTGTTAACTGAAGGTTTTCCCGTATTTTATTGCTATCACGATTTGCACGACAATTGAGCGCCTGCAGATATTTGTATAGAGTATACCGCAGACCAGTTATGTGTATTCGGCTTCGCCATTCAGTTTCATCAAGGGGCTTAGATGAAGAATTTATGTGTTATCTCGAACTAATCATTCCTTGAGTGTTTTAATTTTTTTGAGCTGGTTGAAAACGTTCATACTTAAAGATGTTATCCAATTAGGCTTATAAATGATCCACTTTTAGAATAATTTGTGAGTCATTTGAGAAAGGATTCCTGACAGTTTTGTGTTGGACTTACATTGTCCATATCATAAATGAATGAAATGAAATTTTGTAAATGCATTTTTATTTCCAGATCAAAGCGGTCGGCGGCTGTTTTGTTTCGTGGAGTCATGGGCGAGCTACAGGCGGGAGCCGGCGTCTTTCACAGTGGAGGACATCGACCCATTCGCGTGTACCCACATCTTGTACGCGTTCGCTACTGTCGACCAGGCCTCGTCCAAAATGATCCCCTTGGATGATGAGTACGATTTGGTCAAAGGTGATGATCCAAGTGTTGTTCAATATACATAAGTAATACCTATGAATGAATAGTGCAATTTTCGTTATACATACACACAAATTAGTTGTATGTATAAAAAAGTATTTGAATAGGGTTTTCAATGATTGAATCTTACGACTAGTTGAGAGGGAAGTGACAATGATTTGGGATGAAATGAGGTCATGAGCTAAACCCATTTGCATGGTGGGTCACTTTATACCATCAGATTTTTGGAATCAGACGTTGGTAAAACTGAGAAGGCACATGCACTAGAATAACCATTGCACATGCTCGAAACTAATATCGGTTGACACAAGCAAAACTCCAAGTCTAATGAAACAAACAAGTTATATGAAATTTTCAGGGATTGTGCGGGTTAGCTTCTAGACGGTGTCCTATAACTTTCATTACCATTGAATGAATAGTAGTCTGTGCGCAGGCGCAAACGGTCATTTCTAATAACGTCGATCACATATTAGTCCGATTTCGTTCAAACTCGGGGAGTAGATAGATATATGTACAAGGAAAATGTCCTATGAATTACATCGCAATTAGTGTTATCTATAGCACATGCGCAAAACTAAAATTGATCTACACAGACAAAACTCTGAAACTAATGGACCGATTTTGATGAAATTTTAAAGAATTGTGCGGTTTAGCTCCTAGACGTTCCCCTATAAATTGCATAATAGTCTGTGCACACGCGCAAACGTTAATTTCTTATAATATCGACTTTTCAATCATTTCGACTCTACTTTGTTCTCCAACTAATTCTTCTAGACGTCCATGTTACAATATGTGAGGAAACTATACAGCCCACCCCACTTGGCAGACTTTTTTTAAACGAATATTCTAAAATAAAAACGAAGAAATTAGTGTATTACATTTCTTACTTACGAGAGAATAGAAGTCTATAAAGTCAAATTGCAATATATTGTAAAATAGGAGGATTTTTTGCCTTGTCTCGAGGGCCAATTTGACAAAACGATAGGCGCGGTTCAACATGTTTTTGAAGTAAAATTGTAAAAAAGATCAGCGACCCCAGTAACATAGCTTCCCCTTGACTTTCAGTGAAATTAATCTTATGTTCAAGTCAGTTAATTGTATTAGGAAATATTTTATTTTACTTACTCATTGAAAATTTTGTACTCCAGTGGGTAAACGTTGATTATGAAGTAAATGTTATGGTTTATGTCTAACAGGTGGCTACAGGTCTATCGTTGGGCTCAAACGGATAAATTCGAACTTGAAAGTTTTGATCTCAGTTGGTGGTCGGCTTTCGAAAATGACGTCGAATGCAGCGAATCGCCGCACTTTCATCATCTCCGCAGTCAAATTCCTCTCTGAAAATGGATTTGATGGAATTGACATACATTGGGAATATCCAGGTTGGTTCACATACATACATATTATATACATATTTTCCCATTGTAGAAAGGTGGTAGTGCTGATACCTATAAGATCAAATTATCAAAAGTAGAAAGAAATAATGTAATTTAAAATTATAGCTTCCTGAAGTTTCGTACATATAAATTTATATTTCGTGATGTACAGGAGCTCCAGATTTGGGCGGACGACAAACAGACAAAGAGAACTTATCTAAGCTGATTGAAGAATTGTCTGGAGTCATGACTTCCCGGCGTTGGCTGCTGACTGCATCAGTGTCACCATCGAGGTGGGTGATTTTGATTTCGGCTTTGAATATTTTTAGATTTTTGAGCGCTACACAAATCCATCAAACAACACGATGCATTGTGTAGGCTGTATTGAGTTGGTATTCTCCTGCTTGTGGAGCTAAGAGAATATCTCGTTTATAATCGTATTTTAGACTTGTATTGTGGACCAATAAAGAAAGTTTTTAAGGGTGAAACTAGTTGGCTAACGTGATTATAAAGATAAATGTTTACTGATTTGAGTATCAACACTACATGCAGATACGTCAGTATGTGGGTATGTCTTATTTTTCCTCCTGTGAAATATGTGATTTGTGTCGAAAGTTAAAAATGTCTTTCACTGTCCCAGGGAGTCTCGCTATCTAATTTCAACTTCTTGGGATGTACAGGATAGAATTTAGCTTTAGCTGATTTGGAATGAGCCAATAATGTTAATCGTATCTTAGTGTCCCAGATAGTATCACTATCAATTTCAACTTCCTAGGGGTAACAGGAGAAAATTTAGCTCACACAGCTGATTAGGAATGAACCTGTCATTTAGATCGTCTCCTAGTGTCACAGGGAGTCTCCCTATTAAATTTCAACTTCCTAGGATGAACAAAAGATAATTTAGCTCACTAACAAAGAGACTTTAAACAGCCATGCAATTTGGGAACTTCCCAATAAAATTTCTAATGATTTCTGATTTCATTCTTGCAGTATAGTTACCGAATTCGTTTATCGGTATCGCGTTACAATTTTCGATCCAAAAATTGAGTTGAATTTGAAAACACATGACCCCCAGCCCATAGGCAAATTTTGCTCGGCAGGATGAATTGACGTCAAAATGGTACTCATTTCTCCTGTATGAGAAAAACTTTGTCCACCATTCATAATTGGAGTTCCGGTCAATTCGTCTCCCTTCTATTTCGATTCGTCCTGCTCATCTACCTGCCCCTACGTCAATTCATCCTGCCGAGCAAAATTTGTCTCGGGGATCTATTGGGATCAGCCAATTTCTCTCCTACTTGTCAATTCATCCCCAATCCAACACCAAACAGAATTATAGATGGCCAAAAAGAATCTTACCTTGTCAAATTTATCTGAAATGAAAAGTTCTTCGTCGTCTCTCAAAAGTGGATATCACAAAAGTCAAACACAACCTCAAATGAATTGAAGAATCACATTTCCATGTAGACGCCAAGAACCCACATCAATTGGACAAAGCTCACATTATATCACATGAATAGGTTCCTAATGGAGATGGGATTCACCCTGTTTTTTTGTTTTATCTCAAACACTGACAACTTCCAAACATGGTTAGTTGCGGCCCAATCCCCTTCGAGTCGTATGAGTTGCGGCCCACGTTCGTGAAGGGGATGGTATGAGTTGCAGCCCAACGCTTAATGGTGTCAGTCCATTAGCGCTACCCAGGAGACACCGCAAGGAGGTTGGCTAACAAGTCTCCCAAAAATTTGTGCTCATGTTCAGGTCGGATGAAATTTCATTTCGTCAGTGTGAGTCGTCAATAATCAAATTCTCTCATCGTCGTTTATAACTGAATTATCATAACTTATTCTCGTCTGTTTTTTCATTCATCCGAATCAATTGTGCTTCTTCATGGTTATGAGCTCTAATGCGAGAACGGAATAAGATATCGCAATTCTGGCTTCACCATCATGTTCAGCACTAAAAAATTTTCGAAATGAGCTGTCATTCGGCAAAAAAATGGAAAAATAGTGTCCCTTGGGTAGTCCAAAAAAGTTTAGGATTTTAACTGATTTTTAGTTGCTTAAAATTTAGTATCAGGCACCCCATAAACCCTTATTACACTTCGATATCTCAAAAATTGTGAAAAAATTAAGGGGGTGGGGGTTACTTCTTCCGAGGAAAATGCTCAGGTTTCATTCTGTTGAGGCTCAAGTTGGAGTTTGATATCGCTGATCATTCTCAGTGTTTGTGATAAAACAAAAAGAGAGAGGGATGCATCCCATCTCCATTGTGTACCTAATCGTGAGATATAATTTGAACGTTGTCCGACTCATCTGGGGTCTTTGACGTCTACAAGGGAAAGTGATCCCTTAATTCTTTTGAGGTGTGTATGTTGGGACAGTAGGATCGCAATAATCGATGGAATTTAGCATTAAAGCTCTAGCACAGATTTGTGGTTCTCGTGGAACATGAATTCCGCGCATCCCACATTTTTGGCGGATAAGATGAATTCTTCCTCACATAAGTAGTGTTGATGTTTTAGGTTCAGACTTGATGATGGATATGACGTCCCACGAATCGCTCCATTTCTTCATTTCATTCTTCTGAAGAGTTTCGACTTTCACCAGGAAAGAGATGAAGCAGCCAACCATCCATCGCCGCTCATCATGAGCCAAGAAGAAGATCCGCTATCACTATACTACAACGTGGTGAGTAAAAAATGTAGGCCCACTGAGGAATTTTTTACGTAGTTTCCTCTACGTGGGGTAGTTATTCATTCTTTATTTATGGCAAACATATGCAATCGAAGACGTGTGTTTAGGCATTATTCCTTATTGGTTTAAAAATGCCGTTGGTTGAATCGGTTTCTCTGCTAATAAGATCCAACCAAACTGGAACGCTGTTAAGATTTCTCATTAAAACGGAATCCATATTTATAAACGAGAATATTCTAGATTATCTAACGAAATGTAACAAAATATTATATAACGGACCGGTTGGGGTTTCGGCGGTCCCCTTGACGATCAGTTCTCCAGGATGTGTGGAGAGTCTCCACAACCTGTTCAGAAATGGGCAGGTGGCCCCGGGAGCCGTCATGGTGGGTGGGTCCGGGCCGGTCGGGACCCTTTGGCCCTGACTGGCCAAACACGGAGGGAAAGCCTCTCCACAGAGAAAAAAACGGTACAGGGAATAATATTGTAAACAGAAACAGAATACAACATTTGACAACAAGATCACAGCAAACTACACCAGAAGATAACACCAAACAAAGAAATTAACATATTTGATACAGAAGATAACTAGCAACTCATTAGGAATTTTTCAGAACAAACGGCATCATAAAACAAGACAAAAAACGGATTTCCGAACCATACAGACGATTCAAGATGTATACACTAATACTATTACATTATAGTTCTGGTACATGTACACATTGAATAAAACTAATAAAAATTTTGAAAAAATAGAGAAATATAAAACTTGATACATATTCTTATAGGAAATTTTACTCTGATTCCGAATATACCACATGTTAGTATGCTGAAAAAATTATTTCGCACAACAAATCGCAAAAAACAGGCTATTTTGAAATTTTTGACTACATTTTTGAAAATTTCAACCCGAAGATGTAATCCGATCATGCTGGCCAACGAACTTGAACTTTTGTTTTGTGCCCTTAACATTTTAAAATTTGTTTGAAGTTTCTAGCACAATTCTACGGACAGTTATCGTCTGGAATGACACATACATATATACATATATACATATATACATATATACATACATACATAAAAAAATGCGTTAAACTTCAGAATATGATTCAGAATAGTCTGAAACGGATTTCTGCATAAAATCTTTTCAAAAATTCACATTCTACAAATTTTGAGGCGAGAGCAATAGCTTAATTTTCTTCAAAAATTCGCTAATGAGTGAACTGAGGTACCTTGATAGGTAGGTACCCTGCAAGTTGCAGTAAAATAAATACCGTTGACTTGGTGACATTACTTGGTTCATCAAGATATTTGACGTTTATATATACGAAATTTGCACATTTTTGAGTGTGAGACGAAGTGACGTGTGGAATTAGCATTTTATGAATCTTCTTGACCTCCCAGTTTTAAGAAATGGGATATAGAGATGAAAAACCATGTACAATGTATACGAGAAAACCACCTGTGTGTTCATCTACCTTTAATGCACTGTACCTACCAAATATATCCAAGGGTTCTGAATGGAAAAAACGTTGGACAATTGTTGGCCACGCTTCGGCATAATTCGGTTAGGTATAGCGGAGCCAATATTTCTGTGCGCGCGGACGTTTCGCTATTAGCCGCACTAAAAACATAGCCTGTTGTTCTCCGCATTGTACAAAGCCTATATTCTATATTTATTTACTTTCTTAACAGAATGAAAACGGATGTTTTCACAAAAGTACCCCCGACAACCCCCTCGCCTAGACCCGACCAGTTCTGGTCGCGCGCACAGAAATGTTGGTCGATCTGTAAATCGAGAGCTTTCCAACGACTGGCGAACGATTTTTGTACGATGATAAATGCCTAAGATACAGTTCCGTAGCAGCGATTTGGTTGTAAGCGATAATCATCAGAAAATAGGAGCGTAACGCACTAAATGTCACGTAACGGTAATTTTGTCTCATTTTTGGCCGGGTTATGATGGCAAAAACAGGTTCGATGTTAAAATACGTCGGCACTCTCTATTGTCGTGATTACAGAAACATATGAACCAGAGTAATTTATGAAGGAATGCTTTTCTATAGTTACAGGCAGAGTGAAGTTTTTTTATTAGCAATTTATAATTTTATATTTGGCTCACACCATTGTTTAGTGGTTGCGGTTTAGGGTTGCGGGAAACAAATTAAAAAAAAAAAAAAAAAAAACTGTACATTCGATTGATGGTACTCTAGTCGGAACTTACCGTATACCTGGTTATTTCACACATCATCTAGGCTAAGTTCAAGGTGTATTTGTTTAGCACAGTTATGTAAAAGCTTGTTTAGTGTACTTATATGTATTTTATTGTCTATTGTTCTGTTTCAAAAGGATTATGCTGTCAAGTTTTGGTTGCTACAAGGAGTACAGCGCTCACAGCTTATTCTTGGGATACCCTTCTTTGGACGATCGTACACTCTCCAAGACCCGAAGAGGTGGACACCTGGTTCTCCCGTGAAGAGCCCAGGAGCTGAAGCCAGGTAACGATAATTTTTCAACCTCCGGCAAGATAATCAATTCAATTCCAATTTTATTGTATAACTCGTAGGTATTACAAGGAGTTCCTTAAATACATATTAAAAATAGCACATGATATCTTGCTTTCATTTCTGCCTCTACAAACAATGTTAGAATTTTACGTATTATGTATCAAATGATTATTTATATAGGTCTACATAATTTACTTATTATAAATGAGCACTGCGTTGTTACCATAGATGAAATAAATAATGTCTACACTCCAGAGTCGAATTTCAATAATAATCCCGAGTCATTGCCAAAATTTCCAAAGTGGTGTTGTTGTTTGTTCTATCTCTTGTGGATTTTGTTCTCCATTTCCACTTCTGACCCAGGAGACGTAGAATCCTCCAACGTACTTCGTCCATAGTGAATGGAGAAGTTTTGCTTCCGAGTCTACCTAAAGGTAGTGGAAGCATTATTTTTATTTTCTGGAGAAAAACATTTTTGGTCTCCAAAATCAAAATTTCTACTCGAATTTTACGTTTTGGACCATTCTAGACAACTTTGGTTCACAGTGTCTGTCTGTCTGACAACTCGAAAACTTTCTAAGTAACAGTTATAATTGTTTGCTTGTCAATGATAAATTGAATCCCAGAGCATCAATTAAAACCACCCGCAACGCTGTACGTTTAATAGTTCGCTTTCCCTAAGGGCTTGAACATCGAAAAAAATCCTTCGAATTTTTAAGCGTGAAAGGATAGAGAAATCACGCGCTGCTAGCTTGAATAGACGATCAAGCTCGAAATTCCATCAAAAATGAGGGGATAGTGATACTGGAATACATAAAAATTGCCTTGTAAATATCAGCTGATATAATGCCAATATTAATGGAATTATCAGGCGATATAGTTCCAGTGGAATTTATTATAACGTTGCGAAATCGAGTTTATTAACTATTGTCCGTGCGATGTACCTACTAGTGATGTATTGGTACCTGAATGTCACTATTGTAAAAATGTCACTAATTGGTACCTAAAATTTCACTACATCCCGAAAGTGAAAACAGTGCTTCCGCTACCTACAGGTAGACTCGGAAGCAAAATGGATTGAAGAACATATAAACTCAGAACAGTTGCGATCTAATTTTTCTTTTCTGTAATAACTAGAGGTTCTGTTATTTATAGATTTGGCATGTAAATAATACGATATTTGCGTTAATATTAAAAATAGCAATTGTTAACAACCGAAAACTTTGTTTATAATTGTGTTTGATCCGAAAGAGATGACACTCAAATGCCCAGGATCATTTCTGGGCTGCCCCACCACACTTACTGGCTCATTGTGGGGGGTTATATTTTGGAAAAAGTGTATGACAATTATTGTATTGTGGTACATCTACTAAGCCATGAAGTGATGTAATTTACCTGTTTTATATATATCTACTGGGTACTCACTAGACTGTTCATTTCTAGATACACTCAGCAACCAGGTTTCATGGCGTACTATGAAGTTTGTGCTAGATTGAAAAGCAAGGCGTGGGCAAAGCACCGGGAAGCCTCGGGCTCAGCTTATATGGTCAACGGTGACCAATGGGTTGGTTTCGAGGACAGCCAAAGCATCCAAATGAAGGTGAGTAATGCAGTGATTATTTATTTGGACAGTTCAAATTATAACAAGACTACAAAAAAATGCCTACCTCACCTTAAACATCAAATTGAAAATTTGTAAAATATTCAGCTATTGTTTTCTTTTTGTGATAAAAAAAAAAAAAAAATCGAATTCAAAGTTATCAGTTTTAAAAAAATTAAATTTAAAATTGTATACGCTTATGTAGGTAACAATGTTTTTCTGTTTGTTTTACCTAGATCACTGATTACGTTAATTATAAATTTAGAATCCCTCAATCAAATACAAGTAAATTTTGCTCAAGTTTTGAGTGTCTTGTTGGAAGTTAATTGAATTTAAATTTGCTATCCATCATTTGTTCAGTTTTTTCATTTGTTCAACTCTTTAGTTGTTGATATGAAATCATACAAATGAGTATCAAAAAAATATATATATTTCCCTATTTTATTTCTAAATTAACACATAAGAAAATGTAAAATTGTTTATGTTTTTACAGATGGATTATCTGGCTAGAGAAAGACTTGGTGGCGTAATGGTCTGGTCACTGGATCTTGACGATTTCAGAGGAATGTGCGGTCCAAAATATCCCTTGTTGAATTCAGTCAAAGCTGCACTCCTCCCCGAATTACCAGGTGCGAATGAATCCATATTTTTATTATCATTTACACACCTTTCGGAGGTGTTCGTCTTCACTAGCAAGTCGAGTACCGGGGGCGAGCACTTTCGATGTAAAGACATCATCATGCTGAAGTCAGTGCAGGGTGTAAAATACCTAATGGTGAAAAATCCAGGGATCGATTCTAAAACTAATTTGCAACAAAGTTATTCGTTTATTATTTTTGAGTTAGATAGCCCTTCTACGCAGATCATTGGTCTATAATTATTGAACCCCGTGATCAGAACATGGCGCATCGTGCCTCCGAGAAGGGTTTACACTGTTACAGTTCCAAGACCCCCCAATTTCACGCTTCACAGTAAAATTAAAAAAAAAAAAAAAAAAAAAAAAAAGAGGACGAAAAAAAAAAAACATGAAATAAATTCACACGCTGCAAATTAATTCACAAAGGTTTATTATTTTTTCAATTGAGTATGATCGTAGTTTTAGTTGGCTTGCGTACGTCATAAGGCCCGTCCAGACTCCTCGGCGTGCCCTATTTCGAGTTGCCACAACCTATACTTCTATAATTATATACGCATGTTTATATTTCTCGGTTTGAGCTCCTATCTATTCAAATAATTATTGCCTTAATAATATCATTATCACGTATCAAAATATCATTAAGTACGTACGAAAAGTCGAGAGGATATGTTATTAAATATGCGTAGGCAAAGCATTGGTATTAACACACAAATATGACCTAGAATGAGAATGACCGTGATTTGAGAAAAATGAAATTTGTAGGGTACAATCTACAGACGACACTTTCTACTTTGACACGTATTTAGAAAACACGGCATGAACGTAAAACTTGTTGCGGTTTCGGTAAATTCTTATTCGGTATGAAGTTTTTATTCAATTTCAGCTATTTGTTTGAAGGCATTTATCCAACCATTATTACCAAGAATAGGTGGCAAAAAGACGCTACATTAGTATAGGTTAAACAGTGGAAATTCGTGTATGTGTATATAAGGTCTGTCTGGAAATGTGTATAAATATTTTCTGAAGGGGCTTGAGGGCTAGGAGGAAGATCACCCGACCGGTTTCTCCTCTCTAGCCTTTAAGCTTCTGCTATCTGCATGCTTCTACGGTCATTCAAGTTCTCTGTGCTAAAAACTTATTTACGAGCAACATGCTATTTGGTCAATCTGGATGATTGATCGTTGATGTTGCTGACCAGAACCCTACTTCTTTTGTCCACGAAATTTTGAAAAAAAAATATTTGGTGTGGAATTATCTCATGTATAGTCCCTTACTTGTTCGACTTTTGATTCCTCTTCGTCATCAGAATCTCTGCTGGAATCATTGGGACGTTGACATACAGGAAACTCAATAGGGAACATCGGAGGGGAACCGTTCGCGGTTGAACCATTAGAAAACAAACACGAAATAATTCATCTTCGTCATCACTATTTTTGAGAATATTCAATAGTTCTTGTTCAGTGTAAACGCAGCGCAACATCGTGAGTTCAATTTTTTTGTGAATGCCAAGGAAACCAAAACAAACCAAACTGTTATCAAGCAGATTAGATGGCAACAATCGTCCGTAAACATCTTTGGATCCAAGTAGTGCTGCTCCCTGTGGGGGTACTGCTGAAATAAAGACTTATAAACGCAACCGGTAGGTCGAAGGAGCGAGCACGAATATATTCGTGCATAGCACACTAAAGCAGTCTCAACCTACCGGTTGCGTTGCGTGAGTATGCTCGGGAATAGCATGCCATGTGAGACACTTCCGCCCCGAATATATTCGGGTGTAGTATCGAAAAGACTAGACGACGAACGAATCTTGAACGAGTCTTGAACGAATTTTTGAACCTAACCTACTTGTCATGTGCTGTCGGAAGGAAAGTCGGAACGTCATCTCTGGAGATGTGCCTTGTTCCACGTCAAATTCTTAGAGCGTTGCTCAGGTTGGAACGTCTTCAGCTTCCTACCAGTCTTTACAGCACGTGAAAAGTAGATTAGGTTCAAAAATTCGTTTAAGACTCGAACGTTCTCCGAGAGCTGCTGGACAGACAGTGAACATTCTGTGGGTTGTCTAGAGACGAGAAACCGGTCGGGTGATCTTCCTCCTAGCCCTCAGGCCCCTACAGAAAATATTTATAAGAACTTTCCAGACAGACCTCGTATGTAGATACCCAGGTAGCTTCTATTGTTTTGACAGTAATTCGTATTTCAACTTGTCCAAATTGACTGAGGATATATTCCAGAGTAATAAGTAGATAACAATTACATGAGTGAATGTTACTCGCTACAAATTTATCGTATTGAGTAGAGTGCTCGGAAGTGGGTTACAATTTGGCGTAAACACCTCAACATTATTAACCGATGTAACTGCTATAAGTCTCTCTCCCAACAGATCCCCTGTGTGATAGTGAATTCTTTAAACTGTGACTGACTGAATTCTTCCTTCTTCATGATCATACCCAGGACGTAAATGAGAGCATGTTATAGTATACTGTACTTCACCAACTCCAATTACCAGTACTATACTTGAATCAATTGTTCATTAAAATAACAACTTTATTTCACTTCTAACAGCTATGATATCGCCTGGAGTGGGCGTTACTGTATTGGCGGCAGCAAGTAATTGTAGCGGTGAAGGCTACGTTGGTGACCTCAGGGATTGCTCGGTCTACTACCGGTAAGTACAACATTAACATGAAAACTACGACACGCCCTAATTGAACAACGGTGGAATTCAATTTTGTACATGGATGGTACAAGAATATGCTTAAATTTAAATAAGCATTCACAAAAAATTTCTATAGAGAACACATTGCTCAAGTCATAAAAAATTGTTAATTTATTGCTGAAAACTACCCATAAATAGATGTTGATAACCATACATTAGAGGTAAAATATTTTTTCACTAAGCTAAGATCAAATTTCTATAAATTCCGCACATAAATAGTTAATACCATTGCTAATGTCATACGCAATTTTTTTAAAGTATTCCAGAATATTGTTTGATAAAAAATATTTGTTTCCCATAAATTTTAACATGTATGAACTATAAATTTTGGTGAATCGATATTGCTCAAAGTCGACGATTTTAGAGCGCCCTATTTGTGTAGGAGCTAGAGCCAAAAAGGATAAGCTCCATCAGCTGTATCCGCATTCCGGTTTTTTGCAACAGTAGGCCATGTCCACTTATACTCGTAATTATCAAATTTGCAATAGTTGCCCAAGCGCCAGTAACAATGGTTGTTAGCCAATCAACTTGGGAGCCCCACTCGATTATTATACAACAATGGCCCAAAATTTAATACGTGATTATCACCAAGTCTGTTGTTGCGATTTGGCATATGTTGAATCACCTGGATTTATACCGGCTGAGCTGTCCCCGGATTCCTTGGTTTTGGTTACCTTCATTGTAGGGAAGGGACATCGATGGCATAGTATCGATATTATCATCGATGTCAACGTCCTACTACTTATAACACCGGTATATTGTTTCTCAACTATCGATAATCGATATATTGGCCCTAAATGATCGATAATCATAGGTCTTATGTTACCGATTTCAATGTTCATTTGCCTTCTCTGCATAGATGCAAAATCTAATGGACAACTTTCGTGTGATGGAATTTCTTATTTTTTATTTAGGTATCGGATTCTGCGTGCTTGAAAGCATTCTACTGCAAATTTTCAGCTAAAACCTCTAAATGGTTAGTCTAGGGTGGGGCGGATCCATGAAATTAACCATGTCCGACTACCCTCAATACATAAGATACCATTCTCAACTCACTTTTGACAAAAAGTCGGGTTAGCCCGTTTCCCCTGTACTCTTCGATTATCTATGACCGATGACTATCTACCAATTAATATCAATATTAATATATAGATAATCGGTGGTGAAATATCGATATTTTTGAAATAACGATAATCGATACTCATCCCTACTTTATTGCAAGTTCGTATTCCTAACAGCTACATACTTCAGGGAACGCTACTTTTTCAACATTGGCTTGCTTGCTACACGCATTAATAGGTCGTTTTATATTTCACATTAATTGTGCGTTTATATTTTAATGATAAAGTCAATTTGCAACAATGAGTCAAGTAACAATTGATTTAAATAAATAAAATGCAAAAATTGGCTAAACGCCAGTTTGGAAAGGTTTTGGCGTTTGCCTCATTGTTGCGAAATTGAATTTGCAACGTACAACAAAACGGGTGTGCGCCAAACCTTTTAATCTGCAATGAAGAACTTTTTGGGGGCTAAAACCTTAACAATCTTCGACAGCATACTACTACTAGGCCACTGGAGAAATTTCAACATCCTGGACCCGCCACAAAGACCGCAGCAACGTGTCATAGCTCAAAACCGTTAATCTAGATTTTCCAAACGTTTGGTTGATGTCGCTTGGGACATGTGGACTTGAGAACTGCGTTCAATTGATTATATGAGCGGCATCTCACCGCCACTTCTCTACATGTACTGCTTGAAAAATGTGAATTTCTCGGTAGATTTTAGTTCAAAAATTTGTATTTTTACTAACAGTTCTTCATTTATATCTCCTCAAAAAATGGTTTTCAGAATTATTTGTGAATGAATGTGGACACTACAACCATATCTCAGCTGCATTAAATTCGGAATACGTACTTAGGAGTACATGCACGATTCGGGGCAATGTAGGTACGCTTGCCAATCACAAAATTCGAGATAACAGTACCAAGTTGATCATAACTCATTATACCAAATTTGAAATATATTACAATTGAGTTCAGTTTACATCCTGTTGAAAATTTTTATTGCATATTTAGTAATAATATGACTGTGAAACACTTCGTATTTTTGGAAAACCGCTTTAGAGTTCTTAAGCAAGCAGGAAGATGAGGAGAATACTATAATTATTCGTGTTCTTCTACATGATTCTAGACGATAACTCTCCTTCACCAAAATTCGAATAGAAAGGATGAGTTCGTTGGGCTGCACCTTTTTAGCACGATAGATTTTCCAAATTTCAAAAAAATTTGCTTAAAAATCACTAAAAATGGCAAAAATTGTCAGCTTTATATATTGTAGGATAATATTACTTGGAAAATGTTCATCAACTGTTGAACTAAAACATCAAGAAATTTGTCCAATCGAATTGTACACATAAATAAACTTAAATTTCATTAAAATGTGTTTACAAATCTATCAAAACTTCAAAGTGCAAAAATCCAAAAACTTTGTTTCTGTAGCAGAATACTATTCGGAAAACTTCTTTTTTTTGTCAAGAAATCTGAATGTTAACAATTTATGCGCTCACAATGTGATCGAATTTCGAATAATTAAACATTCAATATAATGCAAAAAATTACGAAAATCCCTCATGGGGGTATTTTGCATGTTACTTTATGGTTGTGAGTATATGAAGTGTATCCATCTCCTCCCAAGGGTGGGGACAGTGATGTATGCATTGCAATTTCTAAGCTATTTTTTCTCATAAGTACTGCAACTTTTTGGAAAGCTCTCTTACATCAAAATCTTCTAGTTGAGGAAGTTTAAATACTCAATATCATTCCTTTGTGTAAAATTTGTTTAACCACTACGGTTTTGTTGCAGATGCCAGTGGGCAATGAAGCACACTTACATTTGTCCGCATGGTCTCCACTACGACCCCGTCCTCAATCTTTGCAACTGGCCAACATTAGTCACTTGCCCGGTTCACAGTAAGTTGTTACAAAAATGTTTAATTTTGTTAATGAATTTAGTCCTGTTGATGGTTCACTGTGTACTCAATTCTATTTTAAGGCCATGCGGTGCTTGTGGACTACAAAGGTGAAACTGGTGCTGTGGTCAACTACTTGGACAGACGTAAGTTTGTTTTTTAACGATTCGTAGTATATTTCACTTGAAAACATCTATTGATGTTCTCCCGCATCTGTACTCTAATTAGAAATTAATATCAAGCTCTTTCATTATGAAGCTCAATAAAGAAGATAGCTGGTCCTTCGAAATTCAACAGAAAATGAATGATAATTACCTGCTACAGTTGCTGGTTTCATTATTTTTCACATTGTTAAAAATCGATTCGATTATTTATCTAGCATAATAACGATTGGTATCCATCATTATTTATTTGAATTCCGTTTGGCGCACTAGGTCAAATACCTTGAAGAAATTTCGGTTTAGCACTATTTTAACCTTCCGCCAGGCGCAATACAAATCCTAACATGATCGGACGCAATTCATCTGTCAGATTTAATATTGTAATTTTTGTTTGAGCATATTGAAAAATGCATAAATGTATATTTAAACATTTATAAATAATTAAAAATGCATTAATATTATAAAAAATGTATATTTTTGGTTTTAAACAACTCTTCCATAGCATATTTGAACAATATAATTTAAAAATTACATCAAACTTTTCATAAAAGTCTGGCAGGCCATCTGACAATTTATCTCACAGATTGTGTACTACAATAAGGGTCAATAACATTGAACTAGGAACTGGAACTTAGGTATTTTAATATTGTATGAGAGATAATGAGAGGCACTTATACTAATATTTCATGACAGATAAAGAGAAGTATCGAAAAATATTTTGAACTTATTAAAGTAAAAAATACATGATTGGTTGCAATACATCTGAGGGATTTCACCTAACGTACCCCTGATAGTGATCAGGGACGTGGTAGAGAAAAAACCGAGGCAACCTTTGGGGAAGCTCCTGATGCTCCTGTCACCTACCCCTCGTTCTACCAACAATGGCTAAAAAAAAAAAAAAAAAAAAAAAAAAAAAAAAAAAAAATAAAAGAAAAAAAAAACATGTTACTTCGTCTCACAGATTAATTTCGCCCGCCGAAAGGTCAAGCTATAAAGGCCGAAAGGTATACTGACGCGTTTCCAAAAAAAAAAAAAAAAAAAAAAGTAGCATTTTGCATGTCTCATGTCTTTAGTATGGCATGGTATATGCTTTTTTGAGTACAAGGATGCATAAGCGTTTGGTAACTGAGAAGGAGCGCAACACGTTTTGACAAATGGAAGAGAAAAGTAACTCGATTCGACAAACAAAGACTCGATTGGACGAATGGGAGGCGACGTCGTTCGACCAACAATGAAGGTGTCAACAAGTTGGACATATAGGTCAGAATGATGTGTATAGTTAAGTGGATTGGATGCTCGCAAGCTCGCATCTCAAAAATACTAGGTCAGAATGATTTTTATATAGTTTGGTGGTCTGGAGCTCGCAAGCTCGCATCTCAAAAATACATAACATCAGGTAGGCAATCCCTTATTAAAAATTAATATCTGTCGGACATCAGATCTTTTGTATAGTTTGGTGTGTATAGTTTGATATGTGTACAGTTTGGTGGTCTGGATGCTCGCAAGCTCGCATCTCAAAAATACATAACATCAAGTAGTCAATCCCTTTGTAAAAATTCAGATTAGTTGGACATATACGAAGAAATGACTAGACCGCACAAGCACGACCGATCACAACAATTAACTGAAAAAGAATCTGGTTGTCGAATCCCGCCAACTGGCCCTGCCCACCAACTGTCTGTGCAAACCATTGTCTACCTTGAATGTGGTTCGTTAGGCGCCCGGTGTTTGATTTTTGGTTGAAAACGATTGATGTAATGAGAAATTAGAGAAAATAATTAGCGTAAATGAAAAATGAACGTGACAACAAGTATTGACACCGAAAAAAGGTGAAACTGGACACTATACTTTCGTCTACCACTTCTACGGGTAATATTGAATAGGAGAGAATCGAACAGTTACGAATTCGCGAAAACGAACGGGCCAAAGAATATCAATCGCGAAGGAAAATAAAAGGAAAACAAATGAAGCGTCCTCATCAGCTGCGTGAGTTAATCTGTATCCTCCACGAAAGACTGCGTACAGTAAAATAAGCGTACACAAGGTATCTTGCGAAAGATACATATGGGATCAAGCTTTGACAGATGATGATGGTAAGCTATGACGTCAAACAATAACTCGGGAGCTTGCATCTCAAAAATACATAACATCAAGTAGTCAGTCTCTTAGTAAAAATTCAGATTAGTTGGACATGTAGGTTAGAATGATGTGCGTGTTTATAGTTTGGTGGTTTGGATGCTCACAAGCTTGCATCCCAAAAATACATAACATCAAGAGTCAATCCCATAGTAAAAATTCAGATTAGTTTGACATACCAGGTCCGAATGATGTGTTTAGTTTGGCGGTCTGGTTGCTCGCAAGCTCTCATCTTAAAAATACATAACATCAAGTAGACAATCCCTTATTAAATATTCAGATTGGTAGTACATTTATAGGTCAGAATGATGTGTATAGTTTGGTGGTTTGGATGCGAGCTTAACATCAAGCACACAATTCCTTTAGCAAAAGATTAGTTGGACCACGCAAAGTGCCTTGTTTTTTTTGTAACTTTGGGTGGAAATGATTAGGACTTTCTAGTTTAGTAATACCCTTAAGTGTTAACCTTCATTGTTGCAACCTTGATTTGTGGGTCGCTATGTATTGACGTAAATGACGTAGATATTAAACATGATCCGTTTTTTTTTAAAATCAGAATCAGAAATTTTATCAAAGATTACCAATTTAACGTAATATCTAGAAACATGAATAAGAAATGCTTGTATTTTTAATTTTAATTCTAATTATTTATTGTTTCATTTTATGTTTTTGCTGCACATTTATTTCAATGTTCAGACTATACTATAACTACACATACTATATAAGTATTCATATTTCTTTCTCCTTCTTAGAAATGAGAGAAGAAAAGAAAGTGGTTTGTTATTTCACGAATTGGTCCTGGTACCGTAAAGGAGATGGAAAGTTCTTGCCAGAGCATATTGAGCCTTCTCTATGCACAGACATCATCTACGCATTCGCTTCCTTGGACCCCAACACTTTAACCATCACAGCTTTTGATCCTTGGGCTGATCTTGATAACAGTAAGTGACTCTTTGTACTGTACGTACTTCTAATCACATTCCAATAAATGGATTCTATTGTGGGTATTCATAATTTATTACCAGTTTAATTTCTGAAGTTATAGCAGGGCAAATATATTACGTAGATTTCTTGAATCGTCAGATATATTTATAGCAATCCAAATTTCATTAAATTCTCCGAACCATGGTAAGGACGTTCTGCAAATTATTACACCAAGGTGTATTATTTTCATATTAGGTAGTCCTTCTGAATTTCATATATTCCTTCTGTTACAATCTACCGACTGTCGTGATCAAAATTCTTGGCCTTCTTAGTATATTCCAATCTTTTAATGTAATTTTGGGACTCAGGTGAAATAAGTAGAACAAGATTTCAATCACTGGGATAATTTATTACGCTTTTCTTTATGTCGCTGCAAAATAAAGGTAATCAGGGTTTTTTTTATCTAGCTGGTTGATTAGTTTCTTATATTCACCTTTTTTAAAGATGAAAGAAATACCGCAGGGAAGAGAGAGGTATGCGGGATATCAATGGATTAGGTATTAGTATAAACAATGGGAGTTTATATAATATTAGTTGCTATTATCGGAAGTGAAAGAGAGAGGTAGACTCACCTTTCTTTAGGTTGAACAGCGATTAAGAGCAAGCGGACCCGTGCACGCTGACTTGCTTCTCCGTGAAGCACACATATAGGGATTCCCCACTCTTCTTTTCTGCCATCGAATACTCTCGATACTATCGATTCAGCCTCCCAACACATCGATTTGATTTTGAAATAAAACGACCTTCTGAGTGCCAAAATTGAAAAAGTTCCAGTCAGGCAGCATGATTGTATGAACCTATTTTCTCAAATTACCTATTGTATTGTGATATGTTAAATTGTATCGGAATTTGAGTACAAAGAGATTGTTAAACCCAGCAACAAACTGAATAAAATTCGGCGATTCAAAAAATATTTTTTGCAGTTTCCATAGATTTTTCAGCAAATATTAATTAAATTTAAGTACGTTTTTAGCATAATTTTGTGCAACCATTTTTTTATGTCCTAGATGATCGTTGGCAATTCCGTTTCGACTAAAACTCTGCTAACATTTTTAGAAAATTTGTAAAATATTGAAAATTAAAATTCCTCCTGACATCATATGAAGTTAGTGGCTAATTGATTAACTTTTAGGATATGTAGAATAATTTACAGAGCACTAAAGCGCACTGATTAGCTGAGGAACCTCTAAGCCTAATTTTGACATTTTATGTCTTCACTATGGCACATAAATGAAAAAGCGTCACGCGGGGAGCGTCACGCGTCACGCGTTACGCGGAGATTCCATAATGATCCCACGATTCTGAGATTTGGTATGTGGGCCCTTGAGGGACTTCTGAACACAACTGACCGATCCCAGATCAGCTGAGTGGATCTAGAATCCAGTTTTTTCCCTAATGATCTCACGATTCTGAGATTTGGTATGTGGGCCCTTGAGGGACTTCTGAACACAACTGACCGATCCCAGATCAGCTGAGTGGCTCTAGAATCCAGTTTTTTCCCTAATGATCTCACGATTCTGAGATTTGGTATGTGGGCCCTTGAGGGACTTCTGAACACAACTGACCGATCCCAGATCAGCTGAGTGGCTCTAGAATACAATACGGGGTTTTATAGGAAGGGGAAAGGGGGCGCAAAGACATAAAATGTCTCTCGTGGTTGCGTACTTGTACGAAAGCTGTATCCACCGTACGAGTTTCAAGAATTTTTTGCTTCCTCAGTACCTAAGGTAGCTAATCTTTGTGTTCTTGATTGAAGTCGAAAAAAATGTTGCCCTCAAAAATCAAAATTTCTACTTGATTTTTGCTTTTCAGAGCTTGGTGATCAATTTTGGTTCCGTGTCTGTCTGTGGTAAATCCTTGTCACGGCCAAAACTATACCAAGTCTCAGTCCGATTCCGATGAAATTTTCAGGGATTGTGCGGGTTAGCATCTAAAAGGTCCCCTTATACTTTCATTGCCGTCACATAAATAGCAGTATGTGCGCATGCGCAAACGCTAATTCATTATAATGTCTGATCGGCGATAAATGAAACCTGTTTAAGTGCCTCCTTACGCTTGCTTTACCGCACAGCTTTTTTCCGCAGTGATAGCGAGTGCACCATTCGCCGGCGCGGGTGAGAGTGTGTTTCTTCAAATTGAAATTGTCCCGGCACCGTTGGCCGCACTCACGACACAAAAACGGCATCACTACTACGATAACAGATAAGAGTTAACTGCATCTGAGATCTGACTGCATCGATGTGTTGGAAGGCTGAATCGATAGTATCGAGAGTATTCGATGGCAGAAAAGAAGAGAAGGGGATCCCTATATGTGTGCTCCACGGAGAAGGAAGTTGCACGTTGGGGGGTACCAACGAGCACTCTGTTCTATTGAATGGATCACCGTAACAGTTTTCGATAGCTGTTGCACTTCTGAATATATATATTTCAAAACCGAAAAACTTCCCTAGTTCAGGGCTACTTTGGCACAAAGTATCAGCTAATATGCGAATCTCTTCTTTCTAAGACTGATATAAATGATGCTGTAGCATATCTATTGATACCCTCAATAAGCGGATCACAATGTGCATCTCCATTTCGGCGTCAGCCTGGATAAACTCGACACTCTCAACATGAACTTAGTTTAGAGGTAAGGGTTAAACTTGATTCAAATGTTTGCAGCACCAAAAATTTCTGTTCTAGAACCAAAAATTTCAACCATGTATCATGTTTTTCTTCTCGATATTGATTCGAAATTCTATGAAAACATCAGAAATTAACAAGCGGTTGCAATCATGTTCACAATATCAATTATTGAGAATGATCACCTGTGTGTAAACAATTATTTATATAACCATGCTCATAACTCAGTTTGTTGGACACGCACTTCGCCGTAGTTAACATAATATTGTTGGATAAATCGAGAGCTTTCGAACGAATGGTCAACGAATTTTGTGGGATGAAAAACGACGAAGTACCATTTCCCGGGCGCATACCCGAAGCTCCCCATCGACGAGTTTTTATACGTGAAGCTCCCCGCTTACTTTCTCCTCATGTGCGCAAAGCTCCCCGCCTCCTTTCTCTTCATGTACGCGAAGCTCCCCGCCTCCTTTCTCTTCATGTACGTGAAGCTCCCCATCACCTATATACGAAAGTCACCTAATCCAGTAACCTAGACTTTTGGCATTATAAATGTCAAAATGAAAAATATTAATGAATAATAATAATAATAATTTGATGAAACATAAAATAAACTGCACGGTAGATCTGGGTAGATCATAAGGGAGCTTGGTGAACTAAACAGCATGCACGAATAATTATAGTATATATATATTAAAACAAAGTTAATTTATCACAGAATAATATCGTGATCGTCGTCTCCAAGTGATATTACTTGTAAATAAACATCGAACTGGTCAGTCATCAAACACCGAATCTTGGCTGGTTTTTACATGAAAGAATTTCATCTATGTGGAGTAGAAAATCCTCTCCTTTCGATGTTGTGGTGTCCAACATTCGCAGGGCTTCGAATACATCACGTCTATTTTGAGGAAGTCGCGATCCTAATTTTCGTCTTTTGGCCCAATAAGCGATACGTCTCAAGTTCATAACATCGTGGAACTGAATGGTGTTAGCAGAAGGGGCTTCGTCAATTGCAGCTCTAACTACCTGGAATGAACAGAATTTTCCAATCTAACTTATTAAACTAACCTTTGATGGTCGGGATGATATGTCTTCCAAAGCCTTCCGTTACACATTATTTTGGAGCACCCATTTCGCAACGTCGCTTTCTACAGCTGAGGGATGGTCGTGGTCGTGACTGCCAACCACATCCACAATCTGCCTTCCCATTGTCTTTACTGCGCACTCACACTTCCTCACACTACAAACCCACCTACTCATTTCGTTTGCCTACGGTTTTTGGAAATGGGTTTTTCGACGGGGAGCATCACGTACACCCATTCTCTTGGCTCGGGACGCTTCGCGTATGCCTGCGAGAACTAGCCGGGGAGCACCGAGTACAGCGTAAATTACTTTCACTTTTGACGGGGAGCTTCGCGTAGTCACCCCATTTCCCTAGCAACGACTCGGTTGTAGGCGGAAATCACTGTAATTAATTTCGTGCGCGGAAAAAAAATTGACTCGCAAAATTCGCTAGGACCCCAGGGCTAAAACATGATACATGTTAAAAACTACAATAAGAGTGTATTGGAAGATCTCGGGCTAATACCGCCTTTAATCAGGTACATATTCAGTGTGGTTTGGTGATGATTAAGAGCAAGGGTGTAATGGGTACCTACAAAGGTCATTATTTTAAGGACTTATCTAATCTGTGCGATTACCGAAATTTCCTACAGAATTAAATACAAATCGAGGGATTTATAAGGACAAAGACAAGTTTGGTTGCACCTTATCTATAGGTATAGTTTTATTTGTTGATGAAAGATGGAGAAAGAAATATACTTCGTCTAAGCAATGAGCTGTTAATCAATCTGGGTGTGGTGGCTCTTTCTGGCTGCTTTGAGCTCTTCTGAGATTGAATATAAAATATATGACAGCTTCATTTTAGCGAATTTTCGTAAAAAAAAAAAAAAAAAAAAAAAATGAAAAGCTATTGCAATGGCTCGGAAATTTTGAAAATCAAAATTTTTGAAATATTTCTTCATTGAAATCCGTTTTGAGGCATTCTGAAACTATCCCTGAAGTTTCCTAATATATATGTGTGTGTGTATGTGTCATTCCAGATGATAACTCTCCTTAGGATCGAGATAGAAATACCGTTCTTGCGTCAAAAAATCAAGCATTCCAATCGAAAAGATGAGTTCGTTGACCAAACATTTTTTAGCACAATAAATCGGTCAAATTTTGAAAAATGAACTAAAAAAAAATCACTAAAAATGGCTAAAAACCGCCAAAAATTGTTAAATTTGTAATTGTTTGGAGAATTTTAATCAAAACTAAATTTTCAACGATTAACTAGGATATTTAAAAGATTTTCTCAAAATTATGCTGAAAAACGTACTTAAATTTCACTAATATTTCCTAAAAAAATCTATAAAAACTGCAAAAAAATCTGAAAATCCGAAATCTCCTTTGAATCCCCAAATTTTATTTAGTATGAGTTTTTTTGCCATAAAATTGGTTTTTAACAATTTCTTTCTACTGAAATTCTTCAAATTTCATTGATATATTACAGTACGATAGATAATTTAAGAAAATTCGTTCAATCGATCATGCTGCATGACTGAAACTTTTTATATATTTTTACAGGTATGTACAAGAGAGTGACTGCACTGAGGGAGCTAGGTGTGAGCGTTCACCTGGGCATAGGAGGTTGGACTGACTCAACAGGCGACAAGTACTCTAAACTAGTCTCTTCTGGAACCAACCGTCGAGTGTTTGTTGGCTCAGTGGTTGCGTTCCTGAGGAAATACGATTTCTCAGGTCTCTCTCTAGAGTGGAATTACCCAGTGTGCTGGCAGAGTGACTGCAAAGCTGGACCTCCATCCGACAAGAACAATTTCGCCAAACTTGTTCAAGTAATGCTTTTAGTACTTAATAATACTATGATAGTAATGTAGCAATCATTAGCATTGCGACTAATTTATGTATTCTATAGCATTTCCAAGCCAAATGAAACCTTTTCCAAGTCAAATGAAACCTTATCCAAACCAAATGAAACCTTTTCCATATCAAATGAAACCTTTTCCAAACCAAATGAAACTTTTTCCAAACCAAATGAAACCTTTTCCATATCAAATGAAACCTTTTCCAAAACAAATGAAACCTTTTCCAAACCAAATGAAACTTTTTCCAAATCAAATGAAACTTTTTCCAAACCAAATGAAACCTATGAGAAAATCGACGTTGACAAAATGAAAATTCGATGAATTTCAGGCATAGGATTCAAAAGTGGATCTCACCTCAGTAGAATAGGAAACAAGTAAGTTTGAGAAATTTCTGACTGTTGAATGTGAGTGGGTACCTACATACTCGCCGTGCCCGCGCGGAAAACCTGATAATTAAGGGGAGTCACCAATACATACATCCGATGTCTTTTTTGTGACTAACGAGTATTCGCATTCCTTCCTAATGCGATATTTCATTTCCTTCTTTGTGACAAGCGACAGAGTGGTAGGAAGTACTCGCATCTTTTTTTGTGTGTGATATTGTCGGTAGTTTCGGGCATAGAAAATTGCAATTCTTATTTGAAATTGTTGTTAAACTATGAATTCTGATCGTTTTTCTGACGATGATGCAGTTGCCTCGAGCCGCCACCGGTAGTGACTTACATTGACTGATTGAACCTCCAAGTCTGAATTTCTGAAATTTTGTAATATATATATTATTTATCTACGATTGTTTACTTTACAGAAATACACTGTTCGGAAAAAGTTTCATTTGGTTTGGAAAAAGTTTCATTTGATTTGGAAAAAGTTTCATTTGGTTTGGAAAAGGTTTCATTTGGTTTAGAAAAGGTTTCATTTGATATGGAAAAGGTTTCATTTGACATGGAACAGGTTTCATTTGACTTGGAAAAGGTTTCATTTGGCTTGGAAATGCTATATTAAATTAACACATCCGGCAACCTGTAACCTGTAAAACAACTATTGGACACCTGTATTAGGTGATATCACACACTAACAGATAATTGGCCCATTATTCACAGAATCTGCTTCTGATTCAGCAATTCGACACCCAGTCTTTGCGTGATGTACACTCAGTTAGAAGAGATCTCTTCCAGGGTTATACCACCCTCAGCCAATTGCTGAGTAAAAGCCCAGAATTGCCCCCAGCGACGAGATAGATAGATAGATAGATAGATAATGTGCATATATTTAAGAACAAAAAACAACAAATTTTTAATAACACTTACGCCTTGGCACGATGGCCGTTAGGCGGGGGACGGCCGTTGCCTTACATAATAAATACATATAATTGTCCTAGTATTAGTAATGTTTCTCATAATTATTTTTAAATGTTTACATTATACCATTACATAATCATATTATTAATTTTCCCCTTATTGTGTAATTCCATAGATTAATTTAATAGTCTAAATATGAATATTGATTCACCATGTCACCACCGGAACTTTGCACTGCACACTCCTTGGCTAGCTTCCTCCAAACTAATCAAAATTGAATTCATCAATTAGAAATTTTCTATAAGACCATGCTGCTCTAAAGAAACGAATCAAGTTGCAGCAGTACCCGTCTTCATTGAGGATCTTGATGACTTCCTGGGTGGAAAGCTGCGGTTTTCCTAAAAATTGGGTCCTCATGCTACTCAGAATGGTACATCTTCCCAAGAAGTGCTCAGTGGTCTCCTGCTCCCCAAGGTTGCACATAGAACAGAGCTGCACAGCGTCCTGATTCCATGGGCGACTGTTCAGTGGGAGCAACTCTCCTCGCAGCCTCATTACCACCTTCTTCTCCTCAAAACTGAGACCTGAATTGATATAGCTGGCGCTTTTATTAAGTTGTTTGTACAGGAGATGAAATTGCGCCTGATTTGAACGCTCAATCAATTGCTGCTGAGTTTCAAGTTTTATTCTTTCCAACACTCTTGCAGACATGTCACTCCACGCTGCCGCAGAATCCGTAGTAAAAGGTATGTCGTGCTTCACGGCCAGGTTTCTCCACTCAGCTACCCAACCAACGTTTCCGAGAAGGCAAAACTCGGCCGTGGTTCTCGTCCATCTGCTCTCCGGTGCCGAGAGAACGGAGGTGATGTACCGTGCATTCAATGTCAAGGTGTGCAGAAAGATCCGCTCAACTCCAGTTTCGAGAAAGAGGAAATAATTGGGAGTGTTCTTAGGAAGGCTAAAGAGCCTCTTGAGGAAGAATCTCTGTATCTTCTCCAACTCATCAAAAACTAAGCAACCCCGAACCTGGGCAGAATAGCAGACGGATGCACGGAGTACAGACTCAAATACCTTGAATTTCACAGGTAGCGAGATATCCCCAGAGCCCCCAGCGACGAATTCATATATCAAAATCACTGCCATAATGCCTAGGTCCATTCCTCCTATGTGGACTTGGACACCGTTAGGCAACATCAGGATTTTACGAAGAAACATACCCAACAGTTCCACTGTTCACAACCTCTCGTACCCCGCTGTGACTTGTGATATTTTCGCTCAAAGTCTAACATTTCGCTCCCGAGTCTACCAAGGTAGTTGAAGCATTGTGTTCACTATCGGGAGGTGTAAAATTCCAAAAATGGAATATCCCCTCGCATTTTACATTTGAGACCATCCTGCACATTTTTTTAGCATGAATATGCTTTAGCCGTGACCTAACTACCGAAAAATGTCCCACGAGAGTGCAACGAAAGTAGCGCCAATAATTGTGATGATTTCCGCTTACAACCGAGTCGTTTCTAGGGATATGATACTTCGTCGTTTTTCATCCCACAAAATTCGTTGACCATTCGTTCGAAAGCTCTCGATTTATCCAACCATACTATATTAACTACTGCGAAGTGCGTGGCCAACAAGCTGAGTTATGAGCATGGTTATATGAATAATTGTTTACACACAGGTGATCATTCTCAATTATTGATATTGTGAACATGATTGCAACCGCTTGTTAATTTCTGATGATTTCATTGAGCTGGTGTTTCGATTATGTGATTCATAGCAGGTGATCCGAATATTGCGAGAACGGTTAGATTTGTGAAGCGGTGGTTAAATTATTTTAATAGGTAATTTCTATACTTTACACTCTAGGAAGCTGTAATTTCGTATGTAGCCTCTTTAGCCTCTTTCTATAATAAAGTGAATGTTTACTCGAGAGTTTCTATTAGGAGATCATCATCTCACAAGAGCTCAATCGTCGTGATCATTTCTATAATAAAGTGAATGTTTACTCGCGAGTTTCTATTGGGAGATCATCATCTCACAAGAGCTCAATGGTCGTGATCATTTCTATAATAAAGTGAGAGCGAGGAGCTAAAACATTTTTTTGTTTTGAATGATAAACAGAGTTCAGAGGCCGATGGGGGGTCGGGTTCAGAGAATCGACGAGGAGTGAGTCGTGTACGGCTAAAGCATATTCATGTTTTTTAATTTTAGCCGTCAGGCTCAAAGGAACTGTGGCTTTTTCTTTTTTCATGTACCTGTGCCTGTTAATCTGCACAATATTTCTCGTAACAAACAAACTACTAATTCACGGTCCGATTTCGATGAAATGTTCAAGGACTGTTCGTAATGGCCCACAGACTATTTCCGATGAATTAATCTCCTATGGATGGGTCTCTGCGCATGGATCAATGTTCGAATCTGCGCATGCGAAATCTTAAAATCTTTAAAAGTATGATGATGTATCTGTATCTGGTCATCATTCTTTTGAAAGATTTCCCGCATACTCGACCACTTTTTTAACCGCACTCCAAAATCAGCCAAATAGCTTCAAAATTCGTGTGAAAATCATAACTTCTACAGTATGATTGTTCTGCCATATGAATTCCATTGCTGTCGGATCATCGGTACATACTATCTGCTCAAACTGAAAGCCTCCAACAATATAATTTCTGTGGTTCCCATTTGAATTTATTTAAATTCTCAAAGATTGTTTGTATCGAGGTTTAGATATTCTCCTAAATGGACATTTATTCCCCACCGGATTAAACATACCCTTTGCACATGCGCATGATTAACTCTGGTAACGATCACAACTTTTGTAGTGTTTATCTAAATTCAAGGAATAGGGAAAAATTCTTTTCAGGGAATAGGGTCTCTCTAACTTTGATACCTGACTAAATGTAGTCCCTGCTCATGCGCAAATATAAAACCCTCTGAACATTTCTTACACTTTAAGGACAATTACTGATAAATAAACTTTTCAAAATTTGTGGTTTAACATATTTGATACATTTTAAACACTTTCACATACTTTCATTGATGATGTTCTTTATTTTTCTCAATCAGGAACTCCGAGAAGCTTTTGACAAAGAAACGCCCAGACTTCATTTGGCCGTTTCATTGAGCGGGTACGCAGAGATAATTGAAGAGAGCTACGACCTGCGCGCCATTTCACCGAACGTCGATTTCATGACGGTCATGACCTACGACTACCACGGAGCTTGGGAAGGCGTAACTGGACACGTGTCTCCCCTCAAAGGCTTGTCCGGCGATAAACTTCCCAATTATAACACGGTAAGTTCTGAATTTTAGAATGTTTTGACGGTATAAATGCAATTCTTATAAGGGTGATTCTCACAGAAAAGGTCAGTTATATCGTATGTATCGAAATTCGATGCCAATCCAAACAGTAGCGCTTTTATTAATTCAGAAAATAAACATTTAAAAATTTAGGTGGACAGGTCAATGACACTAGGACAGGGCGATGATGTGACCCTTTGATTCTCACCATTTGCATCACCACCCTGTCCTGGCATCATCACCCTGTCCTGGATTTCCTTCAATTCGTCGTTGGTTTGCAAAAAAAAAGCTTGTTTTTGTATAACACTTCATATTGTAATATAATCAGAATGTGAATTCAAATTTTTCGGTGAACAAACAGTCTGCAATGCGGTTTCTCAAAGAAACATTCCTTAGAGAATTATTTTCAAACGTGGTACAGTATCCAAAAATCCTGGTTGAATATTACTGAATGCCAATTCTAACTAATTTTGAAAAGTTTTCATATGTATTTAAAAAAAGCAAACGTTAATTATATAAACATAATACTTAGAATCTAACATTTCAATCAAACGAATAAACCATTAACATTGAAACATGAAAATATACATTCTCATTGAAATATTAACATGACTTGATAGGGAATAGGATGAGATCTATTAATTATTTTCAGTCATGCTCTTCCCTAGTCATTACTATATATTTATATCACACGTTCAATATTAGTTCTTCGGAGCCATCTGTGTCTATAAAGACAACCAAAACTAAAAAATAACGAAAAATAAAAAGAACCGCGAGTGGTGCACAAAAAGCGCTCAAATTTAAAAAAATGTGCTCCAAAAATCGTCAAAAGACCCAAAAACGTGACCACTGTAGGGCGAATCCAACAATGACAGAAATTGTCGAATAAGTCCAAGCAGACCTTCACAACGTTAGGCTAAGTAGATATGTGTTTTGAATGGTCAATACGAGAATATTGAATCACTAAATGCGAGAATATGGGAATACTATAAAATCCAAAAAACATAATAGATTTGCCTTTTTCCTCGTCGTCCTGTCCTCGAAATTTCAAGATAGGACAGGTTGATGATGGACAGGTCGATGATGATTCATCAGTTTTTCTCAAATGTTTCACCTTGTGGCAAGCTTTTTCCCAAATTCGGCATATAACATGAAACTAGACCGTTCGGTGCACAATAAAAATACCATAAGAAAAAATTGAGTTCAAGTACTCACTTAGAAAAAGTGGACAGGTTTCTGACGATTGTGTTTGACCAACCCACGATCCAGCACACGTCTGCTCCTGCTGACGACCACGAGTTGACTGAATTGAAACGAATGGCGGTTTTTCTGGTAACTGAGAAGGGCGCGAAAAAAAAGGTGGCAAAAAAACCCCGCTAAAATACACTTGTGACCGCGAAAATTCGAAAAACAATATTGGACAGGTCGATGACGGCGATGCTCCGGACACATATATTTCCATCCAAATAAACTTTTCTAGCGGTTCTACATTAATTTTCTCGATCAGAAATGCATCTCAGAAATCATGCTGATGTAGAAAAATTGAATAAAATCCAAACTCAAAAGTTGAAAGACCTTTAATTAAAGCTTGAAGTTGGGTAGGTCGCATTGGGACAGGACAGGTCGATGACGATTAGACTATATTTAGTTAATTTTTTATTTAAAGGAATAATCATAACATAAAAATGGAAAAAAGGGTTCTAGATAAAAACCTATACTACAATTCAAGACCTTCGCCTGCTCCCAAATCCTTAGTGGGTCGCCGCAAATGGTCCGGACATCACTTCTGCCCCTTTCTGTGAGAATCACCATAAACGAAATATAATCTACGAGTTCTTGATGATCCTTATCTACTCAATGATGCGATTGCTCGTTGGGGGACTTTCATGTGTTGGAATTTCACACTATTGACCTCAGGTTCGGATTCAGCTCACTTGAAAAGCCCCCAGTAGCAATTTTCTGCTCGAAAGACCGTTTAGTCTGGCCAACAACGTAACGTAGCAGCGCAATGGAGCTGAGAGTTCCCCCCATGCGGGTAGGGGCTGTGACGTCATCGTGAAAATTCATTTCCAAAGCCGTATCACTGGTCAGATACCCATCATATAGAACCTTTTTGGAAAGCTCTCGCTCAGATATTCCCACTGACCAAATCAAGCAGATTTCAAATGATCAACAATGAGCGTTACCCATGGGATTCCATCCTAAGAAGTTTGATATCAACTGCCTTCTCCTTTGATGAATATTTTTCTTTCTATTTATTTTTAAAAGTTTCGCACGCTGGACGTCAAAGCACCCCGTTTTGCTGTTTTTGCCAATTTTTAAGAACATTTTAATGAAATTTAAGCACGTTTTTCACCATGATTCTGTACATGAATTTTCGTTTGTTCTATTTCATAGTCAATAAACTTTATTTGAACAATATTCTGCTAAAAAATATAGGTTTAACAATTTTTAACCGTTTTGTGCTCTTTTAGTTATTTTTTCAGAATTTTTTTTTTTATTTGACCAATTTAATGTGCTCAAAAAATGCTGGCCAACGACTCGTCTTTTCGTTTGAAAAGCTTGTTTTTTGGCGCAGGAACGGAATTTTTATCTCAATCCTAGGAAGAGTTATCGTCTGGAAAGAACATATCTGTACCTCAGAGGTCGATTATCGTAAGTGACATTTTGGCGATTTTACAGGAGAGCCAAAAGAAGTTGTGGGCACACCTATTTTGATCCCTATGGCCCATTCTGATGACTTTATCATGCTCAAATTAATTAATTTGAGCATGATAAAGTCATCAGAATGGGCCATAGGGATCAAAATAGGTGTGCCCACAACTTCTTTTGGCTCTCCTGTAAAATCGCCAAAATGTCACTTACGATAATCGACCTCTGAGGTACAGATATATACATTTGAAAAAGCGTTAAACTCCAGGATTCGTTTCAGAATGCCTCAAAACGGATTTCAATGAAGAAATTTTGATTTTAAAATTTTTGAAAGCATTGCAATAGCTCCATTTTGGTTTATTATTTTCGATAATAAGCCTATGTGATCGTGTAGCAAAAAATTTTTATAAACCCCCTCAAACTTTGTCACTTTACGTTTCAAGGTGCGTAGAATCCAAATTTGAACTGTCCGTCCGCCGTTCGCCGTCCGCCGTTCACCGTTCGCCGTCCGCCATTCGCCATCCGCCGTCCGGGGCATGAAAGGCCTAAGAATTGACTTAAAAAACCCGTTCTTTCGCACATAGGCTCCATTTGAGGTCTAGTTGGTCCTAACGTTTAACCATCCCGATCGCTTTACTCACATAGATGCTATGGGCCAAAAACGGGCAAAAAAGTGTCTTTTTCGAGGCTTTGAGTGTTAGAATGATGAACGCGCGCACGCCTTGTGGGTGGGAGAGGTTGGGCGGGAGAGAGAGTGAGAGGGAGGGCGAGGCGGAGGGAGTGAGAGGGAAGGGAGGGCGAGGGAGTGTGGGGGAGGCGGAGGGAGTGAGAGGGAAAGGAGGGGAGGGGAGAGGGAAGGGAGGGGAGGGAAGGCGAGAGAGAGAGAGAGAGTGTGATGAAATTAATTCCAATTAGAAGAGATTGTTTATGAGTATGAAAATACTCATAATTCTATTCTACACCTCATGATATAAAGCTTCACTTCCTTCGGGCATTTCTAGACGGCCCCATTTATTATCATTTTTTTCCTCAACTTTACTATAAAGCGTAAAATTATGGAGTCCTGGAGCTGTAATGCAGTGAACGAGTCAACCAAATATTGGAAGCACGAAGCCCCGAGTTTCGATAGGTACCTAGTAAATATACTATTAGTGAGGCTAAATAATTACAGTCCGTTTTCTACGTAGAAGGTCTGTATGATACAGAAATAATAAACCGTTGTGTAATAATTTGCAGCGTTTTTTAGAAAATTCGCTAAAAGTGTACAATCATGACCTAAGTACATGAAATTGTAATAAGTGGGAGTGTTACCATGAATTTAAATGTTAGAAATGCTGGTTGAAAATACGAGCTGAAAAGTAAAAAAAATAATAGTTAGGTGTTGTATTAAAATTGATGAAAAAAAAAAATAATAAAAATAAAAAAATAAATAAATAATAATAATATGTTTAAAAATAGTTCGGTACTTAGTTTTACAGAATGATGAAGAAATAAGCTTGTCTAATTTACTGCAGTGTTAGGGGGCTGTAAATAAGAACTTGAGCTTAAGACCTTATTCAAGTTTGATCACTAAAAGATGGAAATATGAGTAAAAAAATGTATATGTTTAAAAAAAGTTGTGTGAGATAGCCTACTAGACAATATGTTTCTTGGATGAGTGGGTTCAACTCGAAGTTTAGTTCAGGCATTAACATATTGTTGAAATTTATTGTTTACAGGCTTCTGCTATCAAAACTCTCATATCTAATGGTGCAGACAAATCAAAACTGATAATGGGTGTCCCTCTCTATGGGCAAACATTCGAACTGAAGTCACCGAAAGAACACGATATTGGATCTGAAGTATCTGGACCCGGGAACCCTGGACAATTTACTTCTCAACCCGGAATGATGTCCTACTATGAAATTTGTTTCAGAAGTAAGTTGTATTTCAGGGAATTTCTATGACCAAGGCATAGCGCAATATCAGTATTTCAATAAATAATACTAACATATCTACATTATTCCTCGATGAGTTTGTCAGTACCATAATTAGTAATAATTATAATGAATACCTAATATGAATTGTTGTGATAATTTACAGTTGTCAAACATAACTGGAAGAAAAACGACAGCCCCTATGGACCATACGCTCATTCTGGCGACCAGTGGGTCAGTTTTGATGATGAAGATTCAATCAAACGAAAGGTAATACGATACCATCAATATAACACTATATAGGTATAGGCATAGCAACTTGCCAGAGAGGTTTCTCGTTGAACGATTATGAAGTTTCATTACTTCAAATAATAAACCAGAATGAATCGATAAGTACCAAAATCAACAAACATTGCTACAGTGATCCACTCAGAAAAGACTTAGCTCGTATTTCTTTATACTGGTAGGTATCTTTTCCCAATTGAACTATGATATAAATAACATCTGATCGCATTATCAGATTTAGCTAATCCTCAATCAGTTTTTTCTCGCGAGTTTGAATCGATTTGTCCTTTTTTCATGTTTTATCGATTAATAAGTGAGTTTTGTTTCAATTTAGGAGTACCTAAAATCTTAACAAGGCATACATTTTTCACTTCGTCAAATTTTGCCTACATTGAGATATGTGTGGTTTCCGCAAATTTTGACGGGAGTTTTGCATGTTGATAAATAGCAGTTGTGCGTCGTGATTCTGTGCGTCGATTTGTCCTCTGCCGGTCAGTCGTTTGCCTATGCGTCCGTAAATCCATGCCACTCGCACTTAATTCAGTTTTCATCGAATTTTTGAGTTAAATGAAATATATTTCAAAGGATATTTGAAAAATATTTATAGAATATATGAAAAATATATTTCAAAGGATATTTGAAAAATATTTATAGAATATATGAAAAATATTTTTAAAGGTTGTGTAGGTCAAATTCCATGTGTTCTATTTGCATTAATCACATTAAGGCTAACGATTTAACCTCTGAGAAATTGTAAAAATTAATTTCTTCCAGCTCCTCCTGTATCGTGTCGCTGGTATTTGGGTATACTTTGCCTGTTAGCAAGCCCCGAATAGGGGTTTCTTTTACCACTTTAAACATGCCCGTAAGTTTTAGCCATATCTAATCACAATATTCCGATCAGTGCAAATAGAGGAACTTCTATTGTTGTTGAGTACCCTATTCATTCTGTTGAGGGTTCGTCAGGTATCGTGTTCAGTAAAATTTTCTTTTAAAAGGTGTTCAGTAAAATTCGAGCCTTTTCACTCACAAGTTAAAAAAAAAAAAAGAAAAAAAAAAAAAAAAAAAATTGTTGCCCATTATGGAAGTTTAGCAAACAAACTGGTGGATGACAAGTGTCAATTAGTATTCATAGAAAATGATTCGTGCAAGTACGGGGGAAAAGTCCTATCTGTATAGGTGAAAAACCGAACCTCTTTGTTTTGTGTTAGTAATACTAGAATGAAAGAGTAGGGTTGAAAAGTAGAATCTACTTCTTATATCGTACGATTTTAGGTACTTTAGGTAATCCTTACTAACTTTTGTTGAGGCTGAAATATTGAGCTTTGATCGAGTTAATCCATTCGGTTCATCATCCCAACAGACATCGAAAACTAAATACAATGAACCCGTATTTTTGAAGTTCGTTCGATGTTGTCGACGATATCGCCATCACATCGTGTCTGATCTACCTACACAGAAAACTAAACAGAATGTTCTCGGTGTCTAAAAATTCTACCTCCCAAATTTAAAGTCGTTAGCTTCTAAATTTCGGCTTGTATCTCAAAACACACAGACGCATAAACATACAGACAAATACAGGCCGAGTCAAAGTAGAGAATCCCTTCGTTCGTGAATTATAAAGAACCCGCAAAACTTCAGAAAACAATAATTTTTAATATCAATATGAATAATTATTCTTACCTGATGAGAGAGAGAAATACGTAAATGTACTTTTATATACAATTTGTGAAATTTCCAGGCGGAATTCGTAATCAATGAAGGCCTTGGAGGTATAATGGCGTGGACCTTGGACATGGACGATTTCCAGAACCAGTGTTGTGGTGGTCAGGCCCCCCTGCTGAGAGCAGTCAATAGAGGCTTGGGCAGGAAAGTACCCAAGAGTGAAGTAGTTGGCTGCACAAAACCAACAGCACCTGTCACTCCACCTCCCGCAACAACCACTTTGGACCCTGAATCTGGTAAGAGTCTTAATCACGAGTTTTTGAAACATATTGCAGAGTCTACTATTGAGAACCAATAAGTTTTTAAGTATGCAGCTTGCGTTTTCATTAATTTTGTACAGAATATCTGTGTTATATATTTATCACTTATTCATTACACCTATCAAATGATATGGATTTATTAAAGCAGTATGGTCGAACCTGATTAAATAATTTTACACATAGATGCAGTACCTGCTGAACATACACACCACTACCTAACTGGAATGCTCTCAGCAATTAGCTAGCTACGCAACTTTTAATTTTGGTTTATTATTTCCAATAATAAGCCTATGTGATCGTATAGCAAAAAATTTTTATAACCCCCCCTCAAACTTTGTCACTTTACGTTTCAAGGTGCGTAGAATCCAAATTTGAAATGTCCGTCCGCCGTCCGCCGTCCGCCGTTCGCCGTCCGCCGTCCGCCGTCCGGGCCATAAAAGACCTAAGAATTGACTTAAAAAACCCGTCCTTTCGCACATAGACTCCATTTGGGGTCTAGTTGGTCCTAACGTTTAACCATCCCGATCGCTTTACTCGCATAGATGCTATGGGCCAAAAACGGGCGAAAAAGTGTCATTTCAAGGCTTTGTTAGACGCCTGGCACGCTTGGCAGGGGGTCACGGTGGGTGGTGAGGGGGGGTGAGCGGGGGGGTGGAGTGAGAGGAGGCGCCGCGGCACCTTGTGGTGGGTACGGCGTTCCTTCGAGGCATGAATAGGTGTTAATACCAATGCTTTTCCTACGCATATTTAATAACATATCCTCTCGACTTTTCGTACGTGGTTAGATAATGATATTATTAAGGCAATAACTATTTGAATAGATAGGAGCTCAAATCGAGAAATATAAACATGCGTATATAATTATAGAAGTATAGGTTGTGGCAACTCGAAATGGGACACGCCGAGGAGTCTGGACGGGCCTTAGTTAAAGCAGTAGTTAATTGAGCAATGGAATTTGTGTTATTCACTGTGTCGAGTACCTAAACTAGAATATTAATTTTAAATATTAGAATAAGTGGTCACTTTGAAGTTTTTCCAACGACTGAACTTTATTGTATCTAACGTACACAACATATGAAAAAACCAACTACCAAACCAAATACAGTAGTAGCCACTTAACTTCAATACTCCCCCTTAAGTGGGTACTACTCCTAACAAGTTCCGATGAACTTCAAACTTTGGTCTAGGTAGAGGCTTTGTCAATCCATCCGCGATCATCTCGTCTGATTCCAGATACTTCACACGAACGTCACCTCTTTCAACTACTTCCCTGATAAAATGGTGTCGCATATCAATATGCTTTGTTCTTCTGTGGTGAACTGGGTTTTCAGATAACGATATTGCACCTTGATTGTCACTGTTGAGTTTCAGTTGGCCTTGTTCCACACCAAGTTCTTCTGCCAACCACTTCAGTGAAATAGCCTCCTTGCATGCTTCCGTGAGAGCCATGTACTCTGCCTCACAACTTGACAAAGCAACAGTTTTTTGCTTCCTTGACTCCCAGGAAACAGCTGCACCTGCGAATTTCATTAGGTATCCTGTGTAAGAACGTCTGTCATGTTTGTCATTGCCCCAATCAGCATCAGAAAACCCTTCAATTTTATGTCCTGACTTCTTATATTCCAGGCAATGATGCTTTGTTCCTTTCAGGTAGCGCAGTACCCTTTTAGCTGCTTTCCAGTGTGAGGAGTCATAGCAACTATTGAACTGACTCAAAATGCTACAGGCGTGTGCTATGTCTGGACGCGTGCTGACTGCTAAGTACATCAGCGATCCAATCATTTGTTGATAGGGAATATCCAGATCTCCCCCTGATTCTGCCTTCTTCAACGTCGAACCAGTCTCCATTGGAGTTGACACAGGATTAGCATTAACCATATTAAATTTCTTCAACAACTTGTTGATATAATTTTCTTGGTCAAGTCGAATCGTATTATTTTCTTTGTCCTGTTGGATTCTCCAACCTAGACAGTAACTTGCCTCTCCCAAGTCCTTGACACCGAATTCTTCTTGCAGGTTCTTCTTAACCTCGTCTTTTTTGCATACATCATTAGTAAAAATCAGCAAATCATCAACATAGACTGCCAGGATGAAAACATTCATACCTGTCAAATTTAAATAATATACGCATTTGTCGTACTTTGATTGCATCATACCCATCTTCGTTAGGGTCTGGTGCAACTTCATATTCCAACTTCGTGGAGCTTGTTTGAGCCCATAGATAGCTTTTTTTAATAGGCATACTTTTCCTCCTTGTTTGAAACCATCAGGCTGCTCCATATATACTGTTTCACTTAACTCTCCATTTAAAAATGCAGTATCAATGTCCATTTGATAAACATTCAAAGTTTTTTCTGTTGCCAATCCAAACAAAAAACGAAGTGACGAACTCCTAACAACTGGCGAAAAGGTTTCATAATAATCAATTCCGTATCGCTGAGAAAAACCCTTGGCAACAAGCCTGGCTTTAAATTTTGAAAACTTTCCATCCACTCCGATTTTTATTTTGAATACCCACCGATTCTTAACAACCTGACCGTTGCTAGGACGGTCAACTAACTCCCAAACATTCAGTTTCATCAGAGCTTCATATTCCTCTTTCATTGCTGCTAACCACTTCTCTTTTTCGTCACTCTTGAGCACATCTTTATATGATTCGGGTTCATCAAGTTCATCACCCATTGTCGCTACACAACAGTGCCATTCCTTTGGCTTCGGGATTCGACTTGATCTTCGAACTTCCACTGTGCTTGTGTTTGGAACTGATTGATTGACGAGTGGTTCAGCTTCGGGAATCAGTGCTTCTGCTGGAAACCAGACTTCTTGCTCTGATTCTTCCAAGTTCTGCTCAACTGGAATGTCAGAAATTTGAACCTCCGCTTCATGTGGCTGGTCTGACTGAGGATACCCCAGACTAGATATCCCCACTATGTTTTCAGCATTGGTTATTTCCGACGTTTCATTTTCAAATTTTCGTGGTGAAACTTTTTGGGTCTCAAAGAACACCACATCTCGTGCTCTGATCACTATGGTGGGATTTGTGGGATCACTCAATCGATACCCTTTAGTATCTTCACAGTAACCTACAAATATAAATTCTTTTCCTTTTGGATCCCACTTTTTTCTCTTCTGTTTCGGAACATGCACAAAAGCTTTACATCCAAAAACTCGGAGATGGGATAGCACAACCTTCCTCCCTGTCCACACTTCTTCGGGAGTTTTCCTTTTCACTGCAGACGTTGGAGATCTATTTTTCAGATATATAGCAGTACTCATTGCTTCTGCCCAGTATTTTTGGCTGAGTCCAGCCTCTTGGAGCATGCATCTTGCTTTTTCAACGGCTGTTCTATTTACTCTCTCAGCAACACCTAGTTGTTCGGGCGTGTAAGGCACTGTGGTTTGATGTCTTATTCCATTCTCCCTTAGAAAGTTTGTTAGCGTGTTGTTCACATATTCCGAACCATTGTCTGTTCTAAGAATCTTGATTCGTTTGCCTGTCTCATTTTCTACAAGTTCTTTGAATTCTCGGAATACGTTTTTCACCTCACTCTTCTGTCTGATGAGGTAAATGAACGTTTTCTTCGAAAAATCATCGGTAAAAGTTAAGGCGTACCTTTTTCCGCCCCAACTATCTTCAGGCATCGGTCCACAAACATCTGAGTGGATCAATTCCAACAATTCCCTTGACTTTGACTGGCTGCTTGAGAAAGGTTGTCTGGTCATTTTTCCTTTCACACAGGCTTCGCAAGGTTGAAACTCTGTTTTATTGAATTTCACACCATGAGCTAACTTGTTTCGCAAAAGTAGCATAGACCTTTGATTCAAATGACCCAACCTCTTATGCCAAAGCATTTGGGAATTTTCACAGTTGATAGCATTGGCCTGTTCTTTGTTTGGTACGATTTTGAAAACTCCCGACTCAAATTTACCCCGGATAAGAACTTTCCCTTTGATTTTGGTTCTTGGATCCATTATTGGCTGGGCCCATAACCAGTTAAAGCAGTAGTTAATTGAGCAATGGAATTTGTGTTATTCGCTGTGTCGAGTACCTAAACTAGAATATTAATTTTAAATATTAGAATAAGTGGTCACTTTGAAGTTTTTCCAACGACTGAACTTTATTGTATCTAACGTACACAACATATGAAAAAACCAACTACCAAACCAAATACAGTAGTAGCCACTTAACTTCAATAGCCTTATGACGTACGCAAGCCAACTAAAACTACGATCATACTCAATTGAAAAAATAATAAACCTTTGTGAAATAATTTGCAGCGTTTTACTTGGCGATCAATGAAGATGCCTTGATAAAGGAATGACAATTAGTTGAATGGCTCAACTATTTACCCCTTAATGAAATTTTAAAAGAAACGAATCTTTAGCAGATCTGAAGAACCAGGGTTTATGCAGATGTTTATAATATGGGGTGGGTGAAAGTAAATCGTATATATGTGTTGGAATCACCCAAATACACGAAAATTAGTGGGTTCGCCTACCAGGTGTCATAGAGGAAATTTACAATTACCCACGGCGATTCTTACAGGCTATGATCAAGGCTTCAATGCTATACAATAATTTAAGCTATACTTATATTTTTCGAGTACAAACCTCCACATAAATTGAGTTCCTTATACAGTTCCGAATAGAGTTCGCAACACGCCACTAACCCCACCGTGGTCTTACACTTAGGTACAGAACTGGTTTTTATACGGCGAATGTATGGTCTGAATCTGTTCTGAACAACGCGTTTCAGCTAAAAAATGACTAGCATACCTATTTGATTTTTCTGATAGTTAATAACACCTCAACAGTACCTATGAGTTTATTCTGTGTGATACTGTTTATTGGAGACCTCCTTGAATCCAGCCATGGTAATATTTCACATTACGTTACTATTACTGTCCAAAGTCATTTGAATAATTCATTTCTGCCTACATTATTCATTTTATTTTGTTCGGTAATAAAAACTCGAAGATTTCTTATTCATACATTTTTACCCTGGAATGTCCCGGCTAAATTTCCAACACTAAACTCCCCGGTGGGGTTTGTCAAACCCCAACTATGAAAAATGTTAGAAAATTCAAAAATAAGTCACACTTGGATCAAATTTTATTTACTTTTTTATATATTTACTTATATTATTTAATTTTATTTTATACCTAAGCTCATGAAGAAAAAAAAGAAAAAAGTAAGGCAAACCTCACGCTCTGTTGAAAAAAATAATAGCAGAAAGGACCTCATTGTAACAAAATTTCAATATAAAATTAGCAAATTTCCATTTAAAAACAAAAATAAATAAATAAATAAAATCTACAAAACAATTTTCTGAGATTAGTTTGATACCACTCACAAAACCCAAGAACTAGAATGAAAAGGTAACATAAAATTGGCACCAAGCAATAGGATCAACATTCTCAACACTTTGAAGATCTATGATGTTCACAGAAAGAAAATCGAACTAGTTTCTCCAAAACTGTCACTTTTGACGCTTCTTCATCGGAGGCAACTTCTTGTAACTCGACATTATCTCCCGTGTTTGAATTTTCTCCGCCAAAATATACCTACATCTTCTTCCTCCAACTGTTCCAAAATGGATCTAATGTCTTCAGGATCCGAAAACTTGCGTTTTTCAGCCATTTCTAACGATGAGCCAATAACAAAACTGTGGGAACGCCCACAAAAATAACACTTGCTACAGAGAAAATCACTAGCGGTTAACTCCCCGGTGGGGTTTGTCAAACCCCAGGCACAAGAAAGTACTACACTACACAGAAGTCTTGAACGTACTAAACTGGAAAAAGGCTGAAGTCTTTATTGAAGAAGTGGGGGGTGATATAGAAGGAGGCGAGAAGAGAAAGACGTGCGGGATTCAACGTGATAAACTGACTTTAAATCGCGATTGGGGTTTGACAAACCCCACGGGGCATTCCAGGGTTAAAAACACATGATACTTTTAAATTAAATTTTGGCTGAGGTGAGTACAAGAGGGTGAAACGGTGAAGTGTGATAGAAGGTATATAAAACCTAGTAGATTAGTGGGAGTATAGGGAAGCCGTTGCTCTACATTAACTTGATCTGATTCGATTCCAGGGCTTGTTGGTTCTGTGACCACAGAACATGAACACGTTCACTGGACATCTAAGCCAACAACGTCGACTGAATGGTGGAAACCCGACACCACGTCGACCACCACCACCACTACCAGGAGGCCCACCACGACAACGAGGAGGCCCACCACGACGACGAGGAGACCGACCACGACCAAACCCTCGACATCAACTGTTTGGTGGGTCCCGGAAACTACAACCACACCCAAACCAACAGTCACGCCACCTTGGTGGGTCCAGGAGACCACCAAGCCGTCCACCTCCAGACCTAAGCCTACAAGACCTTCCACAACTACTACAACGGAAGTGGAGATCGTCGAGGTCGTCGAGGGGCCAACGACGGATGTCCCTCATAGTTGCCAGACTGGAGAATACAGACCGGTCCCTGGCAATTGTAACGCCTACTACAGGTCAGTACTAGATGATTGGCGTAAGTTCTCGACTATGTATGAAATGCTATACCTTTAATTTACCTATTGAGAATTGCTTGATATTGGACATATATTGAGAAAATTATGCTATTGGGTTGACTTCAGATTTGATCATGTATAGGTGAGCTATTTAGACGGCCTAAAAATCCGTTTCATACACCAAAGAACACAATCCTAGATGAGAGTGTGGGTTGAGGGTGGAAGATATAATAGGCCTCTTCCAGTATCAGGGTTTATTTGCTGTACAACTAGTACAGTCATTTTCGCCTTTGTGAGGCTTCGTCAGCCTTACATCATCATCAGCTGATGAAGCCTCACAAACGCGTAACTAGTTGTACAATTAATAAAATCTTATACTGGGAGAGAGGCCTATCATATCTTCCACCCTCAACCCACTCAATCATCTTGAGATGGCTACCACCTCAGAAACTGCAATCCTAGATTTTAACGTCGTATGTATCTATGTAAATTTGTTCCAACGCCGGAAAATCCGTCTTGGCAAAAGACAGGTCGAGTTCGTTAGCTCCAGAATTGCAGGTTCATATTTACAATTTAGTGTATCAAAAAATACTCAAAACTTGTTTTTTGACAATAGGGCATGCCTCAGTCGAATTATTTTTCAGCGCTGAGACGATTCTGACCACTCTCAGATCTCTTAAGATTCATAATAAGTGAGAAAAATCTATTTTCAACTGAAAATGCCCATAATTGACTAAGTTTTGACTATGGAGCATGCGAGGTGTCATAGTCAAAGTATTGTTTTAGGGCTGAGTCGATTGCGACCACTTCTAAATCTCGTAGATTCATAAATAAGTTAGAAAAATCGATTTTTAGGTAAAAAACGGCCACAACTGACCAAATTTTCGGGATCGGCTGCGTGTCCTAAAAATTTCTTTGCGATTTGATCAGACGTCAGTCCCCTCAGTTTTATTCACAACTTTTCTTTGAAAATTCGCGCCATTACCCATGCTGTATGACTGAGTACTTTTTTTAATTGCTTCTAATTTTAACAGTTTAGATGACTCCTATATGAGTGCCATTTTTTACTTTGTACAGTTTTCTGGTTGACCCAACGTTCTATATTATTATTTAACTAACGTTTTCACGGCCCAATGCGAACTGTAGGCACCCTGCATGTGGAGACAGTACCCAGAGTATGGCCTGGGTGGCCATCGGGCAACCCAGATAAGGCAGATCGTCAAATAGTATACACAAATTAATATCTGTGTACGTGTGCAAGACGATTCACAAAGGTTATTGTTGGTTCTTGGGACCCTTTAAATTGTTGGACGTACTACAGAAATAATTGGAAGAAATGTCAAAGTTAATGCCAGTTCCTTTTGGGAAAAGGTCTTTTTTTTATTTTTAGTATTCCGTCTGTGGTAGGTATTGTAATGAATCGCAAAATGTCGATATATGAACATGTACAGCAATAGGCGTTTTGCATTCGTCGCGAACCTGTTACAATGTAATTGAAACTTTGTGAAAGAGATAACAACTGGCAGGATCCTAACATAGAAGTACATAATGTGTAACCCCACACCATGGCATTTTTACTCAGCAGGCCCCTCTCAAATTAATGCGTCGTGGATTGAATAATTAAAGAATGGTCGGCTCTAGGCTGCAAATTATTTTAAAAAATTCTTCATTTCTTCCAAACTTCCTTTGGGAATCGAACGAAAGGAGGTACTGCGATCCGTTTGGCTGAACTCAATCCATCTAATTTACATTTATCAAAATCTAACTACATAAAAAAAAAAACTCTAGTCCAAGGTTTTTGAAGTTCCTATGGAGGATGTAGCACAAAGTCACCTTTTCTGAACGGGTCCCTACAAATTCATCGAAAGGAAATTCATAAAAAATGTGGACACGAGACTTTTTGTTGATATTATTCATGGAGTGGGATACTGAATGGTTGGGAAAGTCGTCAAAAATATGAAATCGAGTATCTTTTTATATATAATTCCGAACGGTATTTGAAATTGTGAAGAACTTCGCGGTCCGATTTCAGTGTTAGACGGCTCATTCGAATCAGCACGGCCCCAAGTTTGTTGCAAAAGTGTCGCCGTTCGTCTCTATACCCTCCTTGATCGTGTTCTAGGCGGTCCTTATCAACGAGAGTTGTTTATTAGGCTGTGGCGGTAACAACGGTTGCCATCAATTCACGGTAAGTAAGAAACGAAGTGTAGTTACTAACATCTAGGAGAGTTATTTCTGAACGAAGAAATTGAAACTGAGGAACTTAGCAGACTGTATAAATAATTCCGAACGGTCTTAATATATAATTCCGAATCAGCACGGCCCCGAGTTTGTTGCAAAAGTGTCGGTAAGTAAAAAACGTAGAAGTAACGTTTCTAATCTAATTAGTAAGAAACGTTTTTTAATCATTTAGTAACATCGCCTTAGCTTTGCACCAGGTCACATCACGCCACAAATAGGTAGGACTTATATCGTTACTATAATATGCTGAGTTTCTACTGTTATACGTACTAGATTATGGCTTTCCAAGCCCTAACAGGCCTCTAGTTAGGATATAAATTGGAAAGAGAAAATTGTTTTCGATGAGCTTCCTGTAACTTATCGAAACTAATCGGAAACTGGTGAGGCGGAAGCCATAGAAAGGAGACTAGTGAAAACTAGTGTACGCTCCCTTACAACTACTTATGTAGGAGATTTTACGCGGATCAATTTTTTCGCGTTAGATCAGTGGACTGGTCTCAAAAATACATAAATCAAATATGCCATCCTTAAGTAAAAATCCGGATTAGTTGTGCATATAGATTGGTGTCTTACTTTTAAAGGGTGTCCTTTGGAACCCCTTGGCTAACAATACTAAGTTAATAATCAATGTAAATTATTAATGGATTATTAAATCAAGAGAGGCACGTGGACGTTTTTTGTAATGTAGGTATTTATCAAGGTAGTACATAAACTGAACTGTCTGAAAAGGTTACAGAGGGTTAACTGTTGGAATTGATTGAATTTCTTCTGAGTGGGAGTGACGTCATCAATTAAGTCACAACAGCTATTATTATTATTGTTACTGTTATAAAGTAGGTTATAATCTTTGTGTGATTCGTTTGTAGATGTATCCTGGGAGAGTACCGTAAACAAAACTGTGCTGGCGGGCTTCATTGGAACGTCCAAAGTAACACCTGTGATTGGCCCAGCGAAGCCAAATGTACTGCAGGTAACTAAAAATTCAACTTGTGTGAGGCAATATATCGTTTTGAATATTGTACAATTGTCTTCGGAAGATGACTATTCACAAGAAACTATCGAAGATCAAACCATCGGGATAGTTAAAAATTTCATCAAAATCAGATGAAACCTTCAAAAACTATTTCTTACTATAATTATCTAATGTCTAACACACATTGGTAGTTGACCTTTGAAAATTTATTTTATTTTTCCAACCGTCTCGTCATTGCGAAAATATTGATTTTCTATTGATTTTGACGTACAACTAATGCGTTACTAGGGAAGTTTAACTCCCTTAGTTTTCATACCAGGAAAATCGCTTGCCACTTTTTGGAATGCTCTTATTTTATCACAACATGTCATGATCCCTAAGCATCTGTAGTGTCAAGGAAAGCTGATCTATTACGCTAAGTTATAAACTAATATTGCTAAGTAACCAGAATGAACTAATAATTAGTAAAATTGATCATTATTAAATGATCTGACTGTAGAACCGTAGGTCTACTGTCCGTTTTATCACCCTGACAGCATAACATTTATGGAAACAATGTTTTCACGAGTGCCGAAACAGTAAAAGGCGAATGTACATTTTGATTTAAAAGGAAAATTATTTTTCACCGCACAAAAGTGAAAAAAACGCGCTGATTTCCAGTGGACAATTCAGAAGCGAATTAAAACCTAGAATTAGTGAATTTTAACATATTTATGGCAAAAGGTTGTAGGTAGGTAAATTTGGAGCAATTCAGATTGTCGAGGAACTCAAAATATTTAGTTGTATTGAATGAACAACAATGGACACTTTGAAAGTTTTTGAAAGTGGATCACTGTCTACAAAACTATAAATCATTAAGAGTCGGTAACTTATGTTCAACATTATTGAATTTGTCCAGGGTTAAGAGACTGAAGAAATAAACTTAATAAATTCTGAATGAACTAAATCAGCAAAATTGAATATTTTAGGCTAAACGTACATAATGTACATAACAGAAAATACTATCATGTTGGCTTCTTCTTAACAGTTAGATAGTTATATAAAAAAGCTCAAGCATAAACCAAACTTTTCCATTCTATAGAGAGAACTGACAACAACAGTGATCTTCAAAGCCAGTTTTTATGAATCGGAGCTGTTACTTTGTTGTTTTAGTTAGACATTGTATAAGAAAATATACCTAGTTTCAATAGAAATGTGACAGCAATGATTTTTCCCGTAGAAAATATCGGATTTGCATTAGATGCACCAACGCTTTATAAGCTTCCTTTTAGCGTCCAAACATATCTGTTTAATGATTCATCAAACCTGATTTATAAATCAGTACTTAGCTTAAGGAAGATCTTCAGCTAGAAACTGTTTTATTAATTTCTCACTCTCCCCTCACTCTCAATTCTTAGATTTTTAGTTGAACGCCCCTGATATATGCTATTTCCGTTCTGGTATAGTATAAACAGATACTTATACCTACCTCCTTTTTTCTGTTACTTTGTCAACTATCTATAATATAACAATAACTTATTAATATTCACATTGTTACAAGTATCCGTTACCTAATGATGTTTAAATCCCTGCAGAAGCTGTGGAAGCTCCGTCTACAGTAAAACCACCAGAAGGGCGTCCCGACGAATGGTGGTCGACAACCAAGAAGCCAACTACCACCAGAAGACCAACAACCACCAGGCGGCCAACCAGACCAACACCGACCACCACCACTACTGAAAGCTGGGCACCAGCGCCACCTGAAGAAGCAGTGGTCAGAATTCTTTTACAATCATTTATCATCCAATAAATTTCACAAAATCATAAATTTATTTCAAGTCTTACTATTTTAGGAAGAAGGCCTTCCGTGCAACAATGGTCAGTACTATCCAGTTACTGGAGAGTGTTCTGCTTTCTCCATTTGTGTGAATGGAATCTTGGTCGAACAGCGATGCGCTCCCGGATTGAATTGGAATCCTGAAACCAAAATGTGCGATTGGGCATTCAATGTTAAATGCCAAAGCAGGAGTACCTGTGAGTACCTTTTTAGGCTGATTTGCCATTTTTATTGGCATTTAAACAAGTTAGATTATAGAACTTACTGTGAAAATTTTGTTATTTTCAGTTTTGGTGGTGAAGAGCAACGGCTGCAGTAGAGGGTTGTTCTCAGCCCATCCTAATAGTTGTAGGAAATACTTGCAGTGCTTGTGGGACAAATACGAAGTCCACTCTTGTCCTCCAGGACTCCACTGGAACCAGGTTTGTGCTCAGCAAAATTCGAATTCATATCTTTTCTCGCAATAAGTGCTCTCAGACCATACAGAATCACACGTTGTTGGGTTGCTCAATATGTAATATTTTCATGGGTGTCAATAATCGTCAGCTTATTAGATAGTCCTTTAGAAAAATATAATCTTGATTACCCAAGATGAATTGTAACCCCTTCTCTAATTTTAATGCGTTAACTTTCAGTATTAGTAGAACAGAATAATGAACAAAACTCTCGAAAATGGGTTCACTAGATTACGGTACACGACTAAGACTCTGTTGTTTAATCATTTTAGGGATCGAAAATATGTGATTGGCCCGCAACTGCAGGATGCAGCAAGCAAGGTGGTGAATCAACCAATGAAATCGACGAAGAGGGCAACAATGGAAGTGGCGTAACAACTCCTTCTCCTCCGAAAACTACGACATGGAGCTGGCAGCCCGACCAGCAGACAGAGTGGTCATGGACTTCGACCACTACCGAAGAACCCTGGCCAGAAACGCCTTATCAACATCCAATTTCAGGTTAGGTTTGTTTGAAGAGACCAATTCACCTCTATTTCATCAACTGGCCAATGTAGTTGCAATGCCTTCCTTAAAATTCGCCGTCAAGAATATAGCACCTAATTGAACTGCTTAAAAAAATATTTGTGACAACTTTTCTGCAACGTTTCTCCCGTGAACTGGATTTGAAAAATTCCTAATAGGAAAAAAACATCATACATGTGACTTTAAATTGTTAAAAAGTACAGTCATGCAGCATGACCCCATGAGCGAATTTTTGAAGAAATCTTGGATTATATCGATTTTTGACTGATTTTTCAACTTTGAAATTTTTGATAACTTGATACATATTCTTATAGGAAATTTTACGCTGATTCCGAATATACCACATGTTAGTATGCTGAAAAAATTATTTCGCACAACAAATCGCAAAAAACAGGCTATTTTGAAATTTTTGACTACATTTTTGAAAATTTCAACCCGAAGATGTAATCCGATCATGCAACGAACTTGAACTTTCGTTTTGTGTCCTTAACATTTTAAAATTTGTTTGAAGTTTCTGTCACAATTCTACGGACAGTTATCGTCAGGAATGACACATACATACATGCATACATACATACATTAAAAAATGCGTTAAACTTCAGAATATCATTCAGAATAGCCTGAAACGGATTTCTGCATAAACATTTTTCAAAAATTCACATTCTACAAATTTTGAGGCGAGAGCAATAGCTTAATTTTCTTCAAAAATTCGCTAAAAGTGCTTATAGAACTGTGTTGGGCACAATCTTATCGACGAATACGATTGTAATCGCGATAATTATTAGTTGGTTCTGAGTCAACTGCGATTATATTCGTATTCGTGTAACCGTATTCGTCTGTCGGCGATTACACAAATACAACCCATAAAAATGCGTTACGGTCATCAATTTCAATAGGGCGTCCCTCCTATAATATGCGAAGCCTTGCTAATATTACCTAGCTTCAGAGGGACGTCCTAAAAGCGAATTCAACGATTGGAGCCCATCTTATTTGTCTCAAATCTATTTCAATAGGACGTCCCTCTGAAGCTAGGTAATATTAGAAAAGCTTCGCATATTAAAGGAGGGGCGCCCTATTGTAATTGATTACCGTGACGCATTTTTATGGGTTGTATTCGTGTGATCGCCTACAGGCAAATACGGTTACACGAATACGAATATAATCGTAGTTGGCCTCGGAATCAACTAATAATTATCGCAATTACAATCGTATTCGTATTCGACGATAAGATTATGCCCAACTGTTATAGAACTGCGAAAAAATGATGATGAAAAAAATATGACTGATTATTATTTTAAAACGTATTGATTGGTCTGTGCATCACGAAGTGCTCAAATTTCAAACTTCTAGCATAAAAGTCATTGTACTTAATACTTTCAAAAAGTTCTTCTCTCTTTATCAATACTGCCACGCAATAATCTATCGGAACTTGCACTTTTGAAGTTAAAAAATCAGTTACAAATTCGTTAAAAGTAATTTTCAAACAACGTTTGCTCATGAGGTCTTGCTGCATGATTGGTAATTTTGTCTTTTCTCTGATTATCTCATTTTTGTTAAAATTGTAAAAATAAAAATAAATCGATAAAAATAAGTTAGGTAAGTTCGTGTAGTATGAGCACACTTGTGGACTGGTCAGAATATTTTCATACCTACATGGTTTGGAAAACTGCGTTCAACAATGTTGTTCTTTAATGCGTTAAACAAATGTGAAACTTTACTTTTTACCCAATTACTTCTTGTGTAAATATCCTGAGGAGATAATCCTTTATATTTCGAGATAATCCTATGTGTTAGTTGCTAATTATCTAAACCCATTGTATTGTTGTGGCTATAGTTGTATACATCGAATCCGTTAAAGCTGAAGCAATTAAAACACGAATTCCTCCGTCCATCCCTTCTTGTGACCTTTCTATAATTATCTTATTGGATATGGAGACCTTATTTTCTCACTTCTTCAAAATATATGAGAATATTTATGATAAAAAAATGTGTATTTAGTACCTATTCCTATAGAATTGAAATTCACCTCTCCCTGATGTTGAATTTCAGGTTACTTCAAAGTCGTATGTTATTTCACCAACTGGGCGTGGTACCGTCAAGGGAAAGGCAAATACCTTCCAGAAGACATCGACTACGATCTCTGCACTCACATCATTTACGGTTTCTCAGTTCTTGACTACGAAAACCTCGTAATCAAGCCTCACGACTCTTGGGCCGATCTTGATAACAGTAAGAATCTTAACAGCTCCGTTATGGCTAAATATTATTCAATTTATAAGAAGGAAAAAAAACTAATCGTGTTTTCGTAAGCTAGTTTTACATCTGCTTATTGTACATAGTGGTAATGGCCCAAATTTCATCAAATATTTTTGTACATACCTCTCATGGATGGAACGACTCCCAAGGTTAGTTGAAAGCAAACATACATACATACATACATACATTTTAAAATTGTAATCCCTTAATATCTATTATATATTAGGTAGGAATATTGTTATATTTGTATCTATAAACATTGTAAACTCTGTGATTGCTTTAATCAGGAGATAAATACAGCAGGCTTGTCAATAATCCTAATGCAAGAAGGCGTTTTGTGGAACACGTTGTGCCTTTCCTCCTGAAATATAAGTTTGATGGACTTGATTTGGACTGGGAATATCCCAAGTGTTGGCAGGTGAATATAATTTAAAATATTTCAATCTCATGATTATTTAAATGATCAATTATTTTATTCTACATTTCCCAATGATTAACTACATTAACGCCTATATAATAACTGTTCGATTATTAAATTGAATGGGTACACAATGTATTATTTTGTACATTGATCAAATTAACTGTTTTTGTAGACAAACTGTAATCAAGGAAAAGATTCGGACAAAGAGGCATTCGGAGCTTGGGTCACTGAGCTGAAAGCTGCCTTCAGAGAGCACGGGCTGCTTCTATCAGCTGCAGTTACCCCCAGTAAAACTATTGTTGACGCTGGTAAGTTGTTAATTTTAACTTATTCTATTGATGATTTTGGTAAGAGTGTATCCTATACTGAAGGATTATGGGTACAATCAAATCTATCAATTGGGTCATTCTCATTTCATTTGCCGCTTTGGGTCGTTTGAGAACCTCAGTGACGTGAAATATGAAAGTGCTCAAAAATGAGGTTAGATCGGCAAATACTACTCATCGTACATTGCGGATTTGTGTTCCATAGATGAACAGTGAGTTTTTCATTAATGTTGTATTTTATATATTTTTTACCCATCCTTGGTCACACTCCTGAGGGGTAACACTCATGAGAATTGCCAGTAAAAATGGCGTCACACAGGATGATGAAGTGGCAAAACTCGGGGATGGCTACTGTTTGAAACCTGTCACCAAGCAGTATGGTTCTTGATATCGGATTATTTTGTTTAAGCACTAACAACACTCGTAATTAGTGTAACACTCATGATTGAAAATAAAAAAAAATCGGTGTGCGTCGGACCACACGGTGGAAGTTATACTTCTGTGGCCATAATTTATAATTAATAAATAAATTATGAATAATAATTTATAAATTATAAATTCATAATTTATAATAATTATAAATTTATAAATTTATAATAATTTATAATAAATTTATAATTATAATATTTATAAATTTATAATAATAATCTATACATTTATTATAATTTATTAATTATAATTTATATATTATGAATCGATAGTTCTTAAAAATTTGTTCTTAAAAATTATAAATTTATAATTTATAATAATTATAAATTTATAAATTTATAATAATTTATAATAAATTTATAATTATAATATTTATAAGTTTATAATAATAATCTATAAATTTATTATAATTTATTAATTATAATTTATATATTATGAATCGATAGTTCTTAAAAATTTGTTCTTACTTTTCTTACTTTTCAGCGTGAAGCGGTTTCTCGACCAACATCCCATCCCAAAGGGTCTAACTCCTCCTCCTCCTCCTCCTCCTCCTCCTCCTCCTCCCTCACTCCTCCTCCTCCTCCTCCCTCCTCCTCCTCCCTCCTCCTCCTCCTCCTCCTCGATTAATCGATAGTTCTTAAAAATTTGTTCTTACTTTTCAGCGTGACATCCCATCCGATAGTTCTTAAAATTCAGCGTGACGCGGTTTCTCGACCAACATCCCATCCCAAAGTGTCTAACGGGCGCAAAGAAGTATAACTTCAAAAATACTCCTCATGTTTTTAGGCTTCTTTCACTGTAAAAACTGCTGCAACTCCAAGCAGTCCCCTACAGTCTCACATCTTCAAATGGACAATATACCCTTCACATCTGACTTTTTCCCACCATTTTCCATCGGTCTTCTTGATCGCAAAAATGGTAACACTCCTGTGGTCCCATTGAGAAGAGATATGGGGGACTGACTGAAAAACTAGTTTTTCACGGGTTGGGAAAAATCTTAAAAATGTAAATCCTTACTCTAAATAAAGAGGAACCAACCTACTGCAGCTAGTAACCCTGGCCAGTTCTAGATTGTCATTGTTTCGTAACTACCTAACTTCTACGTGTACATGTTGGGTAGGAGGGGACGGTAACACTCATGAGTTACCAGGATTTCAGGTTTCATTCGTCATCACTGTGTATTGGTTAAAGGGGATTTTGGGCATTCAAATTATTTCTTCGTTGATCTCCCAACCAGTACTACCCTTTTTTCTCCCAAAAATGCTAGTTTTGGTCAAGAATTGTGAGAATTCGTCGTCAGGGACATGAAAGCGGCAAATGAAATGAGAATGACCCAATTAGGTACCTAATTTTCAATTCAACTATGGGTGCCCGATCCGGACGGGAGGATCAATATCAGTGGTGGTGGTGAGTCCTGGGAGTGTTTTGATTAACGATATAGACAGCTTCAATTCTTCAGAGAAATCATGTTACATTATGCAGGAAGACTGCCTCCATCCTGTCCTCAAGGTTGTAGAAATCATGACGATCTGTGCACACTTGAAACTTGGTGACAACTACTCCAAAAATGCCGAAGCCTGGAGGGTAAAGAAAATCCTAGAAGCGAAAGGTTTGGGGACAGTCATTTATACCCTCACTGGGAATCTTTCAGGAGGACAGAGGCTCGGCATCGCACTCGAACTCATGGATAACCCTCCTATCATGTTCTTTGACGAACCTACTAGCTGTTTAGTTCGACCAAACAGTGCATCGCCATGATGCGTAATCTGGCCTGTCAGAACAGAACTGTGATTTGCACTTTACACCACCCTCCGCCACCATCTTCGAGATGTTCGACCATTTGTACTGTCTAGCGAATGGAAGATGCTGTTATGCATGAGATCCAGAGAGCGTCACTGATTTCTTGAAAATAACTGGTCTCGAATGTCCACCTTATCACAATCCGGCTCGAAGTACCAATTGGGTGGGGATAACGCCTCGAAAATTTTAAACAATGAAAAATCGATGGGTTAATAAGAAAATCAGTGGTAAAAGGAAGGAGGTTTAGGAAAGAAGAAGAGAACTTGCGGGAAGCGCCTCGTTGTAGGTTTTCCGGGGCCCCGGGTAGAAACGTCTTCAAAAATTCTCGCTCCACAGTGATGTTCGAAACCGGAGAGGGCGGAAACGTCACTTTCCGTGCATGAATGGAAATTAGGGCGCCGATTAATGGCAAATAATATATTACAAATTGCAGGGAGGGCAAGGGAAAGTGTGAGGGTTGTTGAGTCTGGCAACATGGACACAAGACTGAGGTAGTCGAAAAAACGCTGCAAATTATTACACAAAGGTTTATTATTTATGTATTAGACTGCCCTTCTACGTAGATCTCTGGTCCATAATTATTAAACGCCGCTTATAGTATATTTAGTACCGGAACTCGGAGCTTCGGACCTCACAAATGGGTTCAATCCATTACAGCAGCGGAATCTCACAATTTTACGCTTTTTAATATAGTTGATAAACAAAACAATTTATTACCAAGTCATCTTTCCAACACATAAAAGTGTTACCTATACTGTATATTGATATCATCTAATTGGTCAAATTTCAAAAAATGTGCTGACAAAATCACTGAAAATGGCTAAGAATTGTTAAATTGATATTTTTTAGCATAAGATTGGTCAAATAAAGTTTATCGACTATGAAATAGAACATTCAAAAATTTATGTACGAAATTATGCTAAAAACTTGAACTTCATTAAATTTTGTTTAAAAAAATCTATAAAATTGCAAAAAATAGCCTAAAATCCAAAATCTCTTTTTGAATAGAAGTGTATCATTTAGAATACTTTTTTTTTTTTCATAAAATTAATAGCTAACATTTTCTTTTCACTCATAAATCTCCAATTTCTATACAACTTGAAATTTACAAAAAAAAAAAAGACAATTTTTCACCTATTTTTGGCTCATAGCACCCATGAGAGTGGAGCGATCGAGCTGGCGAGAAGTTAGGACCAACTAGACCCCAAGTGGAGTCTATGTGCGAAAGAACAGATTTTTTGAGTCAATTCCAAGGCCTTTTATGGCCCGAACGGCGGACGGACATTTCAAATTTGGATTCTACGCACCTTGAAACGTTAAGTGACAAAGTTTGAGGGGGTTATAAACATTTTTTGCTATACGATCACATAGGCTTATTATTGGAAATAATAAACCAAAAGGAGAGTGGGGAGCGGGAGGTACCACTGCTACCATCCTAATTATACTATAGGCCCATGTCATATTTCCCTTCGAGATTTCGGATATCTTTCGCTTATATCTAGAGATATAGGGTAAGGGCACCAGTCATTGGCCACTTAGCAATGTTTATCACCTTACCCGCTTTATTTTTGAAGATATTTGTTTCTTTCCTAGGGTTTTAGGAAGCTAAACATCCATACAACGTAATACAATAGCAATTTTAAACAAATGAAATATCTACCAAGTATTTTTTTCAATGAGTTTTGAAAAATCTGTTTTCCACCAGTCATTGGCCGGGAGTTCCTAATATTGGCCACCTTGTCACCAGTCATTGGCCACCCTAAATTCATTGTTTTCTGATCCACTGTGTCGGTAAACTTTCCATAAGAACTGATGATTAGTGGCTGTAACTATGAGAAATCAAATTAATCATTTCACATTTATTTGAAAAAGGGTTTTTTCATTAACGTTTTAACATTTTTATAATTAACGAAGAATACTTTATATTTACAAGGTAGGTATTTTTGCAGTTTTTTCGACCTGAATAGGTAACATTGGTTCTTGAAACATTTTAATAGGTAACATTGGTCTCATAGTTGGTCGCCTGCGGTGGACCCAGCATATTGAGTACTCGCACCAAGCTGCCATGCGGTACAGTTGCTCAAAGCCTTTTCCAACTATAGTTGGGGTGCCTAGCAGGATGTCCTCTTGAGGATTTTCCATCCAGTGGTGCAATCCCGAATTGATTATGGGTCTGCAGTATATGGCTCAGCAAGGTAGTCCTTGCTGAGTAAGCTGGAACCTATATTAAAAAAGTGTCTTCGCTTGGCTACTGGGGCCTTCCGACAGCCTCCCGTCAGGTGCTTGGGCATAGTCAGCCACTCATAATTCGGCGAAATCTGCTAGCACTTTTTATGCAGAACTCTTGAGCTATTTCCCAGGACACCCCCTGCATGAAGTGGTCTCCATATCCTCCCTAGATGAGACGTATTCCAGGCTTCAACCACGAAGCCCATTGGGTATTCGTGTTCAGGAGCTCACAAGGTGGGATAGCATAGATAGATACACTTTGGCTTCATATGAGGTGCCCCCTGTCCCTCCCTGGACCTTGTCTGGGATGCGTGTTGGACTTCATATGAAAGTCCTGGTCAAGAGCAATACCCCCCCCCCCTCCCCCCCCCCCCAAACACATCCTCAAATGTCGCTACACTGAGGCAATCCAGCGATATGTTGGACACACCCTCATGGCTCCTGATGGCTCAAAGACACCTGATGATGTTGGCCTTGCTCTATGGAGCCCAAACTTCCAAGTCACTAGGTGCATAGGTTACAGGTGTCTACTGAAGCGAAAAACTGAACATCTAGCTCTAAAGAAAAACTGAAAAGAAGAACAAAACGTCAAACTCTATGGATAACGAACACACTTTTTGACTGGTGCTATTCGCTAAAAAACAAAAACAAAAGAGTTATTGGTCTGCTTACGAGACCAAACATCTAATATATATGTATATATATATATATATATATATATATATATATATATATATATATATATATATATATATATATATATATATATATATATATATATATATATATTAACTGTTAATTATGCGGAGAGAAAAAAATCTATTAGCTAAACATCATGAAGGTCATATGGGAGTAGAAAAAACTAAGGCTAGAAAATTAGTTTTTTGGTCTGGAATGTGGGTTTATATCAATGACTAATATCATAATTTCAGGTTTATGATTTCATTTTTTTCATGACTATATTTCATCATTTCAGCATTGTCAAGAAAGTCGGATTGTCCTTTCTGGAGACCTTGATGAATTAATAATGGATAACAACCCATTTAGCAGTGCAAAATTCAAAAACTGTTTAGCAAAAATGGAATGTTTGACCATTAGTATCCCCCTTTATACACAAGGTCATTAGCAGAAATGGGAGTGATGTTAGTGAAACAAATTATGCAATAATGTGAGAAAACGGGACAAAATATAAACGTTCACCTAATGCAGTATAGAAATACTCAACTCAACCCCCCCCCCCCCCCCCCCCCCCATCCCTAACCATCTCTAGACGTCTCTAATCATATTTCCCCAATGGTTAACAAATCCAACATGACATTGACCGCCCCTAAACCTATATGGCCTACCCCGGTACAGGCACAAGTGTTAAAATATGCGATAGCAAGAGAAAAATATAATGCAGTCCCACGGAATCGAACCTAGAAACGTGGTGAAACGAGGGCTAGTCACCATTCAGGGAGCCGTGGTATCTTTCAATGTTCTCTACACTTTCGTTCATTACGATCGGAAAACACATTTTCGTGCAATAAAACTTGAATGGGACCTATATGAACCATTTAAATTAGCGCTGTTAGCAGTTTTGGCCATCTGGCCAATGATTGGGGTAGGAAAAGTTTGCATCATTTCAGTTATTAGCCACCCGGCCAATGACTGGAGGAATCACTCTTTTTGTCATCCAGTTATTGGCCGGCCTTATATTTTCTACAATTTACGAGAATTTTCTGTGCTGGTGGCAGCAATTGATTAATAATCAACTACCGATCATGCAGACACAAAAAAAAGTTCACCTAATTTGAAAAGCACCACATCAAACCCTTAAGAATGAGTTGAGGTATGCTTACCGTTTTCACAAGAAACAGGGGTGATCATCCTTCGTCTTGTACCTTCACCACGTGAAATGAGTTTTGGAGGTTTCTATGAGGTTTCACAATAACGTTCAACATCCCACTGCCTTCTAGACTACACACTTCGATGGAAAAAAACATTTAAAACGATCCAAGAGACATCTGTGTTGTAAAAAACTAACTTATAAAACTGGGTGGCCAATGACTGGGGGTCGGCCAATGACTGGTGCCTTTACCCTATTGTTCTTATTTCATATACGACTATGTGGTGATACTCGCAGTACCTGGTTATCAGGTAGATTGCTTAATGTACGCTGGCTTACCTATGTACTATTCCCATGAAGTATTTGTCTGCTTTAATAATTGTGTAGTACGTGAAGCCCTACGTTAAAGATGCAATACTTGTCAAGAATCCAGAATGCGAAAAGATGAAATTTTTTTCAACACGATATTCATAGGTTATGTTTTTTCAAGGTTATGATTTGAAACCATTGGCTGAAAACCTGGATTGGGTTTCTGTGATGACCTACGATTATCACGGCCAGTGGGACAAAAAGACTGGACACGTTGCCCCAATGTACGAACACCCTGATGACGATTACTATTACTTCAATGCAGTAAGTTTTTTTACTGACATCTTTTATTTCGTAACATTGGTTTATTCTTCAGAACCGATAAATTTATTTTGTACTTTTATTTCTTATGGCATATTTTGTCTTCTTTTCACCGACAAACACATATTCAAAACATTTTAGAACTACTCACTCAACTATTGGATTGATGGTGGAATACCAAGGAGGAAAATCGTAATGGGTATGCCCATGTATGGCCAAGGCTTTACTCTTTCTGATCCCAAGAAGAATGGATTAAACGCTCCAGCTTCAGGTAATGAACAAAAGTTTCTCAAAATTTCTTTGCTAAAGTTTCTCATACATGCAATTCATAAAATTGTGAGGGCGTACAAATTACAAGGGCGTCCACAACTGTGTGCAAAAATTAGGCAAATTAATCTGATAATTCTACCCACTCATCTTTATAGTGATAAATTGATAAAATTATCAGGGCTATGTATCCCACTCAAAGGACCTTTCAGAATAAATTTTTTCAAAATTTATTTCAATTTTATTTATTCATTTATATTATTGGCATTTATACATTTTGTTTTTCTTGCCAATCACCGGCTTTTGATTTTGAAAGTCCATCCCGCTGTACTGATGGTAGGACCGTGGGATGGGGGGTAAGCAACTAAAGCTAAAATACTGAATCATTTGACAAACAGAAGAAGCTACAACAATTTTTTCGTTTTAGATCGGGATTTACTGAAATATTGTAATTATTATAAGGTAATAATTTATTACAATAAATCAGCATTAAATAATAATAATGAAAAGTATTCATTTTCTTCTAGTGGATAAACGTTAATTCGTAATATTACGTTGCAACAAATTAAAGAATGAATATTACAGAAGTAATTTCAATAGGGCAATCATTCAATCGGACCAAAACTTGGTATGGTTTTGGGTGTGTCAAGGAATATTGTCAAACGACCCGAAAACTCTGCCTCTGCCTCTTTTCCCGAATATACCTCAATGCCATCCAGGGGGGATATAGCAGCTGCCATGCATGCTATATAACTGATGCTGGAATCAACTTAACTATTGAACCATTTTACGGTCCTGATAATATTGTGTTGAAATTAATGTTCCAGGGCCAGCACAAGCTGGAGAATTCACTCGAGCAGCTGGATTCTTGGCTTACTATGAGGTAACATGTCATGACTGTGCTCTCACTATAACGTTGTATTCCGTAATGACTAGGTACTACCTACTATACAAGATGTAGCTAGATAAATAACTACGTAATATTATTCTTGGTTCGTTCATACTCCGCAGATCTGTGATAGAGTAAAAAATCGAGGATGGAAAGTTGTTCAGGATGACGAGAAGAGAATGGGTCCTTACGCATACCATGACAATCAATGGGTTGGATATGATGACATGGCCATGATCCAGCTCAAAGTATGATCTTCTTTACTTTTCACGTTTACATTTGACTATCAACATTGAATTGTCGAGAAAGTTACCCCTCATGACTTTACCTACTTGTTACAGTCAAACTACATCAGGCAGATGGACTTAGGTGGAGGCATGATATGGGCGCTGGATTTGGATGACTTCAGAAACTCTTGTGGAGATGGAAAACACCCATTGCTCAATATAATTGCTAAGACTCTGGCTGCACCAGGTATTGCTATTCCAATAAACAATGTTGTTCATCATCTCTTGTCCGATATGGAGTAATAATCTGTGGGTGGAAGTGAAATGAAGCTATTCCAAATGTTTCTATTGATTGATTTTTTTGACTTTTTTGACAAATAGCCTCATCAGGACATCAGTGATTATAATTAAAAAATTATAAGTTGGGACATATGCTCACGCTCCCTTCGTCCTACTTTACATTTTCTATACAAAAGATGATTATTATAATTAACATCGTTATTGTGCTGCAATATCTTCTGCCCAACATGTCACCTATGAGGATAAGACAAAACAATTTTCTGTAACCACAAATATCCATTTGGTTTAGCCGGTAGACAAAAACAATAAAAAATAAAAAAATACCACCAACAAAAACTTTTAGAAAAGCTTCATATCACTGAAATCCTTTACGGTGTTTAGTATGATATTTAGATGATATTATCGTTATATATAGAAATCAATAATAATAAATATTAAAATAGTGGTTACTATTGCATTTTAACTATTCCACATTTTCAATTTGTAGGTAACGGTGACTATGAGGTACCCACGACGACCAACAAACCCAAACCAACAACCAAGCCTTCTGCAAAGCCAACTAATAAACCAACAACCAAACCACCGTCTAAGCCGAAACCAGCAAGGCCAACATTCACGAGACCACCAATCCCTGATGATATCCCTACAAGGCCTACAAGACCCCCCAAACCTACAAGACCAGTAAGTCGCGAAATTCATTTTGAATTTCATTCAAACTGATGAAAAAGGGAGAGTTGCTTCGGTATTTATTTAAAAATAACATCGTCATTCGAAAATTGGAACACACACCTTTCTACTAACATATCATTGAAAACACTGAATTTTGCGATGGTAATATTTATAAAATATAGTTTTAAATTTTTCTATTTGCATAACAATTGTGCACGCAGTTTATGAAATTTAATGTTTGACTAAATAATATGTATTCCCTTAAAATCCCATAATTCGAAGTTAAGCACTTTGTGACTCTGTCCCCGGTATCTACCTTTCTAATCAGGAGACGGCCCAGTCAGCATCAATGGAGGGAGTACAAATCGATGAGAGTCTGAAAATAAACCATTTTAAATTATTTATGTCATGTTAAGCAATTAATTATTTTAAATTATTTAAATAAATTATTTTCACAACATTCACTACTAGTAGGTACAACTTAGCACGAAATTAAATTAATATCGGTAGATAATTTTTTATAAAAATTCCTGAAATCCACCAGTTAACTCGGGAAGTACAGGTACTTTAGAATTTATTGATTTCAAATTAAATTCAGGTATGCCCATTGATACAATACTCATTGAGGTAATAAACTATACATGCCGTCCGAAAAGTGGCCACACCCTTAAAATTTTCCCACAATTTTTGCGATATCGAAATAAAACTTGGAGAACTAGAACTTTTGGGGTGTCTGGTAATAAGTTTTAAGCAAATAAAAATCAGAAAAAATCCAAATGTTTGTATCAAAAGGATTGGGTACTTCGAAAAAAGATTTTCCATGTTTTCCGAGTGACACTTCATTTTAAAGATTTGTTAGTGCTAAACACGATGATAAAACCAAGTTTGCTATATCTTAATCCGTTCATTAGCTGTAGTCTGGGAACGAAATAAGAAATCGCAATTCTAATTTCATCATCCTATTCGGCACTAATAAAATCTTTAAAATGAGGTTTCACTTGGAAAAAAATGGAAATTTTTTTCAGAATACTCAATACTTGCTCCCTTTGGATAGTCCAAATGCTTTTGGATATTTTTCTTATTATTATTTGCTTAAAACTTAGTACCAGGCACCCCAAAAACGCCCTCCAAGTTTCACGTCGGTATCTCAAAAATTTTGGGAAAACGTCAGGGGGTTACTTTTAGGGCACTGTGTATAGAAATGATTTCGTGGGTAAATAGATACTGAGACTGAAGCTACCTATATCATACCTGAACCTCAACACTGTTTGAAATATCAACGCTGATTGAAACCTCGTTGTCACCTATTTTATGATAGGCTATTCCAAGACAGGCTATTCTAAAATAGGCTAATGTAAGATAGGGGAAGGGACATATTTTCAACTTTTGATCTATGACTATGCGAGGGGGGCTAGAATACTATTAACTAAATGTGACTGGAGGTGAAGACAGTGGTGGTACTAGGTACTTACTCGGCCTTTGATTGAGATGCGGATAAACCTAACGTTCCGTCGTAACACCCCAATGCAGTTCGTTTTCATAGTATTCATTGATTGTGTGGCCTCGATATATCCAAATGTTAATTATTGTGCGAACCAACTTTCTAAACATTCCTAACATCCATGCAAAGCAAAAACTGAAATCAGTATACTTATTCCAAACTATATTTTCGCCGAACATAATCAGTTAAGGACCGTTGTAGGTAGCTCCCGAAAACGACAAAACTACCCCAGTGCTGCTGCTGTTACGGTTGTGGGGAAATGTGAGAAACCTCTCAACCCGAAATGTGTGCTCACCACATTCTACTCTCTCGGTGTACTATCTCAGTGTTCTACTATCTCGGTGCAGGCGACCCAGCTACTTTTACCTGAGCTAGGTACCGTAATTAGGATCACAATAGCACAATGATCCTTCAGGTCTGACGTCAGGACGAGTGAACTCCAGGAGCAGGTTTTAGCTGAGAGTCACTCTCAACTTATAGCCAAACGTAGAGAAGCTGTATTTAGAATTGATTTAAATACGAGTAGGTATGTAGGTATGCAAGAAAAACACCAATTTGTAAATCTCCCCCCCCCCCCAAAGTTGTATTCACATTTTTGGGAAATTTGAAAATTTGGGTTCATCTCACGGTAAAATTGACTCATGAAAAATACAATCCCTTTGCTACTTTCCGATCAGATTGAAAACAAAGGATATAATCTACCAAAACGCGACAGCCCAGGTGCACAATGGGCCCTTAAGACTAGCTAGGTAATAACCTGAATTCCTTCTTAAGGACTCTTCCTAAATGGACCAAATTTACAAGACAGATTTAAAAAAATTAATTTTGTTTCTTTCAGTTAATTTGATTAGGATATTTAAAATTTGTAATTTTCACGCTAAATAATCGCATGCACCTACTGGCTCAAGACCTACTAAAGTCCGTTACCAGCCCCGAAATCGAACCAGGAATAGAATTGAATGGGAATGCCATAGATGAGTCGGCCGCTGAAGACACCTTTATATATTGGCTTCACGAGTTTTTAAAATTTGCATATAAATACTGACTACTTTATTATGTTTATGTTTATCTACTTTGTGATCAATACGCATTTCAAATGAGTAATTTTGTTTAGAAACCAAGTCCAACAACCCAACCTCCGCTTCCTGAGGAACCTACAGAAAACGGAGTTGAAGAAGGGCCTGCATCGCCTCCTGAGGACTCAAGTCCTAGTCTCCCTGGCCCCGATGGAGAATTCAAAGTTGTCTGTTATTTTACCAACTGGGCGTGGTATAGGTTCGTAAACTGTATACATTTCGTCCATTGATTGGCTTTTTATTTTAAAATGAAGTAGGGGAGATTGACGAAAATCCAATTTTGATTTCAGGCAAGGCACCGCAAAATATCTACCATCTGACATTGATCCAAACCTGTGTACACATATTGTGTACGGATTCGCTGTGTTAGATGGCGATCAGCTGACTATCAAGCCACATGACACTTGGGCTGATTTTGACAACAGTGAGACATTCTTTCTCCATATAGTTATGACAAGGCTGTAGCTTTCTCATATAGCTAAATGTTCATCTCCAATAACGATTTATTTGTGTACTTTTTAGAATTCTACGAAAAAGTGACGTCATTGAAAGAGAAAGGAGTGAAAGTTCTAATAGCCATAGGTGGGTGGAACGATTCAGCAGGTTCAAAATACAGTCGGCTGGTGAACAGTCCTTCAGCAAGAGCTAAGTTCAACAAGCACGTTCTTGAGTTCATTCTCAAGTACAATTTCGATGGTCTTGACTTAGATTGGGAGTACCCCAAGTGTTGGCAGGTAACGTGAATGGGTTACGGAACTACACGATGCATTCAAACCCCATGGACTCCTACTCTCAGCTGCAGTATCCCCAGCAAAGAAAGTGGTTGATAACGGTAATTTGCATTAACCTATAGAACTATAACGGATTGTACAAGTCCAATGTAAGATATTGCTTATTCTTTCTACTCAGTCCAACACATGCAAATCACGAAAATCTCATCTGGTTCAAACTCTTGTTTTCTTAAAAGAAGCTGAAAGTATTGCAACATTTTATTTTCAACTATAATAATGAATATGTTAACATATATGTGCTACAATTTATACTCCCAATCATTTTGAATTTGAAACCGATCTGATTTATTTATTTTTTTTATTTATTTATTTTTTTTTTTTAACAATTGCTATTTATTGATTGAAAATCGGGCGAGCGGTCGGGCGGGTGGGCTTCGCAGTCACCTCTCTTGATGGTCCTTCAGTCGTTACTTTCTTTTTTTCACGCTCTAGGGTGGCCTTGTCAACACGTGGATTCAGGCCTCCAGCAAAGGAAGGGGTGCCCCATCTTCCAGCCCCAGCCCTTCTGATATTACTGGACCGGACATGTTGTATTGAAGGCGCCGTCTGCCTCCCCTCAGTCGTAGCGAAACTGCCCGAATCACTGCCATCTGGATCTTGACGCGTACCCAACCGGCGATCTGAGATCGAGGCTTTTCCCACTTTTCTGCAAGTGCCTCGGTCAGCTGTTTTTGGAACCTCGAAAATTCCCAGTGGAGTACCCCCTCACATGAACACACGAGGGGAGTGAAGGAGGCACGGAGATCCTCGGCTGCTTCGTCGTACTTCCTATATTTTGCCCTTGCGGCCTCGCCTGAAACATCGGACCAGGGTCGGGATGAATACGAGGGGGCGTCGGCGTTGATCACTCTGTTATCGCAAAACGCCACCCTCGCTCTCTCCCGAACCCCCACTGCCTTTACATCAGCGATCAGCCCCGGAACCCCCTCTGCTCCCTCCCGCAGCACTGGTTCGGTTGCGACTCCCTGCCACGCAAGGCTGGCCATTCTAGCCACCTCATCACGAACCATGTCGTGGCCATACTTCACTAGGCCGCCTTTCTTGCAATTCAATGCGTGGTTCGTCGACATATGTCCACTGCAGCCATCACAGATTGAGGGAAGTCCAATTACCTCTTTTCCATACCGTAACGCAAGAGCATCTCGGAATTGGGTGGCGGACAGGTCCAGATTGTCGCTTGTCAGGGGAATAGCTGAAAGCCACTGTGAAGCATTCCCCTCGACGATCCTCTGCACCGTGTGCTTCACCGTTTCAGGAAGTGACGCGATGATCCGCTGGCTTGTTTCTGCATGCCTTTTCTCCCGCCGGGTCCTTTCTGCTTCCAACTCCCCCTGCATATGGGCCATGTGCTGCTCCCCTGAGAACTCTCCTTCTCCAGCGACGCCATTTGCCAGAATTATTGTCGCCCGTGTTGATGTGGAGAATGCATAACCCGCCGTTGCCACCGGATCTTCTAGTGCAAGGCCCCCATGTTTCACTGGCAGCGCCATTAGCCTCTGTTCTTCCTGGCTCACCGCCTGTCCAAATATCGCCGGTACCAGCCTTTCCCGGATCGCATCGCGGAGGGGGGCCAATTTTTCAGAACAATCGCCAACCACCCGCTGAACGTACCCCCACTCCCGCTGCAGTGACTTTGTGAATGCTACGTACTTTGTGATAAACTGATCTGATTTATGATTTTATCTTCTTTTGGTTTGCTCCATGCCATCTCCTAAATCAGCGAACGTTTAAACTTTTCATGTTATTGAGGAAATCGTGCGAGACATTTTGGGCGATACTGAAAAAGTGAGTCGATTTTGGCGAGATAAAATTGATGTCACGAATTCATTTTGCATGTTTTGTGTGCAACCCAGAGCAAGCTACAACAGTTTTATAAAAGCTTTAACAAAACATAGATAAAGTCTATACGAAACATATTATATGGTTTGGTTAGTTAATTTCAATTAACAGTTTGGTTAGTACCAATTATCGTAGTTCACTTATGAATTCCGGAGCAATCAGCATCATGTGAAAAAAATTGTCAATCATGCAGCATGATCGTATGGGCGAATTTTTGTAAATAACCGTTTTATGTGAAAACTTTTTGTTTTGGAATACATTGTTTTGAAATTTGTTGAACTGTTTTGAAATTCGAGCATTTTTGAGTGCATATAACGTAGTTAACAGAGCGTAATATGGTTATATACTAATTTTATGGCAGCGAAACTCTTTAAAAATAATATTCTGCAATTCAAAGAAGATTCGAAATATTTTAGCTCTTTTTGGGAGTTTTTCTTATAGATTTTTCAGCAAATAATGATGAAATTTGAGTACGATGTTCTGCACAATTTTTCGCGTAAATTGTATAATGTTCAATTTCGTGGTTGATCAATTTTTTTGGCTAAAATTCTGCTCAAAAATTTAATTGACAATAAACAAAGTTTACTTATTTCAAAGTTACAGTTTTTTCTGACTATTCGACAGATAGTCAGCTTTGATAATTTGCTTTTATTTATTGTGTATCTTCAGAACTGAATTTTTAATATTCATATGCCCAAAATATCCATTTTTGAAAATTTTACTAAGAACGGTTTCAAGAAACCACGAATAAAATATTCAATTCTAACTTAATGTATTTTATTTTTTGTTTCTATGCGTAGGTAGGTTAATTTTTGATTTTTTAAATAGTTAGTTATTGGGAAACTATTTATTGAGTATAATATATAAATTAAAATACATTTGGGGTCAATTTTGACCCCAGAGTGTCTAGTGTCACAATAAAAAAGGTATGACCTAGGAGGGTTAAGGAGAGTTATCGTCTGGAATGATACACACACACACAAATATATATATATATATATATATATATATATATATATATATATATATATATATATATATATATATATATATATATATGAAAAAATATAAATGTAAAGTGCATATGAAAAATGGATAAACTCTAGAATTTGTTTCAGAATGTCTCAATACGGATTTTAATGAAGAAATTTTTCGAAAATTTTAATTTTAAAATTTTTGGAGCTATTGCTATAGCCATTGCTATCTCGTGGTTGCATGTTGGTCTACGAAATGTTTGAATGAGGTGTTACAAGATGTTAGATTAAATATTAAACGTTCGCTTTCAGATCGTTATTTATTTCTATCAAACTTTCTAGGTTATGACGTTAAGACTTTGTCAGAAAAATTGGACTGGATCGCTGTCATGTGCTATGATTACCACGGCCAGTGGGACAAGCATACAGGACACGTGGCACCTATGTATGAACACGAAGAAGACCTCGATGCTACATTCAATGCTGTGAGTATTATATGGGTAGTAGAGGAACTTAGGAGACATATGGAATCGGCCTCAGACGGTAGTTTGACGTTGGTTGAGAGTCCGCATCACAATGGCTATATTACGTGCACTCAGCATGTGTCTTAGAAGGACAAGAAGAAGATGGAGAAGTGCAGAGCTTGGGTTTGGAGACGCAGCAGCACTTCAGTTAGGCTTATAAGCGATCAAACAATGAACGATGAAGAGATCAAAATTTGGCATATATTAATGGCATTTATTAAAAGTTCATAATAAACTTTTCTCAATCAGTACATTAATTTATAATTTATTGACATCTCTTAGGATAAAGTGTAAGATATTTAGTAGTTAGTGACTATGATGATATTCGACTACTTATTATATGTGTTGATATTTTATTCGCTTCTGTTATTCCAGAACTTTACCATGTTTTACTGGATGAACGAAGGGGCCGACCCTAAAAAGCTGGTTATGGGAATGCCCATGTATGGTCAAAGCTTTTCCTTGGCGGAGAGCAAAGTCAATGGCTTGGATGCCCCAACTTATGGTGGCGGGGAAGCTGGCGATGGTACCCGTGCACGAGGCTTTCTTTCTTACTACGAGGTCTGTTTAATGTTAAACCTCTACTATAATGTATAACACATTAAGTACAAATACTAACATTGCATGACCAAAATTAAGCATCTATCATATTTTTCTTCATTTCATTATATTTGTTTTTGCAGATTTGTGACCGAGTGCTCAATAAAGGTTGGACATTGGTCAAGGATGAGTCCGGAGCGATGGGTCCATATGCTTACAAGGGAGATCAATGGGTGGGCTTCGATGATGCTGCAATGATAAAACACAAATCCCAGTTTGTCAAAATGCATGGCTTTGGAGGTGCCATGATCTGGGCCTTGGACCTTGATGACTTTAAGAATAATTGCGGTGAGATATGCATATCACTTACAATGTACTAAGTGGCTACATTAATTTATAGTGTATTTATTTATTATTATTAATACGGGACAAGCCCAATTACAAATCATCAAATTAAATTCATCCAGTTGAACAACAATATTATCTTTATATATAATTCCGAACGGTCTTTGAAATTGTGAAGAACTTCGCGGTCCGATTTTAGTGTTAGACGGCTCATTCGAATCAGCACGGCCCCAAGTTTGTTGCAAAAGTGTCGCCGTTCGTCTCTATACCCGCCTTGATCGTGTTCTAGGCGATCCTTATCAACGAGAGTTGTTTATTAGGCTGTGGCGGTAACAACAGTTACCATCAATTCACGGTAAGTAAGAAACGTAGTGGAGTTACTTACATCTAGGAGAAATTGAAACTGAAGAACTTAGCGGACTTTATATATAATTCCGAATAAAGATTAAAGATTTATAAAGATTCCCAATCAGCACGGCTCCAAGTTTGTTGCAAAAGTGTCGGTAAGTAAGAAACGTATAATTCCACCATCATCTCACCATGCCCGAATTCTGAATTCCCCGATTCAACTTTTTGTTTAGTCTCTCTAGTGGCGAGGACCAGCTGAACTGGTGATATTTATTTTATTACATTACTTACATTTTCTCCTTTTTAATCATTCATTAACATCGCTTTAGCTTTGCACCAGGTCACATAACGCCGCAAATAGGACTAGATTAGGGCTTTCCAAGCCCTAACAGGCTTCTAGTAAGTATATAATCAAGGAAAAAGTACAATAAAAATTAATAATGTCCAACGAACAAGAAGTACAATAGAGAAAACGAAAAATACTTGTATATTATAAATAAAATAGGTAGATTCACACCAGATATTACTTACATTTACTATAAACACTCAGGCATGTCAATTAAAGAGTTTTTGAATTTTAAGGAATGATGGAAGACATCCACGGAAGGGTTTGTTTGAATGACTAGATTCAATTCTCTGGCTAGGCGGGTAAGAGGTCGATTCATTAAGTAGTTGGTCGCAGCAAACGGCACATAAAGTAAAGGAGGGTTACGATTGCTACGCTGGGATGTTGAAATTCCCACTTCCTTAAGAAGAGATGGGCAGTCTATCGCTCCATTAAGCAGTTTGTGGATAAAACACATGTCAATTATGAATCTACGAGAACGAAGCGAAGGGATGCCAATTAGTTTCTCAATGTTCTCGTAACCAACATCCTCCGCTCGGAGACTAAAACTCACATATCTCAAGAAGACACGCTGCACCCTCTCAATCTGCTCACGATTTATTAAGTATACTGTAGGTAAACTTGCTATAAATACTGCCAGGAGAGCCCGCCATTCTGTGCCCTTCTTTCCCAGTTACTAGTTGTTTCGTATATAAAATTATGGCATTTTCATACCGATTTTTCCATTCTTTTCATTTCATTGGGTTTATGTACATAACTATGTGGTTATTTTTCACTGCACATCTTTATACAAATAAGTCGCACTGTTGGTTCACAAGGGGCGCAACTCAAAAAATGGCATTTTTGAGTTATTTACACTGTTAAAACCACCAGAACGAGATCTACATGCAGGTACAAGAGGCGTCTTGATAGTACCAACTATTGCCGCTAGAATGCACAAAGAGGCCCTGTTGCATTTTTAGAGTTGGAGGGGATTGTTCAAGAACAAGGGGCGCAAGTCAAAAAGGTTTTATGACAGTTTGTAAGCGCCTACCTAGGTGTCCACCCCTTCCAGCTACAGTTGCCAATAGCATGTGTCCTCTACTTCATTTTAGTGTGTTTATGGTTCATTAATTACTCACTTACCTTCTCTCTTTTGTTTTATTATTTCTAATAATGAACCTTAGTATTTTAGTTCGAGTTATGGACTCAGTTGTTGATTTCGAAAATTTCAGTGTAATGGTACTATGCAATGTAAATCTGAAAAGTGTATTGTGATTTTTCTAGTTCAATATAGCAGAAAATTTTGAAATTTCGTGGTTTAAAAGTCATTAGAATATAGAACTACTAATTTTGTGAAACTTCAATTTTTGAACTAGGAATTTTGTGATCTCATGAGTCATTAGACTGTACAGACTAGGATGTGGATGTTCCATTGTTAAATAAAAAAGTATATAAGTACATTTTTCAAAGATTATTGTCATGATTTCAGCGCCAATTTAATTTATTACTTAATAATGCGCTGTTTTCCTTCCCCAATTATTGTATGCAAAAGTGGGAAGGGAATGGGCCCAACTCAAAACGACAGCTGGAGTGATCAAAATACAATGGGCGCAACTCCAAATTTAATCATTTTTCGGGTATTTGTATTTTTTTTTTTTTTTTTAAGTAAAATTGGTTATGAGTCATACAAGACCTAGTGCCATCAAAAGTTCAGTAGTTTCCTCACAAAACGCAAAAATAATTAAAGAGCTAACCTATATAGCAGCGGCACAATTGAGGTGAGAAGAATTGCCAAAACTTTGAAAACGTTTTCCCAAAAACTACATTTTTTGAGTTGCGCCCCTTGTGAACCAACAGTGCGAAGTGAATAAATTATAATCTTAGCCAAATTAACTCGGTTTCAGGATGTGAAGAGTATCCTTTACTGAAAACTATCAATCGAGTCCTTCGAAATTACCCATCTGGGCCTGTATGCTCACTGAACAAAAAAGGATCTGGAGGATCTGGTACCTTCAACAATCCCATTACTGATTCTGGCTACCGAAATGAACTCACCGTTGTGAACACTTGTCCTGAGATCACTGGTAAGATTATTAAACTTTAGGGTGTTTTATTAGTTACCTACCTAGTTAATCATACAGTGAAACAATAAGTATTATGCTGGTACCAACCAATTAAAACTAGGGTTCGAAATAAAGTTCCGGAAAAAAACACTCGTAAAAGCTCCGAAAATTATGACTCAAAATTGTAACTTATCATTTTGTTCCGACGTTGGGCCATCCTGTAAGAGTTTCTTCTTCAAATTCCACTCCACGGCAAAACGTTCCATTCCGGAACCTTTCCTGCCTGGAAGGAAATATTTCGTTCCTCTATTTATTTGTTCCGGTCTTTTGTGCTCAAACTAACAGGAAATGCTCTAAAATAATGCTTGAAGACTTCCAAAAAAAATCGTGGTATTTTCCCTAAGAAGGGCCCGATAAGGGCATAGAGCTCGTGCGTTTCCTGGTGAAGCCTGAGGGTAGGTGGAGAAAGTTGCTCTGAACCGGTTTTGTAGGGGTGGGGGTGAGCCGGAAATCAGTCTGCGCTCTCACCCTGTCCGAGCGACATCGCAGATACACTCTTTTACAAAAACATTCGGGTCGTCAGTTCGACTAACTTTAGACATAATTTGTTTATTTCTAAGTTCACAGTGGTGTGTAAATATAATTTTTTTAGTGTTAGGTATGTTAAGGCCTTAGTTTCGTTCTATGATTTATGAGTGAGTGAATAGACAGTGACTTGTGCACGGGAAGTGACTGTTTTGATATGTTTTATATATTTCATTAATACAGTAATAGTTAGTATAGTAATAGTAAAATTTAATTTTATTCGATACAATCATGGACGAAAATGTTTATAGAAAAAAAACCGTAGGTGGTAAAGTTTTGCATAGTCAGTCAAGGGAAATTCTTTGCAATTTATACCATTTCATGAAAAGAGAAGCACAGGAAGGGCCAATTTTGTGAGGGGGCAATGAGCGGTGTTGAATGTTTATAGCGGCATCGGTAAGTTAACAATTTTACTGCATTTTGATTTTTTCTTGTACAGTATAACATGAATTGTGTGTTATTTTGGGAGTTTAGGATTATTAAAGCAGGTTTTAAATACAATTTTAATCATTTTTATATATTGTAAGAAAAACATCTGTAGGTTTTTAAGTTATTTTAAAACGTGTTTACGTTTTGATGTTAATAGCAAATAGTAATGAATTAGTTGTGCTGGTTTGTGCCCACGAAAAATCGTTGGCTCATTAGAGAGTATTTTTTAGAGTATCAAAAATACTAACTTTATTCTAATAAAGGGAATTTTATCAAATATGCTATCACCCGTTTATACACATATCTTATTTTGCTTAACGAAGTTAAAATTATCATAATTATTGAAAATAATCATTTGTGTAATAGAACCCTTTATTAAAGTAAATTAATATGATCGCACAACTCGCGCAAGCAACATGAACCGCCTCCGCGCCGCGATCCGAGCTCCGAAAAGTACCGAGAAATGTCATTAGTCAGACTAGTAGCAGAATGGGACGGCAACATCAACTTCCCCTCCAGCCCTCGGCTCCCCACTTGCCACCACAACCCCTCACACCCAGGCTTCACGAAGAAACGCACGAACTCTACAGGTTTAGTTCATGTCTAAATCTCGTGGTTTACGCCCTATGGAAGGACCGAAATGAGTTTATAGGCTTAGTAAATGACTAAATACCCTGATATTTTGTCGTTTTTAGCTACCTATTCCCCAAAAAAACTTATTATTCACAAGTCTACATGAATAGGAATAGGATGGCACCCCACACAACCCTACGCAGAGAAAACTCGACAAACCTCATTTATTGACAAATTTTCCCCCAAAAAACCTGTGGAGTTACAAACTAGATGTAAAATCGTGTATAGCTAAAAAATCAATTAATTAGCAAAAAATTAGGTGGAACGAAATCCATGAGAACGACATTTTTTCGTTCCAGAGGGGAGCAATATTACCCGGAAAAAAAATCGTTCCGGCACTTTATACTGAAAATGCCATTCTTTCTTTTTGTTCCGGATCGGAACAGTCTAGATGAAGGGAAAGGAACGATATTTCGAGCCCTGATAAAACAAACATTATGCCAGGCTTTAGCGTATAGTGTCTCTGCTATGCTAAATTACGTACAAATAAGTTGATAACACTGTTTTATCATAACTATAGGTGATACTTCCGACTGTAACAAGTTTTATACCTGCCAGTTCGGCGTACTAATCGAACAAAACTGCCCGCCAGGACTCCAGTTTAGTCAAGTAAGGCATACCATAATCATTTCACTATTTTCCAAATGTTCTCATACTTGCATGATACTATCTACATCATTATTTCACAACGCCGTACCTTTGAAAGTGTAAAACAAACTGTTTTCCAGAAAAACCTCATCTGCGATTGGCCAGAAAATGTGAAGTGTGGACAGTCTTCCTCCATTGCTGAAATTACTGATGAAGTTTCAGCAGCGATCACTGCACGACCCACTGAAGAAAATGATGTGAACATAATTAGTGAGTTTCTTTGATTTACTATGATATCTATATATGTGTTGCTTTCATTACTCGATTATGTCTTGTTCTTTTTAAATTCTATTTATTTTTGTGATACACTGAAGTACTTGACACACATTTGTCTAAATAAGTAGCTGTTCAGTAGGCAGTTCAATAATTTTGGATGTGCGATTTTTGTGTGCAGGCAGCAACAAGGCGTTCAAGGTGGTTTGTTACTTTACCAACTGGGCGTGGTACCGTCAGGGCTTGGGAAAATATTTGCCAGAAGATATGGATCCCAATCTGTGCACTCACGTTGTCTACGCATTCGCAGTACTTGACTCCAACACCCTGGAAATCAAATCTCATGACTCTTGGGCAGACATCGATAATGGTATTTCGCATTATAATATGATTGGCTATATACCTACGTGAGTTTCTGACGTTGCTAACTTTTATTAGGATCGTCTTGGTGTGCAGGTATCGTCGTAGAATGTTATTAATAAAATTACATAAATAAATTCCTGCAAGTATCGCATGGTTTTGAGTTTAGTAGTTATATCGACATCACGAGCTCTGCTGACGTCAGAATAAAATCTAAGTTTATTGGAGCTGCGATGTTATCGCTTATATAGTCCAAAATAAATTGTCGTTCTCGAGAAAATATGGGGCACTCCAATACTTTGTGTTGTGCAGTGTCTTCCTCTCCACAGTAATCGCATTCGCTGGTTACATTTCCGATTCCAAATGGTCTACAAAGAACTTTACAGATACCTTAGTACAATCAACTGTGATCTATAAAAATATTAAGTATTATCAGATAACTAAAAATATGTATTAATGAAAAATGTATTACCCAATATGGCGTTAAAATGTAATCTTGAACCAATAAAAATTAATTAAAAAAAAAAAAAAAACGAGAATAATTTGGAATACAAATTGGACGGCATTATTTAACCATCAGATAAGCTAGATTTTTCAATTTATAGATTTAAAATGAGGTCCATTTTATCATAAGAAAAAATACACAAAAACGTAATATTGTGCTATAAAAAAGACAAAAAAAGTAAATTTTATCATGAAACCAGAATTCTTCGCACAACATTCAGACCACAAATTATATCTATATAATTGATTTTGCAAAAATGTGCAAATGTTTTTGGCAAATGTGATAAAAATTCATTGCGATTAAATAAATGTATGGTATACATATTTTTTCTGCCTAAAAACGCAATTTTATGAAAAAATTTGCTATTTTCGGTAAATGTTTGCAATTTTAGCGAATTTTGGTTTTTTATACAACTGTATTAAAATCCCTTTCGATTTTCTGTTTGGGTGATGATAACGACTAAATACTTAGGTATTGGTAGCTGACCTGCGTTGAAAGTTTGTTATTATGCTTACAACAACCTAATTACATCCACAACCCAAAGCTTCCCAACGCTTTTATAGGTATGATCCAAGAAATGCGGAACAACGTGATTTATTTGCGTAATCTCAAAAACAAGCATGAAGAAATCTTGTTAATTTTTTTCCGAATCGAAAACTTTGTTTTGAGACCTTCATATGTCCAATGAACATAAAAAATATCTCTCCAACTTCAAAATTGTACTGAGGGACCGCAAAAAGTCGGGACAAATTATTAGAAACAGCAAAATGGGGAAAAATTTAATTAGAAATTAAATCAAGAAAAACAAAGTTTAAGTATGTTTTACGCGTACCCAATTTTATTTTATATCTAAAAGGGATTTGATAGGTAATGAATTTTTAGGTATTTAAGAATGGAAAATAATAATTTTTGGATCAATCGGGGATTATCAACTTTGGAGTTTTACCGGTGCGCCGTCCAATCGTAACACTTTGGTCAAACATATCATTGGTTGTAATAAGGAAACACTTTATTATTGCCTGTTATCAAAAGCTACCATGGTGGTGAGTCTGTAGAGATGTACCATAGAAACAATTTTGCATCCTGTACTGTTGCTTTCCAGATTTCTACACACGTGTTTCGTCATTGAGCAAGAGAGGTGTGCGAGCTTTACTTGGACTTGGGGGATGGAGCGACTCATTGGGAAACAAATACAGCCGACTTGTAAATAGTCCATCTGCTCGTGCACACTTTATCCAGCAAGCTGTTGAGTTTATTGAAAAATACGGATTCACGGGATTGGATCTTGACTGGGAGTATCCAAAATGTTGGCAGGTACGGTGATCCATCGAGATTTACCAAAATCAAATGCATTTTTCCAGCTTTTTATTATCTTTTTTAATGGAATTTGAAATGTATATCTACCAATTTTGTTAAATTGATTTTTAAAACTCATGATGAAAGTGATACTCAATGTCTAGGTGGACTGCACCAAAGGACCAGAGTCAGATATGGATGGTTTCACGGCGTTGGTGACTGAACTGAGTGCTGTATTCAAGCCCAGAAACTGGCTTCTCACTGCAGCTGTCTCTCCCAGCAAAACTGTTATTGACCAAGGTACTCAAAAGGCTTGACCAACTCAAAAGGCTTGACCAAGGTTTCAAAATACTGCATGTTATGTCTAGATGTGTTTTCTGACTTCAAAAATTTAGTCATTGCAATCAACGATTGTGGTTTAGGAAGTATTGAGTTTACCTTTTCAATTCCGCAGCGTATGACGTACCTAAGTTGAACGAGTACCTTGACTGGGTGAACCTAATGGCTTACGACTACCACGGTCACTGGGACAGACAGACTGGCCATGTCGCTCCGTTGTACCACCATGATGGTGATGTTAATGCAAATTTCAATACTGTAAGTGTGTAATTGCAAAATCACATGATGATTCATAATATAATGTAAATTAATCATGGAATATTAAAGTTAACTACTTCCTAAGGAAACGGACGTGGAGAATGGACAGTTCTTATCTTCGGATTTGAAATTAGCATCTTGTAAATTACATTTCAGTTTTCAGCTAGTTTAAACTAGGAAGAACGTGTGACGTCAACAGGAAACTATATTCTTCTCTCTCGGTTTCCACGTGCGAGTGCGAGGCAAATACAATTTTCTTATGACGTCACAGGAGGTTTCTTTTGTTTAAGGTTTTCTTTTGTGTGGAAGTTTGTTTCCACTCCAGCATATTGCATCCTTTAGGGAAGCTTTTCCATTGCTCTGCAATCCAAAATAATATAAGCCGTTCCCCTCCGGTCGCTTTCCGATTTGAGCCTTTGGCTACAATGCTAAAACATGGAACATGCTTTCTTCCCGCTAACTCGTAAATGTAAATACATTTAAAACAACGACATAAATGTTTTACTAATCGAATTTAGAACAGATTACCTAGGTAGGTAATTTTCTGTTATGGTGCGCGTCTACAATTACTATAACCAAAATTAACTCCTCAACCAAGTCACAAAAAAAACGGGAACTTGGCAATATGTCGACACATAAACTGGTCGACACCTCCTGTCGCCATATTTCCACACCAGGTGTTGAAGAACGTCGATAACGCACATCTTTGAAACTGGTCAACGGATTTATGTCGAAAAATTTGAGATCCGTTTTTCGCTGTATTTCAACAACAGGAGTTGAACATGAGCTAAAAACACCCCTCTTGAAACTGGTCGACTGCTAAACGACGACAAAAGGGTTGTTTGGCCACTACCTGTCCTCAGCCTTGGTCCCATGGGGTCTTTCAATCCGAGGATTAAATGAAAAGTCACATTTACGTTTCTAAACTGTTATGTGATCGTGTTATGAGACCACGAAACTATACACTTCATTCTGATCTACACATCCAACTAATCTGCATTTTTACTAAGGGATTGACTTCTTGATGTTATGTATTTTTGAGATGCGAGCTTGCGAGCATCCAGACCACCAAACTATACACTTCATTCTAACCTACATGTCAGGTACACGAAGGATGTCGATGTAAATATGTCGTCGTATCCCCATGGTTGACTTGGACGACCTTTTTCAACAAGGGGAGTTGAAAGTTGTCGACTAGTCGTTGTATTTTTGTGTCGCCATATTTCAAATGCCTTTGTAATCGACATTGGTCAACCCTTGGTGTTGAAAGATGTCGACACGGCTTCTTGCCCGTTTGTCGACCAGTTTATGTGTCTACATATTGCCCCCCATCCAAAAAAACCAGCGGCATTGTACTATATCCATTTATAAAATAAATAAATATAAAACTAAGACTTGAATGGAAGAATAAGTACGAAAGAAATGCGTGATGTATCGAGAGCTTTCCAACGAGTGGAAAACGTTTTTTGTCCCGTGAAAACTAAAGAAGTTTCATTTCCCCAGCAACAGCTTGGTTGTACGTGAAAATCAAAAGAAAATAGAAAATTAAAACTGATAAGAAAGTGTCGCGAAAAGTTCGTTGATCCGTGGAGAAAAAACACTAAATTTTGAACTGAACCAGGGATAATTTTAATTTCTCCTTTGATTGGAAAAACAAAAGATCATGGATACGTCTAGTACCTACTACTCAATTGTATACCAACCATGTAGTGCCTTCTTTTCACAAGATTCCATTATCTATTATAATAATAGGATACATACAAAGTGATAACGCTTGAACGCCTGCACCGATTCTCTTCAAATTTTTTTTAAACTGACCGGCATGAAGAAAACTGGTGCAGATAATTCTACCAAGTTATAAATCAGATTCCTTCATATTAAAAAACAAGAAAAAGTGCAAAAATCTCAGGGGCAAACATTCGATAGCATTGGACTTTATCTATCTGCTCCAGTTTTCAGCCATGGACAATTATACGTCGCATTTTCAAGAGTTCGTCGCTTTAGTGCAATTAAAGTTCAAATTAAGAATACTGAAAATCAAGGACAGCATCAGAATGGTTTAGTATACACCCGCAATGTTATATTTCCTGAAGCATTAGAATAAATTTTGTAACTGAATGAATGTAACTTTTTTTAATACAACTTGAATAAATAAAAATTAAGTTGAAACAGAAAGATTTTGCTTTTTTATTTGCATAATTAAAGTTTGTACTTGCATCCCGTGGTGACACGGGCTTTTCCACTTATTCCATTATAGTTAGAAAACAATATTGGTTCATAACTTAGAGTAATAAATCAGCATTCCTTGACACTACGAGTACAATGGCTTGGAGGTCATGAGATGTTGTGATGAAATTGGAGCATTCTAAAAAGTGGCGAACGATTTTCCTACTATGAAAACTATGGGAGTTACTCTTCCCTAGTAACTCATTGGTTGTACGTGAAAAATCAATAGAAATTCTACCTAGCCTTCACTTTTCGAGTTAATAATAATCTAAAGTGCCGGAGCGTTGAATTTTGTGTGGAGAAAACGGCGCTTTGCGCCTCGGCGGGGGGCTCCGCCCCCTGCACCCCCCGGTTTATTTCTTTTTCCATACTCTGTATGAAATCATAGGAACACAGAATGTGTTTTTGCGATGATTCTATTTCCTTACCAACGGCTTGGTTGCACGTGAATAATAACAGTATTTGGCAATAATAAAATAAATAATTGTTAGACATTTAATTTGGTCTAAAACCCTATAAATATTATATAAATAAATATGTAACTACAAGAAAAATACTATATAATTGAGAGCTTTCCAACGAATGGTGAACGATTTCTGTGCGATTAAAATTGCGGAAGTTCCATTTCCCTACCAACGGCTCGGTTGTACGTGAAAATCATAAGAAAATTTACAAGCGGTTGCAATCATGTTGACAATATCAATTATTGAGAATGATCATCTGTGTGTAAACAATTGATTCAAATAACCATGCTCATAACTCAGGTTGATGGCCACGCACTTCGCAGTAGTTAACATAATATGGTTGGATAAATCAGGAGCTTTCCAACGAATGGTGAACGATTTCTGTGCGATTAAAATTGCGGAAGTTCCATTTCCCTACCAACGGCTTGGTTGTACGTGAAAATCATTATAAAAGGCGCATAACGGTTTTTTCTGTCGGTTTTTTGTGACGATTTTTTTTCGGTAGGTCATCGCAAAAACACATTCTGTGTTAAAAAATGTCGCAAAAAATTCCTTGACCCCCAGCCAAAAGACATATCCATGTCAAAATTGTATCAACACTTGTACCAGATTTTAATCAAACTGGAATTTCTTTGCTTCTTTTCCCAATTTTCCTCGACCCCTAGGCACCTTGACAGGCGAATTAATCTTTCCATTAAATTATTACCTATTTCCCCCACACGCATAAATAACGATTAAAACGTAATCGGAGGAGGTTTCCGGAAGAACAGATGGCGATGAACTGAGAAGGGTTAGGTTTCGGCCTCTTTTAATTGAAAGCGGTCGGAAAAACCGTGAAATATTGTTGGTGTGTGATGAGGAGGAGTTCTATGGCAGGGTAGGAGTCCCTCATACGATGTCCTGGAGCTGTAATTGAAAAACGAAATGCTTGCATACGATTCTGCAACACATTGGCACATTTTATGTCTTTAGTTGCAGACAAGTATGTTTTGCAGACTCGTATGCAAGCTCTAAGAGCCACTCAGCTGATCTGGAACCTGGGCATCGTCAAGTAAATGTCCTAAAGAGGCTACATACGAAATTACAGCTTCCTAGAGTGTAAAACATAGAAATTAGCTTTAAGAGCCACTCATCTGATCCGGACCCTGGGCATCGTTTTTTAGTTTATGTGCCATAGCGAAGACATAAAATGTCAAAAATTTCGTGACAGATCCGCGTCCCATTTTTCGCTAGTTCTCCTAGACTAGAACATGCTTTGTGACACACTCGCGTAACGTTTTTCGCTAGTTAGGCCAAGGCTAAAGTATGTTCCATGCTATTACATGAACGTCTGTTCCCCATTGGTTGATATTCTTTGTATTTGCTGGTGTTTGATCAGAACTCCTTTGATTCCGAGGATCAGATAAATCGGTTTCAGGATATCTAGGTACACGTCTAGTAACTCCGTAAATCTCATTTCAATTGACGTGGTATTGTATAATTTCAGAACTATTCTATTCACTACTGGTTGGACAGTGGATTATCAAGGAAGAAACTGGTGGTGGGGATGCCGATGTACGGACAGACATTCACTCTGGCTGATCTGAACGACACTGGCCTCAATGCTCCATCGTCAGCACCAGGGCGTCAAGGACAATTCACAAGAGCGGCTGGAATGTTCTCTTTCTATGAAGTGCGTATTAATTTTTCTGTTGATTAGACTTTACATCAATATATTTAATTTGCATCAGTATATGTGCTACCTATAAGAAAACGAACTTATTCTCCTTTACAGTCCCCAATCTTCCTGACATGGTGACTCGAAAGAAAATTTCGGGTTACTGGGAAATGAGTTTTTATTTGACTTGTACATGGAAACTTTCCAGTTGTTTTTCTGAGTCATCTCAAAGTGCTCACTCGAGATCCGGAGACTGCACATAAATGTAAGCACTCGGTTGCTGTCAAATTCATTCTTTACCAAGAATGTTGTTTGCAATCTGAATCTCAATTCAAAATCGGGAGCACCACGATCATCACGCGGAAGAGGGATATAATTCTCGCCCATACAAAGTGGTGAGGGCTCTGCTCCGAACCTCGGTACCTACATACTCGTATATCAAAGATAGAACCGGAAAATCAATGTGCACAGCTATTCGTAATATGAGCCAGACTGTCAGACATTCTGATATTTCGTTCTCTTTGCTAAACTTTTCATTTTCACTACTGCATGAATTGCACTGAATTGACATGTTCGGTTTTCCATGATCATGATCTGTTTGAGTCCGTCAGCTTGCTAATCGATGTGGAACTCCCAAGATATAACAATGAAACGACAGCAAACTAAATCACAATGCCTAGTGCTCCTCCGGAAATTTTGTTCTCGTTCTCATGGTGAAATTCATATCTTCAGCAAACAATAATTGAAACGCTTGAAAAAAAAAAATAAATAAGTAATTGAATAAAAATATGAATAAAAATAATAATCGAGTATGCAAAACAACGAATGGAATGCAACTAAGTACGAATTTCGAAACGACGGTTTGTATGTTAGTTTTGCATGTATTTATAGAGACGGCTGAGAACACCATAACCTGATAATATAGTATGTTCTTCCAAATCCAATGTCTATACCTACAATTTCTATAACTATGTTATAGAACGGAAGTTAGTGAAAAACGTTGTCTATTTCCACGAAAAATAAAGAGTTACAATGTTAAATCGATTTCGACGGTTAGGCCATCATCAGTAACAAACAATAACTGAAGACACATTACAAAGGACACAGGTTATATAGTGCCAGGTGAAGGGAGATTGAATCCCATTGGTCGAGAGAAAGGAAAGGGGCAGGAGGTACAACCAATCAAGTGCATACAAAGTGAAAGGGGGGATTATAGCTAATCAGATGAAGTGAAAGGGGAAAATAACTAAATATGGTTTCAACAGTGTGAAGGGATAATTCCAAGCTTTATAAAAATGGTCCTATTAGTGGTGAAATATATTGAGGTATATCCTCATTTAAACATTTACCAGACCTGTCACTTTTGATAATTTCGAATTTTTCAAGTACATTCAACATACCTCCCTTTGGGCAAAAATGAAGAAATTCTACAAACTGTCTGTCTGTCAAATCAAAATTGTAACTATGATTAGATTCCTTAAGATGTTTTGCAAATGTAGACTTACCCTTATTTTCCCTGAAATCCTCCATATGCTCGTCTATTCTTTCCCTAAATTTCCTACCAGTCTGACCGCAATATTCGTAGCCACAAGAACATTTTAATTTATAAACTCCACTTTTATCCTGAACACTAATTTTGTCCTTAACGGATCCTAGTAATGCTTTAAGACTATTTTTATTTTTAAACCTACTTCATAACCTCTCGATGACAGAATTTTGCCAATTTTATCAGAAAGTTTCCCATAATAAGGTAAACTTATCCATTGTTTTTCTTCTAAAGTTACATCTTCCTGAGCCAGATTGGAAACTTTTTCCCTACTCTTTTTCCTAAGAACCTTATCCCATATGGTATCAACGAGATCTCCTCCATATCCGTTACTAGCCGCTATGCTTTTGATAATGGATTTTTCTTTTGATAAATTTTGTTCACTCATTGGAATAGATAGTGCTCGGTTGATCATACTATGGAAGGCTGCATGCTTATGTACTAAAGGGTGATTTGAACTACTATGGATCGTTATATCGCTATATGTATCTTTTCTATAGATTGAAAAATCATGCTTCTCATTTACTAAAGAGATGGACAGATCAAGAAAATTGAGTTTATTCCCGCCGAATTCGAGGGTGAATTTGATATAGGGATCTAATTTATTGATTTTTTCGTGAAAAGAATTTAGTTGTCTTTCTGTGCCCTTCCATAGAATGATGAAGTCATCGACATATCTATACCAATAGAGAAGATTATTTGTGTTAAAAGTTGTAAATATTTGTTGCTCAAGATAATCCATGTAAATATCTGCAAGCAGAGGAGATAACGGAGAACCCATAGCAACCCCTGGCTGTGTATAGCATTGCCCCTCGAATAAAAAGTAATTTTGATCCATACAGACAGACATCAAATTAAACAATTCATCCTTTTCAAAAATATTAAGTTTAGAGATTAATAAGTGAATCAGTCTGCATACCACATCTTTGCAGCTAGCTACATCAATATTGGTGAACAGACTAACCACGTCAAAAGATGCGAGTTTAGCATTTGGAGGCATCTGAATGTCCTTAATTTTGGAGACCAAATCATAAGAATTTAGTACAGTATGTTGAGGCCGAAAGTTGATTTTGTTTCTAAATAAAATATTGAGTTTTTTAGCCAATTTGTAGGCAGGAGCACCAATATAAGACACCACCGGTCTCATCGGCGCTCCTTCCTTATGAATTTTAGGGAGACAGGATAACCTGGGCGCATGAGGGTTCATTTCTACAAAACTGTGTCCTTTCTAATGTGTCTTCAGTTATTGTTTGTTACTGATGATGGCCTAACCGTCGAAATCGATTTAACATTGTAACTCTTTATTTTTCGTGGAAATAGACAACGTTTTTCACTAACTTCCGTTTTATAATGGGTTTCCACAACTTCGTCGCGAGTGATTTAGTTCGTACTATGTTATAGGGTCAAATGATTAAAAGTTTATCTCAGGATTTATAGATTAATAGCAGACAATCTGGGCCAATTCGTAGCCAGGAAAAACAAATTGCCGGCTAAAATATTCAGCAATGCGCCAAAACATTCAACTAGCGAATTTGCTTAGTAAAATAAGCTACGAGTATTTAAATGGCTCGGAAAATTTTAAAATCCAAATTTTTGAAAAACGTCTTAATTGAAATTTGTTTTAAGGCATTCTGAAAAGATTCCTGAAGTTTGTGCTTTTTCATATATATATATATATATATATATATATATATATATATATATATATATGTATATATATATATATATATATATATATATATATATAAATATATATTGCAACATTTTGGCACCCATACAACATTGAAGTTAGGAGGCACCCTCCATATCCGCTGGTGTATATATGTATTTTATGGTGTATATTGCTTCAAATGACCTCTAAAAACAGCAAGGTATACTTTTTATTTCATTTCAATGGTTATTTACTGAATCCCATAATGCTATACTTGTGGCACCATTCTTGAGAATTTCAAGTCACCGTCTATGTGGCAACCATACAATATTGGAGTAATGTGGCACCCTCATTATTCCCTGGTGTATATGTATATAAATAAATATTCTAACATTGTGGCACCCATACAATATTGAAGTCAGGAGGCACCCACATTATTCCCTGGTGTATATATTTATTTTATGGTGTATATTGATTCGAATGACATTTAAAAACAGCAAGGATATTTTTATTTTATTTTAATGGTTATTTACTGAATAACCAGGAATGCTACACCCACAATGCTATACCTGTGGCAATCTTCCAGGAAATTTCATATCACTATATCTATGTGCCAACCGAAATATACAATTACAAATCACTGACTAAGTGGCGACCACTTTGATACCTAGGTGGGTATCTGCGACGTTGCCAAACCACCTTCAGAACAGCAGACAAATCAACCATTTTATAATAGCGGACAAACAAGAGCGAACCAAGAATTTCACAACTCCCATTGGTCTTCCTGGGTTCTGTTGAGGTAAACAAACTATGGTCAAAGATCCAGAGACTGAGCTTCAGGGAAGGAGAATGTTTAAATCTCGTAGACTTTTAGTTTTGCCAGCAGATTAGGTACCTAGATAATTTAATTTTGTAATTCTATATCTTCTTTTGTTAGTGCAGGTACTAAATACGCTGAATGTGGATATTGTAAAACCACAACCAGCAAGCACAATTTTTAATAAGCTTTGAAAAGGCGTAGGTATTAAATGTGCTCCAATTTTCTCAACAAAATGTGAATTATTTTTCCCACAGAAATCGTTTTGGGTTCTATGAAACCTGGATAAAAATTTCTTTTCGTGGAGCTACAGCCAGTAAGTGAAGGGTTTTTTTTGTTATACCTTCCACAGTTACGGCCAGATATAAGCAACTTTCGTCGTAAAGAATGTTTAAATCTCGTTGACTTTTAGTTTTCCAGCAGATTAGGTACCTAGATAATTTAATTTTGTAATTCTATATCTTCTTTTGTTAGTGCAGGTACTAAATACGCTGAATGTGGATATTGAAAAAACCACAACCAGCAAGCAAAATTTTTAATAAGCTTTGAAAAGGCGTAGGTATTAAATGTGCTCCAATTCTCTCAACAAAATGTGAATTATTTTGCCCACAGAAATCGTTTTGGGTTCTATGAAACCTGGATAAAAATTTCTTTTTGTGGAGCTACAGCCAGTAAGCGAAGGGTCTTTTTATACCTTCCACAGTTACGGCCAGATATAAGCAACTTTCGTTGTTAAGAATGGCCCAGAACACCACGGAGATCACTCCGGAGGATTGACCAGTGCAGATTGTGTTTTCGAGTCGAAATGGGGGGGTATGTATCCCCTGATGATTTATACAAGAATTTCTCGTTTGAGAGTATAGGATAAGTGAAACAGTCGCGAAAGTCGTGAAGCAGAGTGGGGGGGGGGGGGGGGGGATAACGGAATAGCACCTGAGTACAATACTATGTAATCAATGTTATTTCTTGGTGTCATTCACCATAATAATTATCACTTATCAACTCCCTACCTATCTAATAAACCGTCTTTATGCATTTTTCAGAAAAACATTATCTCGTTTAAAAGAATCGTTATTTTTTTACGCGGAACCATCGTTGTATCACCATATAGTACATTGGTGCACAACTAAGTGCCGTCCTTCTCACCGGAGAGAAAGAGTTCATCCCCATCATTATGGCTCCAGTTGTTTTCCATGGATCTCACAGGCATGTTTTTTACCTTGGTAATATGAACATTCCTCTTAAACGATGGAAATGGTAGCGCAACTACGAGGTTCTACCTCAGCCAAAAGTTCTCTTACCCCAGCCCATCATTACACTTGCAATTTGTGTGTATTGCACAAAAGGTGAGAAGAAACATTCTCCTCCGTAACTTCAAGATGTCTAAAGAAATGGAAGTTTTAGTGGACAAAATCCTAACTTTTCAATTTGGAGTATACGACCTCATAACGAAAATGAAATAGTATATTTGTGGGTAGTTCTTGGTTGCTTAAGAACTAGTAGGTAACACTTAACCAGATATACGAAAGAAAATTGTCTATACGTTTCGAGACAATCGTTTGAAATCCCAAAAACACGTTCTGAGATTGTGAAAAAAATATTTCAGTTCCACCTTTGCCGAACTCCCATCAATACAATCGTCCGTAGAACGTGATCAGCAATTTCTGGAAGACACAAATAAAATAAAATAAGCAGTTCTAAAATTCCAATTCTTATCCGACCTTAAATATCCATGCCCCTTTTGTAAGAAGCTCTATGGAGCGAGAAAATGTCCCAGTTTCAATGTATCAAGGTCATGATTAAAGTAGTCAAGTGACCCTTTTGTATGGTTAATGTAAAAGCCGTCTACCGGCTGCCCACAAACTCGAAAACTGTCCTTCACTGACCGTTTGCATGTATTGTAAACAGTTCCGCAACTTCCACCTTCAATATCATCCTGGACAAAAAAATGGAGATCGGCGTTTTTGACTTCGCTATCAGGGTTCAAGTTGATACTTAGTTACGTGACACACCGTTTCGATCGGAATTTAAATCTGCATAACCATTGGAAGCAAAACTCATGGATCCCTCCAATTTCTCGTCTGGTTTGGATGCTAAGGACCAACCTCGATCGGGAGCATCTCCAACCTCATCTGCCCGTAATGCCAACATCTCCGGATGCAAAATCAGGCTCGACAAAGTTCTTATATCTACTAAATTCTACGACGCACGATGTTATCTCCTTCAGCTAGATGACCGTGATCGCCCGAGGACAGGCGATATCAAAGGAGGGACATCAAAGTACTTTTGAGACATTAAAAAACTTAAAGAAGAGCATAGAGTTCTATGCTTGGTGTACTGTGGTCGAATGTGAATTACAAATTTATTTTAAACCCACCACAAACTCATAGGAATTATTTTGGCTGTTTCATCTAAATTGCTTTCAAGCATTAAACAGGTATTTCTTATGCCTACTGCAACATCCGCGTCACCTTCTACTTCCACCCTTATCAACTTCTTCACAACTGCATGTAAATGCGGATGAGGACATGCACAACTAAAGGGAGGAGGCATCTACCGAGCATTTTGCTGGTTCGGGTGTTTTCTTGCTGTCGATGCACCGGCCTAATTTTCCCCTTCGACACCGCCTCATCTTTTAATTCAGCCAATGTACAAGATATAGATGCTAACCGCCAATGCCACTAGGAGCTCGGCTGAAAAGGGGCAACTGATCTATAGAAACGGACCAATTATTGAATTTGTTAGTATTCAATTGAGTTTGTATAAGATATGCACGTCTACTAGTCCAAAACCGATGGCGACAAGAAAAACAGATCTCAATTTGCGAAAATATGGCTTACAGCTAGAGGAGGAACCATATCGGCCCTTAAACACTTTCATCCATGGCCAACTGAACCATGGTCGTCTGCTATCTCAAGGTGGATGGGTGTTGCATGAAGATGTGGTTGAAATATAAGAGTTTGAGCGCCCAGAAACGACTGTTTTGTTGATCGCTGAAACTGTGGCCCATCATACCAGGATATTGATAGGTTACGTGAATTCAAGTCTGCTACCTTAGTATCGCTAGGTCTTTGCTACAGACGCAGTCCAAAAACACAAATTTTGGGTCTGCAATCGACTTATTGGTAAATAAATGAAATGTGAATCAGATGTACATGTAGATGTACTGTAGTTATGCAGATCTGCCACTCGAATATCGCCGGTTCGCCAATGTAAACGTCGTTCGAAAACACTGATTTGGATTGGGGTCAATAAGAAACTCGTATACATATTACTCAAATCACGACCAATATTAATTGGTTTAATAGGCAACTTAGAAATACACGTCTGCCATCGAAGCGTCACTGGCTTACTGGTGAAGATGATGTCAAAACACTGTAAATCCTTGACACAAAGGTTTATTATTTTCCATTAAAGATAACAAACCTGAGGCAGAATCCGTTGGTATCCCCCGGTCAAATACTGTGAATCTGATTGCGTACTATTAGAATGATATAATCAGTCGTTATTGTTCTATATCTGATCTGATTTATATTTTGATTTGATTTTTAGCGCATTTTCTTTTAAGAAAGAAAAAATGAGCTATTGTGTTCACTTTGTTCGCTGATGTTGTATGTATGTCCTCCTAAAATCGTTTTAAATGCCACTTCCCGACGTCCGATTTTGATGAAACTTGGTATGGATGTAATCTGTAACATTGTGGAAATAAAGATGTGCCATGGGTTGATGACGACTAAGAGGTCATTGATCAGCTGATTGAGCTCCCAAGCCATTTTGTCTCTAATTCAACGCAGGAAACGTCTACTATTTCACGCGGATCTCCTTACAAGAAAATACGCTATCATATGTCTCATTTTGTGAGCACTGATCTGCTTGTTTATTATTTTTTAATAACACTATCCCCCTCCCCCCAAAAAATCAAGGTCATGCCCTCACGACACAGGTACTGGTCCTGGGGGTTAGTATTACACGTCTCCTCCTCAAAAAATAGACGTCTATGTGAAAAACGGGCTTCGGATTCGGGTTCAGTACCTTCAAAAACCCCCAGTACCAGCTTCGCCTTCAATTTTTTTTTTTTTTTTTTTTTTTTTTTTTGCAGTGTAATAGACATGGGTTTCCACAACTTCACTGCTCTCCAGTCTGTGTGTCTTATCAAATGAAAGTCGTAGGACATCTAATTCTATATCTGCATTTTATATCACATGTCATTTTATTTCATTTTCATGTAATGAATTTCATCTCATATAATACATGTCATTTTATGACGGAAAATTCAAAATTGTCACTAGACCGCTCCTTCTCTAACACGTGATAGTTTTCTAAGGAAATTATTATTTCGTAAAATTATATTTAGGTAATTCACTAATAATAAAATTAGCGAGACTAATTGAATTCTGTATTATAAGGATATTATAATTAAATTGCGTTTAAGATTGAGTAGTCATGCCAAAATTAACCTTATTTAGACGAACCACCTCAGGTGTACGACGGGAGTCGTGTGTGGACAATTTGTATTTTTTGTCATAAATGCGCTAAAAATAAATTAAATTTCCAATGTTTGGTACCCATTAGTTACAAAGTTAGACTATTTACGACTTTCATCTAATAAGTTTTTCAATTGGTGTGACAGTTTCTGAGACTAAAGCTCTTAAAAAATCCAAGTGAAACATTTCACCCAAATTGAAAAAAGTGCCGTTTTTTACAAGCGGTTGCATGATTACTCATATTTCAAATTTTAATAGGTTATTCTACGTAGAATTTAACTGCCGTGAATATTAGTAATAGATGTTTCCTTGCTAACTAGCTTAGTTTTGGCGTAAGATCAAAAATATAGAAAACAGTTCGAAAGTTGCGATGTTTTTTTGCAATAGCTTAGGTCGCCCAAGTACCTAACTGGAATAAGCACACTTGGGTTTTTACTATACATGTTGACTCTAAAACTACGAAAATCGAAACAATCCGACCTTATGTTGAATGTCGCATTTAGATTTATTATTTTCAATAATGAACCTTTGTATTTTGAAGATAAATCAACTTTTTTTCTCCTCTATTTACTAGACAATTTACTAGTAATGTGATATTTTCGGTTTTTTAAACATTATTATTACCTATACAATCATTTATGTATTTATAATTTTCATCACCATTTAAATTCCCAAATCTCGAGAAAAATAGGCAAGGAGACTAATAATTCCATACCACTTGACGATGAGAAACAAAAGAAATTGAATCTCAACTCAAACTCAAATATTCATAAGGCATTCATAAGACTTCAGATGTATAGATCCTGTAAAGTTAAGTTGGAGCACATCCATCGAACTATAGGTATATCGAGGTATGTCGAATTATAGGTAGGTATCAACACATAATTGAAGAAATAGTAAGAGCATCTATGATCAAGTAGGCACTGCACAGGTACCTACATACCGACATTTCTTAAAGTATTGTTATACACTTTAGTAACATTTTAAAATTTTATTTATATTATTCTTTTCCACAAAATTTTAGAATTGAAACATTATTTGGAGCACTGACACAGTACAAAGTATGAAACGTCACTTGTCCGATAAGTGCAATCGACCGTTCCATCACACATTCCTTTGCACAAACAAGACGGTATGGAGTCTTTGGGCATTGTTGATTTCGTCACGAAACGAGAAGGTAAATTGCTGTTTTTGATTTACTATTTATTCAAAAGCGGCAGGATCCAATTTTGAGTGTAGTCCCAACTGCCAACACAAAAACGTGTTATTTTTAATACATCACTTTTCATTAATTTCTCTTCTCATGTTCACAGAATAGCTTTTGTTTTTGACTGGTACGATGAATTGTCCATAAAATATTTTTAGTACAAATTATGAACGAAAGGCCACGAAAGTAAATAAGTAAAAATAGTAAACCCACGTAGAAAATCCCTAAAATCATTAGTTCATTTCTATATAGCGAGTGAACAGAACTTGACGCGGTGAATCGTGACAGTTAGTACCTACTCGGAAACCAGGGACAAAGTGAAAAGTCACGGATCCAGGGGTCTATCGTTAAATATCAAAATCACGAGTGATTGGCTGCTACATCTTTACTGAAAGCTTATGCCGCACAGCTACAGCGGTTTTCCCTGCCCTTCATGCTTTCACAGGGTGTGTGTGACACCACAAGCAAAATTTTTTTTTTTTTTTTTTTTTTTTTTCGTGATTTATTTATTGCAACTGAAACATATACATCTCATCTAGCAATATTACATTTCATGTTAGGCTCACTAAGGGGGGAGGTTTACAGCAAAACCTGGCCCATACTTGTATCAAGTACAGTTAAAAGAACACTGGATTACACTTGCACTATTTGCACAGCACAGTTAGGTCCAGAGGTTTATTTCTCTTGAGTCGCCGAAGTTCTCCTTCGTTGTTTAAAACGTTGAGCATCTCCAGGTTCTCGTGTTTGTGGAGGCGATGTTCGTGCTTCCTTGCATATTTGGCGATAATTTCGGTGACCGTTTCTACCCTCAAGTCTCGATGAATATCATCATTCCGCATGAACCAGGGGGCCTGAACTATACTTCTCAGTATTATATTTTGTCGGGTTTGGATTGTTTTAATATTTGATTTTTTCGCACAACCCCAAAGCTGAATCCCATAGGTCCAGATAGGGCGCAGTATCTGTTTGTATATGAGTAATTTATTGTGTAGTGAGAGATGGGAGTTCCTTCTCATCAACCAGTACATCTTTCTGAACTTGATTTTTAGTTCCTGATTCTTTTTTTCAATGTGATATTTCCAGTTAAGTTTGGAATCAAGGTGCATCCCTGAGTATTTTACAGTGTCAGAGTATGGAATTTTATTTGAGTTGATCTCAACTTCTGGGGCTATGATTTTTCTATTAGTAAAGTTGATATGCACTGACTTTGTTTCATTTAGTTTCATTCTCCACATCTTGGTCCAATTGACAACCTTGTTAGTGGACGTCTGTAGATTGCGAGTTGCAGTTTCAGCGTCATCTCCAACAGAGAGGATGGCAGTATCATCTGCAAAAGTAGCTACAGTTGTGTTTTCCTGTTGTGGAAGATCTCGTGTGTACAGCAGGTAAAGTACTGGGCCCAGGACACTGCCTTGCGGTACCCCTGCTTTTATAGGCTTCAAGACAGAGTACTGGTCACCCTGCTTTACCCTGAAGTGTCTGTTCGCTAGGTAGGATTTTAGGAGTAAGTAAAACTGTTTTGGGAGATCCCTGTGCAGTTTATACTCAAGTCCCTTGTGCCAGACCTTGTCAAATGCCTGGGCCACGTCCAGGAAGATACTGGCACATATTTTTTTTACCTTCTAGAGCCTTTTCTATTATGTTAGTGATTCTATGAACTTGATCTAGCGTAGAGTGGCGTTGCCTGAAACCGAATTGGTGGTCTGGTATCAATTTTCTGTCTTCAATAATTGGTTTAAGCCGTTTGAGCAACAATTTTTCGAACAGTTTTGATAAGACAGGGAGGAGGATATGGGTCGGTACCCCGTCTTCTCATTTGGTGATTTTCCTGGTTTGGAGATCATTATGACTTCCGCTACTTTCCACTGGGAAGGTACATGTCGTAACCTGAACGTGGCGTTGATGATATGAAGTAGTTTTGTTATAGCCTTTTCAGGGAGCTCTTTCACAATTCGACCGGTTATCAGGTCATAGCCTGGGGTCTTTTTAGGATTAATGTTGCCCTTAATTTCATCTTTGAGTTCTTTTAACGTAACGGGCCGAATATCAAGCTCATCCGTTTTTTCTATCAGTGTTGCGTTTTCTTCAGGTGTCTGCACTGGAAGAGGTTGAAAAGTTTCATAGAGATGATCTGCAAAAAGTTGAGCTTTCTCTCGGTTACTTCTGGCCCATGTCCCGTCATCCTTTTTGATTGGAGGAGAATGAACTTTAGGTCTATTTATATTTTTGGTTACCTTGTAGAGGGAGTATTCGGTGTCTTTCTCTGCAGTTAGGTAAGCAAAATTTTGACTAAAATATCTGCGGTGATTACCTTAAAACACTATAAACCAATAGACGCCTAGCCTCTCTTGGAGTTGGAAGACAAATTACAGAAACTCGGCTAAAAAATCTTGAGCATTTGTACTTAACGTTGATTAAAAAAAAAAAAAAAAAAAAAAAAAAAAAAAAAAAAAAAAAAGAGAGAGAGAGAGAGAGAGAGAGAACAGCGCAGATGAGGCTAGATTCAATTGGCAATTGGCTGACGAACTCTCTCAGTATAACTGTAAACTTTTCCTGTGTACCTTGCACTTTAGATGCTTCATTGTTTGAGGTAATTATTACTTACATATTTTTGGTTGAGTGCTTTCGATTGTCAACTCTCAAAACTGGATCCTGCCTTGAGTAAATATGAAATCCAGAAAGGCAATTTATCACCACACCACTTTGTTTGTGCAAAGGAATGTGTGGAACGTTCTCTTACTCTTGTCGAAAAAGTTACTTTTCATGCCTTTTTCAGCGTCAGCTCTCCGGAGAATGTTTCAATTCTTAAATTTTATTAAAAAGAATCATTTAAATAAAATTTAAAATGTAATTAAAATGTAGAACCATGCTTTACTACATAGTGGCACGTAGACGGTACCTATGCAGTGCCTACTTGAATATTTACAAGCTTATACATGTTCTTATTATTTGATCAATTACGAGTTATTGATGTTATGTTGATACCTACCGATGCATGTGGTCGAACTTTCCTATAGGTACTCAGTGAATCCGCATTTTCGGCTAATTGTTCGTCTTGTAAATTTGGATCGGAAAGCGGGGGTCAAACCTGCATCCTTCGTCAATAACTATTTCGTAGCAATTTTCACAGATAAACGCAGTTATATCATTGTCATCAATGAAAGATTTGGTTGATTCGCTACATGCTTTGTGGATACTGGTTCCGCAATTTATCATTTAATAATGATTAACAGGACGTTTCCATTTTTTCCTACCGTTACGTTACGGCGAAAATATTGATTTTCATGTACAACCAATGCGTTAGTAGGGAAGTGTAACTCCCTTAGTGATAGCAGGAAAACAATCGCCACTTTTTGGAATGCTATCATTTTATCACAACATCTCATAATCCCTTAGCCTCTGTAGTGTCAAGGAAAGCTGATTTATTACGGTAAATTATAAACTAATATTGTTAAGTAACCACATTGAACTAATAATGTGTAAAATCAATCACTATTAAATTATGTGACTGTAGAGCCGTAAGTCTATCGTTCGGTTTTTTTTTTTTTTTTTTTTTTTTTTTTTTATACATGGTTTAATGTCGTTCTTACGTATTCCTTCTGTTATTTTCTGGCAAAAAAGAGTAGGCACTGATCAAGAGTTACATTTCCAGGTTGATCCCTAGGGCCTCGTATTATCACATTAAATCTCAATTTTCGGAGAAAACAAATTATCGTAGTTCATAAAAACTATATCCACGATGACCAAACTGTTTTGCAAAAGAAAACCCGTACATTTTATAGAAAAAATGAGAATATTTCGAATTACTTCCGAAAAGTCGACTGCAGATAAACAACATTCACAGCAGGTAAACACAAATGAATGTGATAAATGTGAATGAATAAATTAATGTGGTAATTGGTGATGAGAATTATAAATAACTGATTAAGATATTATTAATAATAATAAAATAATAAAAACGGAAAGTTTCACATTACCTGTCTCTAGCTAACAGAGGAGAAGAAAAAAGGAATTTTTTTCAGCTTTTACCTTATTTTAAATTAAACCTGATAATTTTAAAAGTATTTTGCTAATAACCAAAATATAGCTGGTTTAAAAACGAATAATTTGAGCCTAAAAACGATTGTTTGCGTTGGGCCATTCGTAAACTAGTAGGGTCAAAATGGAGCGCGCTCCCATGCGCTCTTGTTTCCCCCCTACTTTCCGCGACCACTCGCGGCGCATCATCCATTTTTGAGCAACGTATAACTAGGTACTGGAATAATGCATAAAAGATGTTACTTCATCACGTATGTACCATCTTGAAATACTTCTGTGGAGATGATCTTGAATTTTATTTTACTTTTTGTTGCATAACTGGAACTTTCTATTCCATTCCAGATTTCCTAAAGTCCCAAAAATTCGCCTAAATGGATGATATTACGTAAAAGAGGACTATAGGAGATCATCTAGGGTCCCCTAATACTCCTTGAGAGTATTCGGTCAATTAGATTCAGAGTTTCTCGTGTGTTAACCAAGTTGATATCAATAAGGCGATAAAATGCATGGAAAACCTTCCTAGAAACCTCTACCCAACTACCCTCCAAGTTTGAACATAATCAGACCAATAGATCGTAAGAAATCGACGTTGTTAGAATCTGACATTTGCGCATGCGCGCACCCTATTATTGATCCGACAACTATGCAATTTAAAGGGAACCATCAAGAAGCTAACCCACACAAAACCGGAAAATTCCATAAAAATCGGTCCCTTAGTCTCCGAGTTTCACAAGTGTCAAACAATTTTATTTTTGCGCATGTACAATGGTCATTACTCAATCAATCGCAATAAAACTCATAGAGCATATTTCTGATACGTATAGCCAACTACCCTCCGGGTTTGAACAAAATCAAACATATAGATCGTAAAAAATCGACGTTATTTTATGAATTCACGTTTGAGCTTGCTCACACGTAATTATTGATTCGATTGTAATGAAATTCATAGGGGAACATAAAGAGGCTAACCAACACAATCCCTGAAAATTTCATCAAAATCGAACGAAAATTTAGATTTTCCTGTGCTTTTGACTGGGAGTAGTTGTGTAGTCGTCCAACACATGGTCGGTGAGGCTCTCAAGCCGCCCGACCGCACGCCCAACCCTGAGACAGCGTTCCAGTTGTTTTAGTTCTTTGCTTTTTAAAAGAGAAGAGGTGGGGAGAAGACGAGGTTATTTAAAGCAATGGCCGACCCTGCCAGATCTCCGGTAGCCATTCAGTAAGCAAAATAGAATGTGTATATTATTATGTATATTATAATATACACGAAACACCCGACAGCGGCGAAGCACGCGGAAAAACGATGAACTACAGATGTATATTTTGTGATCCATAATCCATTCAACTGGCACCCACCTCTCAAACTTCAAAGGCTCTTTGTTGGTCACTGAATCAATGTCACATTGTGATTATGAATACTTATCATCCAGTAGAGCCTAAATTAAATAGAGAAAATCGTTTGTGTGTTTATTGTTGAAGTAAAGGTAAGATATGAGGGGTTGACAATGTGGCACCCTTATACGGGTGCCATAAAAACGAGGGTGCCACTTCGTATGCTGTTTTCATTGTTTCGGGTGCCACAGAGCTGGAATATATATATATATACATACATATATATATATATATATATATATATATATATATATATATATATATATATATATATATATATATATATATATATATATATATATCACTCCAGACGATAACTCTCCCTAGGATTGAGATAAAAATTCTGTTCTTGCGCCAAACGATCAAGCTTTCCAAATGAAAGGATGAGTTCGTTGGCCAGCACTTTTTGAATAAATTAAATTGGTTAAATTTCAAATTTCAAAAATGTGCTGATAAATCACTAAAAATGGATAATATCAGCCAAAAATTGTTGAGTTTTTAGTTTTTGGACGAAGTTCAGTCAAAACAAAATTATCGACGACGAAATAAGGCATGAAAAATGTTGTTCACAAAATTATGCTGAAAAGCATACTTGAATTTCAATATTATTTGCTAAAATAGCTATTAAAACTGCGAAAAAATCTTAGAATTCAAAATCTTATTTGAATTGCGGAATTTTGTGTTGTACGAGTTTCTTTGCCATAAACTGGTTTTAACAATTTATTCGTACTTAAATTTCAATGCAATATAACATATTATATAATACGATATATGATGGTAAATTAAGGAAATTCGCTCATACGATTATGCTTCTTGACTGGAACTTTTTCACTCCTGTACTCTAATTGGCCCTCACTTTGGTTGGGATCGGCACTGGTTCTCTTCATCTCCCAATAGTTGTAATTTAAATATAGTTGCTCCAAATAGTTGCCATATCAACGCGTACCACTTTTTTAAATGTACTTAACGTATTGTAGGTACTGCGCAAGTAAATATTTACTAATGTTTAATATGAATAGCTTTAGATATACATTATCTAAGAGGTACTTAACATAAATATATTCTCTGGCTTATAATAATTTCAAATCGGCTCACATGCCTTCACATTTAAAATCGATTCTTTGATCATTATCTTTCTTTACTTATGTCAACAGATTTGTGAAACTGTGTCGGGAGAAAATTGGGAAGTGAAACGAGAGGAAGATGGATCTATGGGCCCCTATGCGTTCAAGGGTGATCAGTGGGTTGGATACGACGACATTTCAGATGTTGTGAAGAAGGTAAAATATATTTCATATCAGTGCATAACGGTATAATATTAAATTAGTCGTTTACATTAAAATGCTTACACTTCATTCGAAATATGTGTAATTTATTCTCTTTATTAATTTATTAGGTAGCTACAAAGTGATATATTTTCAGTTGACATGATTCATTTGAAACATTACACAAACTTGGTTTTCAATATTAGCCATCAGTCCATTTGCTTGGCCGATTGACAGAGATCAATAAATAATGATGGAGTAGAGCATTAAGGCCGGTTTTCCTATCGACAGGTTTTTTGAGCAGCAGGAACCGAATTACCCTGAAAAACGTCGGCAAGAGCGCGACGTATATTACGCTGCGTAAAAGTGTTTTCCTAGCGCCGTGTTTTATCTGTTCAGTTGGATTTGAATTGTGTTGAAGGTACCACGTGTTTGTGTGTGTGTGTGAAAACATTTAAACATTTACCGACTGCTGAAATGGAGAACATGGTGAGAAAGAGAAATATACCTAATGCATTGATAATTAAAGAAATAATAGATGGTGACGAAGAACAAGAGTTCATATTAACAAAATATGCCAAAGTAAGGAAAAATGTGAGTGTATATTCAAGTGCATTCTCAAACCACAGAAATGTTCAGCAGTTTATTCAAGACAGCAGCCTAGCAGCAAGCGCGGCGGTATGTTCAGCGGTTTCATCTTCTTGACGATGAAGAGAAACTCTAAAGATACTTCAGGCTGCCCTGAGAAAGATTTGGGATGTCCCAAGAAGATGTCCCGCTTTGGGACATCTTGAAAACCTTGGAAATCGAAAATTGGAGTAACACAAACACCGGAATCCAAGGCAATCGCGCCAGCGTACTGCGCAGTCGACTCCCCCTCGAGCAGTCGGGCCAGCCGCGTCAACGCAACACGTTCTGTGGATGCGTGATGCCTTCTCTAGGAAAACACCCTAACTAAATTCAAGGGAATCAGTGGCCAACGTTAAACGCCCGGCGTATCACGTTGTCAACGGCGCAAAAAACCTGTCGCTAGGAAAACAGGCCTTTAATAGTAATTAATAGTAATCAAAATCCCGGTCTCCTATCAATTGATTTCGAATTCAATTAATTATACCCAATTTAATTGCAATATTATTTTATACTTTTCTGGATTCAAATATTACTATATAGTAGACACAACTAGCCCGCCAAATCTCTGAAAGTTTCATCAAAATCGGACCAAAACTGAAAAACGCTTGCATACGAGTCTGCAACACATTGGGACATTTTCATGTGTGTTCAGAAGTCCCTCAAGGGGCTACATACCAAATCTCAGAATCGTGGGATCATTAGGGAAAAAACTGGTTTCTAGAGCCACTCAGCTGATCTGGGATCGGTCAGTTGTGTTCAGAAGTCCCTCAAGGGCCCACATACCAAATCTCAGAATCGTGGGATCATTAGGGAAAAAACTGGATTCTAGAGCCACTCAGCTGATCTGGGATCGGTCAGTTGTGTTCAGAAGTCCCTCAAGGGCCCACATACCAAATCTCAGAATCGTGGGATCATTAGGGAAAAAACTGGATTCTAGAGCCACTCAGCTGATCTGGGATCGGTCAGTTGTGTTCAGAAGTCCCTCAAGGGCCCACATACCAAATCTCAGAATCGTGGGATCATTAGGGAAAAAACTGGATTCTAGAGCCACTCAGCTGATCTGTAATCGGTCAGTTGTGTTCAGAAGTCCCTCAAGGGGCTACATACCAAATCTCAGAATCGTGGGATCATTAGGGAAAAAACTGGACTCTAGAGCCACTCAGCTGATCTGAGATCGGTCAGTTGTGTTCAGAAGTCCCTCAAGGGGCTACATACCAAATCTCAGAATCGTGGGATCATTAGGGAAAAAACTGGATTCTAGAGCCACTGAGCTGATCTGGGATCGGTCAGTTGTGTTCAGAAGTCCCTCAAGGGGCTACATACCAAATCTCAGAATCGTGGGATCATTAGGGAAAAAACTGGATTCTAGAGCCACTCAGCTGATCTGGGGTCGGTCAGTTGTGTTCAGAAGTCCCTCAAGGGCACACATACCAAATCTCAGAATCGTGGGATCATTAGGGAAAAAACTGGATTCTAGAGCCACTCAGCTGATCTGGGATCGGTCAGTTGTGTTCAGAAGTCCCTCAAGGGCCCACATACCAAATCTCAGAATCGTGGGATCATTAGGGAAAAAACTGGATTCTAGAGCCACTCAGCTGATCTGGGATCGGTCAGTTGTGTTCAGAAGTCCCTCAAGGGCCCACATACCAAATCTCAGAATCGTGGGATCATTAGGGAAAAAACTGGATTCTAGAGCCACTCAGCTGATCTGGGATCGGTCAGTTGTGTTCAGAAGTCCCTCAAGGGGCTACATACCAAATCTCAGAATTGTGGGATCATTAGGGAAAAAAACTGGATTCTAGAGCCACTCAGCTGATCTGGGATCGGTCAGTTGTGTTCAGAAGTCCCTCAAGTGCCCACATACCAAATCTCAGAATCGTGAGATCATAAGGGAAAAAACTGGATTCTAGAGCCACTCAGCTGATCGGGGATCGGTCAGGGTTGTTCAGAAGTCCCTCAAGGGGCTACATAAAACTTGGGACAATTCTTAGGCTTGAAAAGTTTTTTTTTTAAATATAAATCGAGAGCTTTCGAACGAATGGTCAACGTCATTTCTGATGGTCATAATCATCGTTGTGGCCACTTGGGACAATTTTCGTGAGCAATCAATTTTCGTGACGATTTTTTTGTTATGTGCCATATGAAAGACATGAAAATTTCAATAGTTTTGTGCGTGATAACAAATCGGAACAGAAAATCGGTCAGCAAGCCCTGAAACTCAAAAAACCAAGTAAACATTTTGATTTTCGGAGAGCAACAATATTTTTTTACTACTTACAAGAACACAAAGTCCCCCTTCCTTCGGTAGTGAAGAAGCAACAGGAACCATGGAATCTTTCAAGATTATTTGAAACACTTATGGTACAGATACGAGGAGCTACACCCATATTTTTTTATGTTGATCCCACAGTTATTATTAAATAGTGTAGTTTTCTCGTTCGCTTCGCTCGCTCGGTGTGGGATGTGTAGATGAGCAATCGGAAGAATGATTGGAAACGGTAGATCACTAACGGTAGAAAAAGCGAATGAATTTGTACTTTAGTAACTCCACCTGTCCCTCGGGTTAGCCCACAGAGACGGGGATTTACCAATTTAATTTTTTTGAGGGGGGGGGGGGGACTATATATATAATCTTTATATATATAGAAATAAATAAAATCGCCATCCTTCACGAATTTTGTGGTAAATGAAGACCATTCGACCGATTTGGTTATCACCATTGTTTTCCTCATGTATTTTTCTGTTGGAAATGACTTTCAAACACGAGACCTTCCGCGATGTTTTTCTAAAGGTTCTATACAAAGTTCAGAGTACGTTTCGAAGGAATAAGAAGAGCGGTAGCTAGAAAACGTTCGTATACATTTTCGTTCACTAGAATCGGGAAGAACAATTTCATGTCTTTATACTTGAATGGGACCAAATCGGAACTCCAACAATTATTTCAAACCGTCAACATTTATTGGGTCTTAGGCGGAAACAAACCGGAATGATATTTTTTTGACATTTTATGTCTTTGCTATGGCACATGAACTAAAAAAAAGTCACGGAAAATTGCTCACGAAAATATTTTGATGATTTCCACTTACAACCGAGTCGTTGCAAGGGAAATGGTACTTCGTCGTTTTTTCATCCCACAAAATTCGTTGACCATTCGTTTGAAAGCTCTCGATTTATCCAACCATATTATGTTAACTACTGCGAAGTGCGTGGCCAACAAGCTGAGTTATGAGCAAGGTTATTTGAATAATTGTGTACACTCAGGTGATCATTCTCAATAATTGATATTGTGAACATGATTGCCACCGCTTGTTAATTTCTGATGATTTCATTGAGCTGGTGTTTCGATGATTTGATTCATAGCAGGTGATCCAAATATTGCGAGAACAATTTGATTTGTGCAGCGGTAGTTAAATCATTTTAATAGGTAATTTCTATACTTAACTCTCTAGGAAGCTGTAATTTCGTATGTAGCCTTAGGACATTTACTTGATGATGCCCAGGGTCCGGATCAGATGAGTGGCTCTTAGAACTAATTTCTATGTTTTACACTCTAGGAAGCTGTAATTTCGTATGTAGTCTCTTTAGCACATTTACGTGACTATGCCCAGGGTCCAGATCAACTGAGTGGGTCTTAGAGCTTGCATACAAGTCTGCAACACATACGTGTCTTCAACTAAAGACATAAAATGTCCCAATGTTTTGCAGACTTGTATGCAAGCGTTTAAACCACCGAACGAGTTCGTCCTCAGACGTTATTCTCGATTTTCTCGTTAAATTCTGCATATTTTTGGTGATTTCTCCGGGAATACAGCGTTTTTCTGCAATTTTGTTGGTACCATCGTGTTCTACGGATCGAGGAACGTAACTTTGTCGCTGGAATACGAAAATGCTCTCGATCAAATTTTAATGTGGCAGCTGATAGAAAATCGAGCGCTCGGCCAAAAAACACGCATTAAAAGGGGGTCCCACCCCCCTGCCACCCTCCAGCCCATGGTTCAGGTGGGGGTAAAAAATTGTAAAAATTCGTTCCTTTCCGTAATTTGTTTTTCTGATCATCAGGAAACGGCAAGTGTTTTGATATTGAAAGAACCATTTCCAACATTTCAGGATCATGTTCAGTTCTGTTGAGAGAGCATATCAGGAAAGTGTAGATGTTTCCCTGGAACGTAAATCAAATTCAATTTATATTGTAGAAGTTTCATTCGGAACCTTCTAAGCCGGACAGAACCAATATTAGTTGTGTGTTTGTTCATTATAATTGTAAGTGGTTTATGGTCACTGTGAACTTCTACAGATTGGCCATATATTACATCCGAAATAAATTGACAGCATCTCTTTCAGATTGACTGTAGTTGAGTTCAGCCGCATTCATGGTTCTGGGCACACAAGCTACTCATTTCAACTGTTGACCATGTTGGTGGAAAAGGCAGCTACCGATTCCATTTTTACTTGCATCACATTGTAGTATAATTTTCTTCGCGGGATCATGAGGAGCTATTGCTGGAGCTTCTGAAATGGGAAGTTTTAAATTAATTGTCATGTAGTGGTGTCCAGATCCACTGTACATTTTTCTTGAGTAAATTGATAAAGGGTGACAATAATTCAGCCATTTCAGGTACATACTTTCTGAAATAATTGAAAGATCACATAATTCATTGCAATGCTTTCCTATTGTGTGGTGGTTGAAGATAGAGGAACATGCTTTATCAAGGGCTCCCATGAATACTTGGTCATTCTGGAACACGTCCTGAATAAATTGTTTATATTTTTTGTGGACGTCCAACATGCTCTCGACAAATTGTTCATGCATATTTTCTCCAAAGAGACCAGTGACTGCATTAAGACGTTGCTGCTTAATATGGCTCATCACATGGTTGACTAAAACCACCAGGCCGCGTGGATAGCCTAACAGATAAACGGAGTTTCATTTGTATAATATACAAGAGATAAGAGATTGAAGAATTTATTTTCTTTTACAGAGCGAACTGATCAAATCTCTGGGACTGGGAGGCGGCATGATCTGGGCGTTGGACCTCGACGATTTCCGAAACGTCTGCCGCTGCGGCGAGTATCCATTGCTGACTGCACTCAGCAGCACCCTCAACGGCGGCCGTTCCCCACGTGTCAGCGACTGCACCACATGATCCCAACCTACCGACTGTATCAAATAGTTAAGGTTAACTCTTGAGAAAAACTTGAGATCTTGATTACTTTAGTTGACCCAATCAAATTTCGACAAACATCAGTCTTTTCACCGATCATGCCGTACAAATACTTCCCATCAGCGGTAGTTCCTTGGTCGTTAATCTATCAATATTGGAAAGCAGATCTACGGTGTGAAGTAATTTTTTTCCACGAGTAATTGGGATCTTGATTTTGTCTTTGTTTCGGACGCTAATGAAAAATTGCGTTCCCTTAAATATCTATAAGGCTGAATTGTGCCATTATAAAATTTTAAATTAGTAGAAAACCACCAATGAAGTAAAGACTACTTCCCTACGTGTAAAGTAGGCACTAAAAATAGTGAATATTTCGATATAAATATTGATACTTTCAAAACAAAGTCCGAATCAGAGCACCCTCGAGAGGGAATTATCATTCGTACATGTAAAAAAATTATTATTGAAATTATAAAATAATAATTGATTCAATGAGAAAAAGTTAGTTATTTCTGTGATAATAATGTTAGATGCAGAGGATGTTTCTAGAGTCTCCTTTGATAATAGTAAATCTGATTTGCTATAACGAATAGGTACCAAAAGATACAATTATCGAGTATATGACTCTGTAGGAACTAAATTGTTTATTCAGCGAAAGTAAAAGTTTATCAGTCTACCGTCAAAAATTGTTTTGTGAAAACGAATGAGTTTGACTTAGTATAGTTCGTTCGGTATTGACATGCATTATTCCTGAGAGTATCGTTAGTATCAAATTCGTATTATTCGTTGCTGCCCTTGTGTCGTTGTTTTATAATACATTATATGAATAAAATTTTAAGATACCTGCAGCTACTGATTTTTCTTGAGTACCCCATCCACATTGCAATAATCTTATGTCTATTATAAAATGTTTCGGGTGACTCGAGGGTTGGTCAATGAAAAGTCTATATTCTTGGCCAACGTTTCGGAATATTTATATTTCATCTTCAGGCCTCGTAAAACTGTATTCGAACGCTTATTTCATATCCTCGTTATAGAGCTTCAGTAGGTAGCTATCTACTTAAACAACATCTTTGGGTATACTGAGAAAAAAATGCTTCTTCTGCTGCTTCTTCAAATTCAAACAGCTAGGGAAAGTCGATAATATCCAAAATACTGGTACTTACAAATCCTAATCCGAATTTCTTCTTGGAGGAGGATAACCAGCTTGAGTCGCCGGATAAAGTGCTAGGAAAAAGAGGGGTTTCAGACAAAGAAGTTCCAGGAACGGAAGGATCATAGGAAGCCAAAGGATGAGAGCCGGGTGAAAGACTTGAGCTGGATGGTAAGTGGCAAATTTAGGACGCAGAATCATCTTTACGCCACTTCTTGGAGAAATTCGCGATATGGTTGACCTTCTTGAATATTCTTTTACTTTTCGTCATTGCGTATAGCACTGAAACTATACGGACTAAACGAATTGCAAACAAACCGAACGCGGAAAGATGCACGGACGAGTGGACACGTAAGCAACATAGAATAACAAAACATTTTATCATTGTTATCATCTTATCATTCTAGTTGGTTGGTATTATGCTCTGGCTGTGTGAAGTGAAGTCATTGAGGTTACTAACTAACTCATTCACACATATTCAAGTCATATTAGTTCACCAAAACGCCGCAGAAGCGCGAATATCGTTACTTTTTCGTTTTATGGCTCTCCTGAAAAGTTGCATATTTTTGCGCATCGGACACTCTATCTTGGGATCTACTGAACCGAATTCATTTTTCTTTTTTTAGAAAGTTATCTCTCAACCTACTGCATAAATCTGCGAGAATACTTTATCAAAATAAGTTATTGTAATTACGGGACAGACAATCGAAGTTACCTCAAATACCACCAATATTTCCGAAATTTGCTTCGATGTTGTAATGCGGAGAATAAATATTTTTTCAATCTAATTCTGCAGATCTTTAGACCTTTACAAGATCTATCAGTTAAAAAAAAGATCATCGAAATCGGCCCAACGAGTGCCGAGATAATGGGTCACGAATTTTGCCATTTTTGGGGGGGTACCAAGTGCCCTTAAGTTATACTGAACAGAGATAGAAATTGAAGTTATAAGAGGTATACACCTGAGATGTTGTGAAATGTACAATACTTTCCACCTTCCGTATATGTTTGAAAAATGATAAAAAATGGCCAAAAGGTGAAAAAATATGATGCTGTTTTTATGCACTTTCCATAATACATGCACCTCCCACCAAATATAACTGATCCTTATTTAGGACGTAGGTGTCACACACACTGTCGCAGAAAGACACACATGTCACAGAAACATTTTATTAGTGGCCCTATTGTTGTGTTCATATTGAGATGGAACTTTTGAGAATGTAACAAACATAACATATCACACAATACAAAATACCAATAGATATTTCCTTTGGCAATTTTGACCCTTCACAATCTAGCATCCTGGGTTTCAGCCCAGTCAGCCCTGATAAATAAGCACAGCAAAATGAAAGAAAGACGAACGCAGATAGTTTGTTGACGAGCAGTACAATGAGATGGTGGCGGTGGGTTAATATTTCTGCCTGAGTTTCTATTTCTGCCTCAGTCTACACGACCATGATAGGTGTAGGTAGGTAGTTGAGAAAAAAGGCAAAATAATAAACATATTCTTCAGATTTCCGACCCGCCACGCATGGAAAGTTGGATAGGCAGAGCAATTAAGCCAACACCCCCTCAAACGTCATAGCAAACCACCATCCCTCTAACTGTAAGGGTCGTTCTTGCACTACATTTTATTTCAAGGGCTTCCCTTAAACTCCAAGAAGTAAGGGAGCTTCCTTACTCAAACATCCCTTCAACTTCGAGGGAACTTCGTTCTAGCATACCACCCTTTGTTTCGTTGAATTAAAACGTCCGTCAAGTTTTGGAACATATGTCAGAAGTTTTGATTTTATTAAGTGAAGGAGGTGAATGGAGGGGGTAACACTAGTAAATCGTTATAAATATTTTCAATCTATTTCTGTGAGTAATTTCACGATGTAATCAGTTCATACTCTGTTACGGCTGATAAGGGGGGGGTTGATCATAGCACATTCATATAATGGAGGGTGTACATCCAATAAAATCACGATCAAAATACCCCAAAATAATATACGAACCAGACTTAGGGACGTCCCCTTAATGCATGCATACTTACCATTATTATTATTTATTTATTTTAATAAGACAATCTTCAATTGTGCGAATTCGGTGTGCTGGTCTAAATAACTATTCCATACTGCTGGAAATCGTTTTTACGATTCACAGTCACATGAACATTATTGTGAACGCAGAAATTGTAGTAATTAAAGACAGATTGGTTTTCTTGAAATTTATTCTCATTTTGAATTTTTGCTATATTTTTGACCAAACAGATCTAGTCCAAATCTGCACCTAAATACCTATTTAGCTTGGTTTTGGTCAACACTTCTCAGCTACTGATTAATTTCTAGCACCCATTTAGCTCCGCTGTACGCTCAGGTTATACTATTATGCGAGACCGGAATGTCTTACGAGAGAGATATAACTTTAGCGCCGTGTATCAACCGCACCGCAAACCAATGCTCGTTTCATAGCTGTTTTAATGTTTACAGAAAATTCTATTAAAAGTAAAGAAAAACGAGGATATTTAAAGGAATTCACTCATAAGAGTTATAATTAATAAGAATAAATTAGAATTAATAATAACAAATAATTATGAAGGTATTTATTTTCTTACTTTACTTTTTTTACCCCCCGAAAAAGACGCTGAGCGTATAAAAGATTCAAGCCACGAAATACATGATGGATCATCCAATAGGGTTCCAAATTAATTAGGTCCGCCACTAAGAGGAGTAGGAGGTGAAGGACCAATGGTGGTTGACATGAGTTTCCCCTTGTTGATACTTCGCGTCACCCCTTTTCGCTCTACAATCCGTTCCCCTCACCATCAATCTCATCAATACCGGTCAAAAATGAGAATTATATTATTAATAAATAAATTATTATGATAAAGAAACACACAAACAAACAAAAATCGACATAATAACAAAAACAAGTCCGTCTCGACTTATCACCAACAAAAGAATAACGAATCGGTAAGGTCATTGTTTGCGTGCTGCGCTCTATCTCGAGCTTTTCATGTTCGGAGCCCTATTAAAACAGTCTGAAAGCACACAAAAAATAATAAAAATTAAAATTAAATGAATGAATAATATATGTATACCATTCCAGACAGTAACTCTCCTTAGGATTGAGAAAACAATCCAATTCTTGCCCCAAAAAATCAAGCTTCCCAACCGAAAGGATGAGTTTGTTGGCCAGCACTTTAAAGTGGTCAAATATAAAAAATGTCTGATTTTTCGCAGGATTTTAGTCAAAACAAAATTATCAAAGATTATTTAGGTTATTGAAAAAATGTTGCACTCAATTATGCTAACACATATGGTCATTTCACGCGAACGGCCAAACTTTTTTTTTCGATATTTTTTAAAAGTCCTGATTTTTCTAGTATGCTGTACCCTTTGGTAATACAAGCTAGGAGCCAAATTTTCAGACCTCTTCTTCCCAGCCTTTTCTCTACAACTGTCACGAAGTTTTAGGGGTGTGCGCCAAACACTAACTTTTGTTTTAATTGCTCAACCGTTATTGTGCCCAAAAAAATAAGTAAAGTGGCCAATTCTTATGGTAAATCGTCTGCTCTTTCTGGTAGTTTATGTCTAAATTTACAAAAACTTAAGCTTCCTCATAAAAACTCAAAATAAAAACTTCTTTTTCACATTTCATCAATTTGGCATTTTTTGAAAAAAAATTTTTGATCTTAAATCATCCCTACTAGTGATGTAGAATACGAGGTTAGGAGGACGTTATGGGCCGACAAACGGTTTTGTCGCCAGTGGTACTTAATGTACGGCCTGAACTCCCAAAAAACGTAAGCTTCCCCATGAAAACTCCACATTTCATCAATTTCGCATTTTTTGAAAAAAAAAAAAATATATATTTTGATCCTAAATACATACCTACTAGTATGTAGAATACGAGGTTAAGAGGACGCGTAATGGCCGACAAACGGTTTGTCGCCAGTGGTACTTAATGTACGGCCTGAACTCCCAAAAAAAACGTAAGCTCCCATGAAAACTCCACATTTCATCATTTCGCATTTTATGAAAAAAAATATTTCGATCCTAAACCATACCTACTAGTATGTAGAATACGAGGTTAAGAGGACGTAATGGACCGGCAAACGGTTTGACGCCAGCGGTACTTAATGTACGGCCTGTACTACCAAAATAAAAGAAAAAATTGAATTTTCATGATAAAATTTGCACCTATCTGATGTGCCGTCAAATGTGAAGTTAGTTCTAAGCAAATTTGATAAACTGGGGACTTTATAATGAAAAACTCAATTTTTATTTTATTTAGGCAGTACAGGCCGTACATTTTGTACTGCTGGCGTCAAAACGGTTTGTCGGGACCACTACGTCCTCTTAACCTCGTATTACGTACTGATAGGTATCATTTAAAAAAAAAAAAAAAAAAATATATATATATATATATATATATTTTTTTCTTCAATAAATGCGAAATTGATGAATGTGAAAAAGAAGTTTTTATTTTGAGTTTTCGTGAGGAAGCTTACGTTTTTGGGAGTACAGGCTGTACATTTAAGTACTTCCTGGCGACAAACCGTTTGTCGGCCCATTACGTCCTCTTAACTTCGTATTCTACCATACTGGTAGGTATAATTTAAGATCAAAAAATGCGAAATTGATGAAATATGAAAAAGAAATTTTTAATTCGAGTTTTCATGGGAAGATTACGCTTTTTGGCGAGTACAGGCCGTACATTAAGTACCACTGGCGACAAACCGTTAGTCGGTCCATTACGTCTCTTAACCTCGTATTCTACATACTAGTAGGTATGATTTAAAGATCAAAATTTTTTTTTCTCGAAAAATGGAAAATTGATGAAATGTGGAGTTTTCATGGGAAAGCTTACGTTTTTTTTGGGAGTTCAGGCGTACATTAAGTACCACTGGCGACAAACCGTTTGTCGGCCCATTACGTCCTCCTAACTTCGTATTCTACATACTGGTAGGTATGATTTAAGATCAAAAAATTTTTTTCAAAAAATTCCAAATTGATGTATAATGTGAAAAGAAGTTTTTATTTTGAGTTTTTCATGAGGAAGCTTAAGTTTTTTGTAAATTTAGACATGGACTACAGAAAGAGCAGACGATTTACATAAGAATTGGCCACCTTACTTATTTTTTTGGCACAATAACGGTTGAGCAATTAAAACAAAAGTTAGTGTTTGGCGCACACCCCTAAACTTCGGACAGTTGTAGAGAAAAGGCTGGGCGAAGAAGGGTCTGAAAATTTGGCTCCTAGCTTGTATTACCAATGGGTACAATAACTAGAAAATCAGACTTTAAAAATATCGAAAAAAAAAAAGTTTGGCCGTTCGCGTGAAATGACCCATATATCCACCCAACGAATCGAATGAAAGCACACCGGTCGCTGTGCGTTTACCGTTTGCTTTTAGGACATTGACAAGAAAGAAGACATCAACGGGTGTGAATCGTAGCCCGTAAAACATTTTGAAAATCACTCTGAAAACTCTGACAATTGTATCAGATGATGTAATTTCAATGGAATCCTGACATCATAAATCGAGTTTATTATAAATTCTGTATCCTATTGGGCTTGTGAAGCAAGGTGGGTGATCACCTCACTGATTTTCAGTTGCTCTGCTCTTGTTAAATAAATAGAAGGACTAGTAAAGTGTAGGTGTTATATATTTAATTTAATTAATGTCTTCTCGGAAGGCCTCCACGGCTATGGAGTTACATTTATTTATATAGTGTATGTAAAATAGAGTCCACTCTGCGTTGTTGAAGGTGTGCGAATTGCTTGCCTGTCTCCATCACATTCTCTAATTCCCCGATTCATTCCGCGAAGTTCACGAATCTCTTGTGATGAGATTTCGAGGGGGTAGAGGTTGTACTGGACGAATTATGACTCCCTTTGCTGTTCGCTGATGTGTCACACGATGTACTACATCTCTTCCTTGTTAATCTAGTAATCTCTTCCTTGTTACATTTAATATTCCCGTTTTCAATACAAATCAATTTAGCTAAGCTATCGTAACGTTCAGTTTTTTGCTACCTACAAACCCGCGAACTTTTGTTTGTATATTTAATGCCTTTTCTTCACAAGCTGGACGAACTTCGTTCCACTTCAGGTACTGGCAGCTTGAAAAAAATGATTCGCCCTCCTAACCGAGCGATTAATTCTACTATTCACCTGATAACAGGCTGTGTGTTTTCACCTACCGTGTTGACGGCTGCCGGATCGAAAAATACTTGTCAGACTTGACGACGATTATTAGGCTCGATTTAAACCCTTCAATGTCGCTTGGCTGAAATGATTAATATACTCGGATAAAATGGGCACAACTATGTACATAGTTTCGTGAAGTAGGTGGGCATTACTTTCTCAATACCTGAAAGGTCACAGGAAAGTAATATAATAATCCTGAAACAATTGAATACGAACTTGAAAGAGAACTTACTTGAATAAGAAGCTGTTTGCTTGTCGCACATGCAACTTCAAACGTATCTACTTTTAAGAAATAATTTCGAAAAGACGATGAATCATACTTGTGATATGGATATATCTATAATAATGCGGTATGTTCAAAATAAAATAGTCTTTCGTTTAAAACCTATCTTTTTTAATTTGAAACATTGAATCTACATCTTACACAATCTACCGAACCATACTATGCAAAATTTAGGTAATTCCATTACGTTCTGCCGACGGAACATTTTCACTTAACTCATTTTTCTTATTAAATTTAGCCAATTGAAGGAGCTGACGACGAACTGCAACAGAAGAACAGTTTGAAAACATAATGCTAGATACTGTAAATCAACTGAAACCAGAAATTATTGTTGGTAGAGTGGGAAGGAGCTGCAGATTTATTTTCTCCCGAAATTTTCAAGAGTCATACAGGTGCCTCCTCTTACATTCGTTAAACCTGAAAAAGTGTATTTCATGAAGAATAAACAATCTGTTAGTTAAGTACATTCAAAATAGAAAAACATTCCGCCAAACTGTGTGTGGCACATAGCTTCCGCGTTTACCTATCATGATTGTATAGATCATTGAAAAGTTTTAAATGATCTTGAAAAATTCCATTAGCGGGAAAGAGTAAATCAAGAATTACTTAATTTATTAAGAGGATATATAGAAAAACTAATGTTTAAACATTTGATATCCATTTCTCCCATTACTCCTATATATTTTCTCCTCTTGTTTCAGCAATTTTTGTCTAAGCATCTTATTTTTGGCCTTTAAAATTGCTAACCAAAATTTGTTTCTCATTTTATTTCCCCAAATGAAATTTTTGGGCTATAGCCTGGCTTGTTGGCTCTAGTGATTTTATGAGGTTTATAAACCTCCTGTTTTTGACGTGTCCTCTTTGAGGGCAAAGCTTTTAACTTATCTAATGATTGGTCGCAGAATGGTGACCGAAACGTCAATACAATAATTACAAAGAATTTGTAATTATTTCTTTCTTCTTGGGCTGAATCCCGACTATATTACAACTATGAACAACATCACGGCCGACAAAACCTCTATCACAGATTAGATACATGTTGAAATTTTCAATTAAATTTGACTTTACAAAGTTGATTTGATGGTTATTCATATTGTGCTTACCGAGTAAAAAGTGGCGGTAGTGGCAGTGATCTCGTTGGACATGCGGGCCTTTAATATTTGGGCGGACTGGCGTATGTGAGAGACATGAAGATGAGCTTCTTGAACCGGACTCCGCTTCGTACCAAGGCGTGTCGTACAACGTTCGAAGAACGGCAACGTGCTGAAAAAATGTTCCATCATACAGCCCGATCGTACGAATGATCTTATTATACTGGGGGATCCACTGAATATGTAAATAACAGTGATATGTCGTGGCCACGACATTGGGCTCAACCATAACCTTTTTGTGGGTGCCAAGCCATGTGGGTATTCATGGCAGTGAGTGTGCAGATGCGCTTGCAAGGAGAGTCATTGGTGATAACTCCATTGATATGTTGTCTGTACGCATAGAATATCAAATCTGCTACACGCAACATAAAGCTAATTCCATCTGGCATGAGCAATGGCAGGGTGAGGTCACTGGTCTGCGTGGTGTCCTTCAGGACTTGAGCCCGGGGGCCCTTTCGTAACCCTACATCCAAGGAGGGATCGAATAGTGGTCAACCGGGTTGCCACTGGCCATACCCGTCTTACTCACAGTCACCTGCTTAGTGCATAAGCTCGAGATGTTGTGTGTGGGAGGTGTGGGGGTGATCTGTCCATCCGTCACTTTCAACAGGACTGCCCATCCCTTGTGGACCTCCGAGTCCAGCATCATCCCCCTCAGTGTGTAGACGTTTTATCCGGACCATACAAGGTCCGATCCCTGTTGTTGTACCTGCGAGCCGCTGAGCTCTACTACGAACTGTGATATCTGATCTGTGATACATATTTATATACATCTAGTAGTAGATCTATTTCACTTGCATACGAACATCATGCTTCATGGCTGGAACTTTTCCTAAATGCGTTCAAACCAAAAGTAGTTGTTGATGGTTAATTACTGATACCAGACCCGGAGCAGTTTCCTTTTAGCGAATATTCGTAGAAAATAAACTACTGCAATGATTAATAAAATTGTAAATCAAATTTTTAAAATTCCTTCATTTTAAAACGTTTTGGGGCATTCTGAAACTATTTCCGAAAACACAGGTACCTACTTACAAGTACTTTTAGAAAAAATCGCGCTTCATCGTGGTTCATCAGCTTCATCCGAGAACAGTATAAGATATCACAATCTGGATTCACCATTGTGTTCAGCACTACAAAAATCTATGGATTTTTTTTCTTAAGTTAGGTAAGTACCCTCTTTTCTTGGGTAGTACTTTGGGTATATATATATTATAAGAAAAATTATGTTTGATCTTCGTGCTTCCTTCAGCCACATTTGTAGAAAACACATTTTACTGGAGCTTGAAATTACATCACGCTAATCAATAACATTTTTCTGTAGTGGGTCCGTGGAACACCGCTTGTTGGTGATTACCATCAAAACTGCTAGGTACCTACCTAAAGATTATTCGGAATTACAACACAATTACTGGCTTAGAGAGCAGGAACTCATCTTGCAATATTCAACGGAAGATATTTACCTGAATATACTTCGCGGAGCTTGCCTGTTTTTCTCCACTGACCTACTTGTTGTCTGCATTGAATCATTGAGAACATAGTATTTCGCCGTTCCGAGTTCTCTTGCCAAAAACGACCATGAATAGTATATATATCGCAGTTAATGGGTTGCTAGCAGAACCTGGCAATTGCTCCAGTTGCTCAATTGTAACATGACTTGTTGAGGGAACACGGTAGTCTTTACTTTGACCCGTCCTGTATTTGTCTGTGTTTCTCGGCCTGTCCCGTTCACGCTGTTCCGGTTGTTTACCATAGTTTGTGATTTGGTCGAAACCGAAACGTCGAATCTGTTTCTGTAAATTCCAATTTTATTTTCGGAAGATTCTGGGGCATTGATATGGTGATGCCGATTGCCTGTTTGTCAACTCGCTCGCTGCGATGCTACGTTCGCCTTTTGAAATTCAGAGTAGTTTTTACTGCGCATGTGCTAACGGAAAATCTATTAGGCCTCATTTTCTCATTGCCTATTGCCCGATCTCGTTCATGTTCGTGCGATAGTTGGAGGTTGACACATTTATTACATCGCATGAGTTTTATCACGATCGAATCATATGGTTTGTTCTATGTTACAGTCCGGGACGGTCAAGGGATAATCCTCAGTTCTGGATTTTTTCCGGGACTGTTGCTCCCGCACATGCGCAATCGATGTAACCGGTCCCCCTCTTCCTGCTTCTCCCATTATCTTTTCTTATCTCAACCTGTTCTTTCGCGATTCCGATAATATTTTCTCTTAAATTTTCAATTTTGCATCGTTTGACTACCCAGAGTTGTGGAGATGCCGGTAATCGGTATTTCGCGTTTTACTTGCAAACATCGTAAAATAAACCAGGATTTGCTTCAATGGAATGCTAGAGAAAAGAGGTTTCTATCAAGGTCATGTAAAAGTTACTAAAAATGTAACAAAGTGAACTTCACGAAATCGAGTTTACTATAACATTTGCTACCCATAAGGTGATTTATTTTAATTTGATAATTTTCGAAGTATATATATATACCTAATATAAGAAAATTATGTTTGATCTTCGTGCTTCCTTCAGCCACATATGTAGAAAACACATTTTTACTGGAGCTTGAATATTACATCACGCTAATCAATAACAATTTTCTGTGCCGGGTCTGTGGGAAACCGCTTGAAGGTCGACCTACTTGTGGTCAATATTGAAACATTGAGAACATAGTGATTCGCCGTTCCGTGTTCTCGTGCCAATGACGTCCATGAATAGTATGTATATCGCAGTTAACGGGTTGCTAGCAGAACCTGGCAGTTGCTCCAGTTGCTCAGTTGTAACATAACTTGTTGACTGAACACGGTAGTCTTTACTTTGACCCGTCCTGGATTTGTCTGTGTTTCTCGGCCTGTCCCGTTCACGCTGTTCCGGTAGTTTGCCATAGTTTGTGATTTGGTCGAAACCGAAACCTCGAATCTGTTTCTGTAAATTCCAATTTATTTTCGGAAGATTCTGGGGCATTGATATGGTGATGCCGGTTCCGAGCGCATTCTAACGGATTGATTCGCGGATTTAACAACGTCCACTCTGGTCTAGTGGGTAACATAACGTACTGTGGGGTAAAGGTCCTGGGTTCTATTCCAACTCTGCATCCATTTTATGCATCGTATTGCAACTTCCGAAACATATTCTTAAACGTCATTTTGTTCTATTGTTTCAATCAATCTGTATGTTATTACGAAGATTGATTTAGGATTCAATATTATTTTTGAGATGCTAGCTTCCCAGCATCCAGACGCCCATACTATACACATCATCCTGATCTATTTTTCCAACGATTCTGAATTTTTACTAAGGGATTGACTACTATGAATGGTATGTAATTTTAAGATGCGAGCTTGCGAGCATCCAGCTCACCAAACTATACACAGCATTCTGATCTAACTGTCTAACTAATATATTTTTACTTAAAGAATATTTCTTAACAGAACGGCTCTTACGTCCTGGTTTCAGGGATTAATAAAATCAAATATAACACCTACACTACAAGTCCTTCTGAACTTAACAAGACTTGACCCACGAACTAAAAACGCTGCAAAATATTACACAATGGTTTATTATTTCTGTGTTAGATAGCCCTTCTACGCATATCATTGGTCTATAATATTATTAAACCCCGAATGTAATATATGATCAGAACATGGCGCATCGTGCCTCCGAGAAGGGTTCACACTTTTACAGTTCCAAGACCCCGCAATTTCACGCTTCACAGTAACTATGTTTTAAAAAAATAGGAAAATGATGCTTGAAGTAATTTACGTTAGCGCATGCGCAGAATGGAGTGGCAATATGAGAAAAATGAAATTTTTAGGGAACAATCTACAGCCTAACCCACAAATACCCAGAAAATGTAATCAAAATGTGATGAAAACTAGACCTTGTTCCTGGGATTACACTTTCGCACATGAACATGAGCTAATATGATGCAATCATGTTGAAATTAACAAGAGATAGAGGAAAAAAGACACGAACGAAAGTGGTTCAGAATAGACTAAAAAGTAAAATACGAGCAAAAATGATACCACTGTAAAAAAAAAAAAAAAAAAAAAAAAAAAAAAAAAAAAAAAAAAAAAAAAAAAAAAAAAAAAAAAAAAAACGACCATTTGATTATAGTGGAGACTACAACTTTTTCCATCTCTCAAAAGGAAAAACAATGCTTCCGCTACCTATAAGTAGCCTGGGTATTGGGTCATCATATTGAGTCACGATATTGGGCACCAACAACTCTCTTAGTCACTATGGTTCTGCTTCTCCGCTTCCCGATTCCATGTCTCCAATGATTTCTCGATCCGTAGCTATCCCAATCCGATTTTTGACTCGAGATCGAGTTCGTTCTCCTTCTCGATTTTGTTATTATCATTTGAACTGACTAATATCGAAATCCAAGTGGCTACCTGATGTGTTTTAATTAAGATATTTTTTAGTTACCAATTTCAATGCACACGAAGTACTCAAATTTCAATACAATTTTACACAAATATAATACAATAATTTAAGAAAAATCGCTCATACAACTATACTTAGGTATCATCTTGATTTCAAATCCGTTTTCAATTTGAGTTATTATTTACTTATCGATTCTGTTTCTATCATAGGAACTGATAAACTTGAAACTCGCTCACTCCACTCTTTGTAGAATGACATAATTTAATGGAATTCTGCCATGCACCCACATAGTAAAAGATATTGCATAGTGAAAGTCAAAAGATTATAGGTAGGTATGTAGATTCCTACATTATTGCTACTGAAATGGAATAGTAGTTCTGGATCCAAGGGGACGCGCGAGTGTAGAAACCCTAAGAGCTCGGATCGGTGAACGGAACTGGATCGGTAATTCGGAAACGTTCCACGAGTGAAACTGGAGCAGGTTGGAACGTTTACAACAAAGATCGGGATCGGCACATCTCTAATTGGTTTTATAACAGCAGATTTGATCAGAGTTGAATATCTTGAGGTCGAGGTTTGGAGACAATCCGTTAGGATGCACTCGGTACCAACATCACTATATTAATGCCCTAGACTCTTGTCTCATTCAACTAGTCATGGGGTCATGGGTCCTCCACCACTTGTGGGATTTATTATTAAAATTTCATAAAACTTGATCTGGTACTTTGAGAAAAAATTTTAAATGTGGCAGACGGACGAATTAATTTTTTGCTATCTTTCTTCATTATTATCACTTTTGTTTGTTTGCATACTATTAAACTCTTTTTTATGATTATTTGATTTTATTTATTTTATTAATGTGTATTTTTTGGCTTTGGGCTTGAGGAATGTTTCTTACAGTACAATGTCTAATACAGTACTAATGTTTCTTCAAATGTCTAATCTGTGCAAATTCTGCAACTCATCTAGATGCGCTGGAACCGATTCTATATTCAGATGCCTAAGTTGTATGCCCGTGATATTCTTGAGCCTGGTTTTGATAATTTGTAAAGCATAGGTCATTTTACACATTGGAAGAATAACAATTTAAAAGCCGATCGCAGACGTAGTTACAATAGAGGAAACAGTGGAAATTGCAGGTGGTTGCCAAGAGAGAGAGAGAGAAAGAGAGAGAGGGAGGGAGAGAGAGGAGAAGAGAGAGAGAGAGAGACCAAGGCGCTTTGAATTGTGCTCATTAGTAGAGAATTGGATATTTGATTCTTTGATGTGCCTTTCTGTGAGCACCAACTAAATTAATGACGATGGGTTTTATATAACATGGAGTGTTTTGATTGCTCGCAGCTCGATCGCTTATTTGTAGTTACATTGATAGCTTGGCGTACATTCTAGATCTCTTTCTTTTTCCTTTTAAAGTTGTTTTCTTCTTTCAATTACCACAATAATAGATTTGTATTGGTATGCCAGTAAAAATAATGTATAAATAAATAAATACAGATCACGTAATTTTCAGACTGGTGAAGGCTTTCCGAATATTTATGAATTCAACTCTCGTGGCTGTTATTTATTGCATCACATTTTTCAGCGGTAAATTAATTTCATATTTTCTGGAGCATCATAGAAATAAAAAAACTTGTTTCGTTGTTTGCTTGTATTTGTTCAGAATATACGTTAATGACATAAAATTCTAAAGGGCTCTGGAATCACTAAATATTTATTTAAAAAAGCAATTCTAATGTATGTATGATGAATCAGTGGTTGCATAATTAAAATCGTCGATAGGACCCATGCAAGTTGAACATAAATTGGATTGTTATGATAAAACATCTCTTACCAATTTCTAGAAAGGTCGCACCAAATATGAGTAAACAAGGTGGGCCTCTCAACAATATAGTCGACTACCGAAAGCATCTTTCGTACACGCTGACGCTCACTGAATCTTCTCAAGGGAAATTGAGCAAACCCAAAGTAATCGGGACTGCAATCATGATGTTTATAATTCCGTTGGGTTGCTTCGTATCAGCAGTGAAAAGTGAGGAGCTTAGAGAGTCCCTGGAAAACGTCAAAGGCGTGATGGCCGAAGTCATGATGATCTCCGTCCTCCTCAACGAGACCATTTTCGGTCCGGAACGAGTAGAGAGGCTATTTGAGTACCTCAGCAAATGCCACATGACCACGCGGTAAGAATATCCACAGACAAAAAATTAATATTTAAATAAATGGTTATTAAATAGGTAGGTAAATAATAATGGTAAAATGACTTCGTAATAATGCGTTTAGTTTAGTGAGATTTACTCACTAAACATATTGGTGAATAATGCATGTATCACAGGAACATACCTATGTTCGGTTTGTGTACGATTTTGGTGATTTACATGGTGCAAGGAAAGATCTCAAGAAAAACTCCCAGGGTTCGTTGTATTCCTAGACTAAATTCTAGATTGAACAGAATAACCGTCACGAAAATCGGATGAATATAGTTGAACATCACGGAATAAAATTACTTCCCTCTCTCCATCTACCTCCTCTCATAATGAAATCAAAGTTCCAGACATGCAGCATGGTAGTATGAGCAAATTCTTGTAGCTTACAGTATTATATTATGTTCCCCTAGCTGTTTCGCCTGTGCGTTGCATAGGTTGACTTGAATATACGCTAGCCCCCTTACCCATCACATTTTGGGACACCCCTATGGATCTGATTCAAAAAGTCGTTACTCACAAGTGCTTACTTATGAATTACCTATTAGGACCAAACTACTGAGACCGACCCCCACTCTCTCTCCACAAATATCCCCCATATTTCAGATTAAAATTATTCTTGATAGGTAAACCAACTTCCTAGGGTATCAGGAGAGAATTTCGCTCACTCAGCTGATTGGGAAAGAGCCAATAACTGCAATAGTCTCTTAGTGTCCCAGAGAGTCTCCCTATCAAACCTCAACTTCCTAGGAAGAACAGGAGACATTTAGCTCACCCAGCTCATGGGCCAATCATTTCAATCGTCTCCTAATATCACACGGAGTCTCCCTAATAAATCTAAACTTCCTAGGATGGACAAGAGAGATTTATGCCCACTCAGCTGATTAGGAAGGAGCCAATAACTGCATTCGTTTCTTAGTGTCCCAAGAGATTATCGCAATCAAATTTAAACTTCCTAGGGTATCACGAGAGAATTTTGCTCACTCAGCTGATTGGGAAAGAGCCAATATCTGCAATCGTCTCTTAGTGTCCCAGAGAGTCTCTCCGTAAAATCTCAACTTCCTAGGATGAACAGGAGACAATTTAGCTCTCTCAACTGAGTAGGAATGAGCCAATCATAATCGTCTCTTGATTTCATCTTCAGATATTAAATAAGATAGAAATCACCAGCTGCAGGAGCCCATCAGCTGATCGTTCATGCATCGTCTAGTACCTACTGCTTACAAGTACTTACTACTCAATAATATACCCACCATGTACCTAGTGCCTTCTTTTCACATTAATAGTTCAATATGGTTAATTAGCAATATTAGTTTATAACCTAGCGTAATAAATCATATTTCCTTGACACTACAATAGCTTAGAATCATGAGATGTTGTGATAAAATTAGAGCATTCCAAAAAGTGGTGAACGATATTCTTGCTATGAAATTAAGAGAGTTTCACTTCTCTAGTAACGCATAGGTTGTACGTGAAAATGTAAAGAAATAGAAAAAAGATTCCATGTCATGCAGCATGATCGTATGAGCGAATTTCTTAATATTATCGTATTTATAATAGTTATATTGTCATTGAAATTTAGTTTGAGTGCGAAGAAATCTGTTAAACCATAATGTTTATGGCAAAAAACTGTACAACAATAATTCCGCTAATTCAAATCAAGGTTTTGAATTTAAGTTTTTTTCGCAGTTTTTAATGACTATTTTAGCAAATATTTGAAATTTCAAGTAATGCTTTTCAGCATAATTTGTGACATACATTTATACATGTCCTATTTTAGTACGATAACTTTATTTTGGGATGAATTCTACCAAAAATATCAATTGAACAATTTTTGCCGTTATATTAGTCATTTTTAGTGATTTTTAGATCATTTTTGAAATTTGAATACCAATTTAATTGCTCAAAAAGTGCTGCCAACGAACTATTCCTTTCTTTTGAAGCTTGATCTTTGGCGACAAGAACAGAATTTTTATCTCAATCCTAGCGAGAGTTATCGTCTGGAAGTGACAACACCATACCATATATATATATATAATATATATATATATATAATATATATATAATATCATTCTATTGAAAATGACTCTAGGAGAGCTTGATTATATTCACAAAATTAGAAAAGATAACAGAAAAAACGTCACAAAAACTATTTTATATTTCGGCTTTTTGCCTTTTTCAAACTAACAAAGAAATTGAATAATTGTGGGAAATTTGTGTACAACGTTGACAAGGAATTTTGGTAACTTTGGATTTGGTATCATCGTTTTATGTTGAGGCCTGGAGGATCGTAAGCACCCAAAACGATGCTATGTGCTTTTTCTGATTCATGAAGCAGTCTCTTGTTCTCGTGGGGTTTCATTTTTTTCAAAACTTTTATACCGAAACAGTCATCGAACGTTGTGTTGTGGGTTGTGGCATGTCGGCTTACAGGCAGGTCTTCGTTAGCACTCACCACAGATGCTCGATGATTGTTAACCCGGAAGTTGAATTGGGTTTCATGGAGAAGAAACACTCAAAGATTTTTTAAATGATTTAAATTCTGAATTTTCGGTCAAATTCACATGGTCATACTCGACAACAACTGCCACATTCCTCGACATAACCATTCAACTCACAGATCACAGGCTTGCAACATCAGTCCACATCAAACATACGAACAAACAATTGTACTTACACTATGACAGCTGCCACCCACGCCATACGAAACAGTCAATCCCAAGAGCTCTCTCAATTAGAGGACATAGGATATGCAGTGAGCAGGAACAAAAAAGGAACATACTTGGAGAATTTATGCAACAAGCTACTTACCAGGAGATATCCGGCACGTGTAGTGAAGAAGAGGATAATCCCTCCTCATGTTGGTTATCGACCAGCAATCCGCAATAAAAGCGAGAAGGTCCAATTAACCACTACATTCTTCTTTGGAATCGAGAGAATGAATAAAGTACTCAAAGATCTCTACCCAATTTTATCCTCCCATCCCACAACACAAATGTTTTTTCGGAAGCTCCTACACTAACATATCGCACCTCTGGAGTGATACTGGTATAAGTCCAAAAACATGAATTCTGGAAATCGCATTTTAAAGATTTTTTATGACTTTGTTAGCGTACTACAGACACACCATTCATATTTTCTCGGTTCTTTTGGTCTGTGTCATGCATATACCATCTACCTATACTACGCTACTTCTAATTAGCTCCCACCTTTCTGTTTATGATTAACATAATTATAATTATAAAAATCTAATGATGTACCTCTAACACGGTAAAACACAACAAACCTTGATTTTTTCCTTCGTACAATATTGGTTACATCGCGAGTTAATCACCAGGTTGCCTCAGTACGACTGCTAATCTTTTGGGCAAATAGTGGTGCATTGCAAAATATGTACCGGTACAACAGAAAACACGAAGAAACTTGATATTCCTTGGTTCAATAGCGGTACTTCTTGAAATAGACCAGTATTGCAGTAAAATTAAAGGGTAAATACCTGGTTTGTCGCATCGATAGTGATTTATGTCGGATGAACCACTATTAAACAACCGAATTTTCCATCTTCGTTCGTTGACAGCTGCAACATGACTGACATAGACCGACCTTTCCCGACGCTAGATGAAGAGTTTGACCAGAATCATACTGTTTTATCCTGCTCTCTACCGGTCACTTTTTGACCTATGATTAAAACCGATACTAGCCGCATGTAGAGCTCGTCAAAATGTACACAGTAGTATTTATAACTCAAAACTGCCATTTTTGGACTTATACCAGTATCACTCCCAGGGTGCGATTATCGTCAGGCCTCATCACTTGGAGACATACTCTCACACAGACGGTCAGAGAGACCAGAACCAGCTCCAAGCAAAGGGTTGCACCCATGCAAACCTTGCGCCGTTGCAAGGTTTGCCCTTTAGTCATTGAGGAGGAAATTTTCGGATCGCCCAACAATCCCAACTCATACACATGCAAAGGGTCAGCAGATTGCCAGACACCAATGTGTGTGTAGGAGTTGATTTGTAAAGAGTGTCCTGCGTTTTACGCAGGGAAGGCCGAAACCCAACTCAACTTCAGGGTTAACAATCATCGAGCATCTGTGGTGAGTGCTAACGAAGACCTACCTGTAAGCCGACATGCCACAACCCACAACACAACGTTCCATGACTGTTTCGGTATAAAAGTTTTGAAAAAAAGAAACCCTACGAGAACAAGAGACTGCTTCATGAATCAGAAAAAACAAAGCAACGTTTTGGGTGCTTACGATCCTCCAGGCCTCAACATAAAACGATGATACCAAATCCAAAGTTACCAAAATTCCTTGTCAACGTTGTACACAAATTTCCCACAATTATTCAATTTCTTTGTTAGTTTGAAAAGCAAAAAGCCGAAATATGAAAATAGTTTTGTGACGTTTTTCTGTTATCTTTTCTAATTTTGTGAATATATATATATACATATAAAAAACCGTTAAAATCCAGGAATCATTTCGAAAAGCCTCAAAACAGATTTCGATGAAGAAAATTTTTTGAAAATTTTATTTTAAAATTTTTGGAGCCATTGCAATAGCTTTATTTCTAAGAAAATTCGCTAAAAAGTTCCAATCATGCAGCATAATCGTATGAGCGAATTTCCCAGATTACCAATCGTATAAATACCTATGGTAAATTGTATTGAAATTTGAACAGTTTGAGCACAAAGAAATTGTTGAAACCCGAATCTATGACAAAAAAAAAAAAAAAAAACTCATAATAATAAAACTCGGGGATTCAATTGGATTTTAGTTTTTTGCAGTTTTATAGATTTTTCAGTAGGTACGTACGTTTTACAGCATAATTTTGTGCACATATTTTTTAATTTTAAAAATTTAATAGTTGATAATATTGTTTTGACTGAAACTCTGCTAAAATTCATAAATTTAATGATTTTGACCGTTATTAGTGATTGTTATAGTAACTTTTTCTTAAATTTGACAAATTAAAATGTGCTCAAAAATTGTTTGCCAACAAACTCATCCTTTCGTTTGGAAAGCTTGATATTTTGGAACGGAATGTTTATCTCAATCCTAAGAAGATTTATCGGTTATTGTCTGGAATGACACACACACTGTGTGTGGGGGAGATATAGGGAGATCTTCAGGTGTTACCATTCGATTCAGCGTGAAAAAATACGTAGAAACCGGCCCCAACTCAGAATTTTAATAGAGGGTAATTTTCCACTAGAACCCTCGATTGTGTTATGAAAATTATTTGAAGATCTACTAGGAACTAATCATTTCAGATACGGATTAGCAGAAGAGCATACGATAATACGCAACGCTGGGGACAGCGCCCGGAAGGAAACATTTGTATACGCGTTATTATTCATTGTCAACTGCCCTCTGATGCTGCTTACAAAACCCGTCATGGCGGCCATCGCTGGACAGTCGTGGAAGCAGCTGCCGTTACCGTGGACACTTCCTGAAGGGGATGATGTAGTACTGTATGCTGTTTTACTTCTCCAAATTGTCGGCTTATTGCTCTCTCATGTAGTAGGTTGTGCATTGTACTCATCGTGAATGCACAAACTCCATTACGTCTTATTGCAATTACCCTACAGATATATAATCGAAACGAAATGTTACTGCTGCGCCAGGAAAAATTGTTCTTCAGCTTAGATCCCTTGAGCTGATTTTTTGAAAACGAAAAAACGAAAGTTAGCCAGATTCCTAAAAATCGACTCAACACTTTTGTTCTAATGCGAGTCTTGTCCATTATTAAGACATAAGGAAACTACAGCAGGATTTTCATTTTATTATTCCAAATAGTACCGTGGACATGCATACTTCGTTAGATGTGCTTCATTCTTTTTTCACTATGCGTGGAATGAAAAACTCCTTTAGCTCTGAAAATTTTCAAAGAATAAGAGTATTGTAATGGCCATTCAGGTCATTTATCTTTTTTTTTTTTTTTTTTTTTTTTTTACTAAAACTAAAAAAGTAAACTAAAAAACCTTTTTAAAAATTGGAACTTTAAAAAACTTTAAAATAAAAAGTCCAGTCATGCAGCATGCCCCATGAGCGAATTTTTGAAGAAATCTTCGACATTTCAGTCGCTATTGACGGGAGGAGGGAGTTCGAGTCTCCTGTATTGTAGTACAAAATAGAACTCAAATATAATATTCATGGCTATATTTTTTAAGCCACAGTAGTTATTAAAGCTACATCAATTCCTAAAACAGTTGAGCGAAAACCATTAAAGAGAGCGACCGAGGTCGGAGACGGAATATTTCACGAGTAAACTCATCAGTGTGTGATTACAGTTTTTTTAAATTTTACAAGCACCTACTACCTACTTTTAAACACTGGTTTAGGATTGTTATATAGGGATACTTCCATAAGAGTAGTTCAATCTGAATTTGGACAATGTTTCATGCAAATATTACCGATTTTTACAACTAGCGAACGGCATTATTTCGATTTTTGCCTGATTTTTCAACTTTGAAATTTTGAAAACTTGATACATATTCTTATAGGAAATTTTACGCTGATTCCGAATATACACATGTTAGTATGCTGAAAAAATTATTTCGCACAACAAATCGCAAAAAACAGGCTATTTTGACTACATTTTTGAAAATTTCAACCGAAGATGTAATCCGATCATGCTGGCCAACGAACTTGAACTTTCGTTTTGTGTCCTTAACATTTTAAAATTTGTTTGAAGTTTCTAGCACAATTCTACGGACAGTTATCGTCTGGAATGACACATACATTCATACATATATACATACATAATACATACATACATACATACATACATACATACATGTTATAGTACCAAAACCGCTGATCTGTCTTCATTTCTACTGAATCAGCCCACCGAGGCTATATAAGCTTGATTCCCTCACCGTTCGAGTCAGTCTCGTTGTTCCGCTCGTACGCTACGTATCTCCGTTCCGTTTTCCTTATTCAAACTTGTGTTCCGTCGGTTCCAAGTAAAGAAAGTGCTTTTTATAAAAACTCTTTTCTCTCGGCACCCGACGTAACTGGTGCAGTCGCTGTAGGACACACCGATTCTCGGATTTTCTCGGACTATTCGAAATCTCTGTTTCAACAGTTAAGGTGTGTCGAAGAACCCCGCGCTCAACAGAACCGGAGTTCACACGGATACGGCAAAGACTTCTACGATCTACGGGATACGGACAACGGACTCCTGAAGAAGATGTTGAGGCTGTAAGTAACTTCAATCTACAATTTTTCATCAGTTCAGCTCACATCTCTTCAGTTAGGTTTAACATCGACTGGATACCGTTGTGTTGAGGTAAATACAAAGGAATATTGTATTTCCTCCTCCCCAGCGATCAACGTAGATTTAAAAAACCGCACCCTGGTCTCTCCAATTTAATGGCCGTACCCTGGTCATTTACAAGAATTATTCTTAAGGACCGTACCCTGGTCAATTCAATTGTTTTCTAAAGACCGCACCCTGGTCTCATCAATTTACAATATTCAAAGACCGTACCCTGGTCAAATAAAAAATTTTAAAGACCGTACCCTGGTCGAATAAATAATTTTTAAAGACCGTACCCTGGTCAAATAAATAAATTTTAAGGACCGTACCCTGGTCAAACAAATCTATTCTAAGGACCGTACCCTGGTTCCAAATATAATTATTATAAACCGTCAGAGTACCTACTGAATACTCGTACTCTACTCTAAGAGCTTCATTAATCAACTTTAATCAAAATTCTGAAAAATTCCTAAGGTCAAGGAACCAAAACCCCTAGCCAGCTTTTGGGATTGGAGTAGTTTACGCAGACTCCACAGAAGCATGGACCTAGGCGATATCCCACTTCCACCTGGACCAGCACCTCCAGTTAATGCAGCTGCACTACTGCAAAGAGCATTAAACCCGATTCCTGAGGAACCTCCAAGAATTCCGATTTTATCTCAACCAGATCCGATTCCGGTAGCACCTCTACCTGAACCTCAACAGCCGCCCCAGCAGCCTCCAGAATTCCGTAGGGAATATAATAGACTAATTCCCGAATTCAACGGAGAACCATTAATACTAGCAAAATTCTAAAACAATGTGACAAGATATATTTAAGGTTTTACATCATGTTGATAGGGATGATTTCCAGAACGATGTGATCCTAGGTGTGATTACGTCTAAACTAGGGTCATCAGTAGCTGAAAAAATCTATGTCAACACTATAGATACATACCCAGAACATAGGAAGGCATTAATTCAAACTTATAGCGATAAGCGTGATACTTACACTTTACTTTCAGAATTAAGCGCAATGAAACAATCCCCGCATGAAGATTGTTTCAATTTTCATGACCGTATATGTCTAATTCTTAATTCTCAGGTGGCGTATCTTCAACTGAATATGCGTGAGCATGCTCCGATTTTATCGGAATACATGCTAAATTACGCTCTAAGGGTATTCGTGCACGGTACTTCCGAACCGTTAGGAAGCCTACTTAGAACCAAAAATCCAACCAACTTGGGCATGGCTCTATCCATGCTATCTAAAGATTTCAATTTAAAACCCAAAGATAAATCTTCCTCCTTCAGACCCGCTCAACAAAGCTCGCCACCAGCACGGGCGACGAACGGTAATCAGCCAGGTGCTGCATCAGCAAACCGGATGATGCCAAGGCCGCATTCTGTGCCGCAGACCCCGACTAATTATCAATTCCAGCCGAGGTCTCCGCAACAATATGCTCCGCGCTTCACGCCAAAATATAATACAACTCAAAACGTTCAACAGCCTACTCAATCAAAAAATCAGCCCGGTTTGAATAAAATCCGAATTCAAAATTCCAAATTCAACAAAACCTAATTATCCCGCAAAATCAGGCGAAAAATCCAAATTGGTCCCAAAATCGATCGAGTATGAACAAAAGTGTCGTACCAATGTCCATTTCGACCAAAAACACCAATCTCAACATGATTGAGAATCCTTAGCCACCAGAAAACATTCAAGGACCATTTTTTGATAATCAGAACGCCCATATTGTGATTCAACCCTCATGAATACGGATGTTCAGTATGAACATCAATACAATGATCCAGAGATGGATCAGATGAGTTATGAATTCGGGAATATGCTCTCTCGGAAATTCCAATGAAAACAACACGGGTTACCAAACCGATCCTTTTTTAGAGGAAATGAGCCTCACGAAATTATCGAACACTTAAACTTTCCAAATCCTCAAGGTAGACTTCCGTATATAATAATGCCGAAAACAAATCTTAAAATATTAATAGATACGGGTGCTACCAGAAGTTTCATTAATCCCGAAATTGCCTACAAATATTTCCCTTCAAAAATTCAACCAACTCAGGATTAGTAAGAACGGCGCATGGCATCTCACAGTTCAAACAAAGTGTGCTAGTACCTTGCGGAGAATTATTCAACTCAAATGGACTGAACCTTCCGTTCATCATGTTTAAATTTCATGACGAATTTAACATGCTTATCGGAACAGATCTCTTACTATTCCTTGAAGCCGATGTGAAATGCAGAAAAAGAATACTTAAAACCCCCAATATAACCCTGGAATTGTTTTTCACAAACACTAACGCGAAAAATTCAGATAATATTCCCAGAAGAAGGAACCTATCAAATTGATGCAAGAACCATCCAACAAGTAAAAATAAAATTGAAAAATATAGAAAATGGCGAAGCCATCATTCCTAGAACGAAGGTAGGAGACATAGAAATTCCCCAATGCTTAGATCTAGTGAATAACTCTTATGCCCATGTTCATGTTATGAATCCGACCGAAAAAACCTCTAGATTTTAGGCAAAACGAACCCATCATAGGCGAACCTGTCCTTGATAACCTTTTCTTGAAAGCGAATCCACTGATCAACCTTCGGCTCCTAATCAGTCAAAAATTAAAACTAAACCTAGGCTAGACCTAACTAAACTACGTCTAGACCATATGAATGAGGAAGAGAAACAAGAAATTCTAAAACTACTACAAGAATATTCTGACCTGTTCCATTTTGACGATCAACCTTTAACTTTCACTAATCACGTAAAGCACCACATACGAACTTCTGACGAGATAACGATTTACACCAAACCTTACAGATACCCGAACGTGTACAAAGACGAAGTTAAAAGACAGATTAACGACATGTTAAAACAAAAACTAATAAGACCTTCAAATTCCCCTTACAATGCTCCATTTATAGGTAGTACCAAAAAAGATGGATGCATCTGGACGAGCTAAATATAGACTTGTCATTGATTATAGAAAACTAAACGAACGGACGATATCAGACAAATTCCCTCTACCAAACATCACGGACTTATTAGACAAACTTGGACGATGCCAATACTTTAGTACTCTTGACTTGGCCTATGGATTCTGTCAACAAATAGGTGTTTTCCAAATTAGTTCACTTTCCCACCACGTCGGGCAGATACAGGAT